>KK122478.1:7983-44101 GCA_000611955.2 Stegodyphus mimosarum
TAGCAGCACTTATTGCGGCGCGTGGTGGAAAAACAAAATACTGATTCTGATCTCTAGTTCTTGTTTGTTTGCTTTGAACATTTAATCATTCATTTGTACCACTACCACTCAACTGTGTATTAAATTGCATTCAATTATGACGATTCCTTCTTGGTGTTGCAATTTTCACAAACGTGAGTGTATATTTCATCTTCTTCGAGTGAAAAATTTCAGTAACATGTCTTCAGAAAGGCTTGGACTCTGCTCTTCAAACAATTTTGAGAAAAAAAAGCTGGAGGTCAACCAATCCAATACGACTAAGATTTAGCCGTGTAGAAATTCCAATCTGTGACAGGCCTATTTCTAACAAGCCAAACGTTTGCAATCTTAATGAATCAGATAAAGATTTTCTCTAACATGCCAATATTTATGATGAAAAGATTCAACGCTCATTAAAACATTTCAGAAGTCAATGGCACTAGTAGATAAGAAAATGGTGGAGAACACCTGACGCGAGATAAAAAACTTATTATGTTTTCTAAAAATATACATTTACTCTTTATGTAAACTATATTTGACGTCCTTATTACTCATTTTTAAAATGCTACGCAAGAAAAACTTTTGTTCTTTAAAATTTGAAGAAAGGTACATGATTAAAAGTAACTGTTATTGGGCAAACTTCGAATAAGGAATTAAAGAAACTTTGAATGAAACGCAAAATAGAGGAAACTCAAAAGAACTAAAAATATTGTTCTCTAAATTAAAATTGGAAGTAAAAACCATGCTCCGGATAAGACTTTGAAAAGGTTGTGAATTCTGTTCCTGTACCACCAGGTAACGTTACTTTGCACAAAACTAAATCATTTAAATTGCATTACTTTAATTAGTGGCATAACTAAGCCTGTGAAACGCGTTCAAGTGACAGACTTATATCAAAAGAGAGGTTCATGTAATAAAAATAAAACTATTTCTTTTGCTAATTTAAGGAATTATGTTGGGGAATGTATGGCGTGACTTACTTATTAACAAACGCCTGTAACTTCTACATGTGGTAACTTGTCAGTAATAGGTCCTTCTTCTTTCTGTAGCTCTAACTCGCCAATAACAATAAGGTTATGAACAAGATCATGGGGTATTGTTGAATAAATGAAACGTGCTGTTCATTATTTTCATTTAAATTTCATTCAGTGTAATTGATTACTCTCGAAAGAATAATATGGGTGCAAAACAATACTAAGTAACAATAAACAGGAGTAATAGAAGGTAACTGTGGTTGAAGAGAGAAAGAGTTCACAAATACCGCTTATGCCGCTATACATGATTGCGAAACAGTGACAGATAGATACAAATTATCACCAATCACACCATGGAAATGACGAGAATCTGCTGATAAGTGCCTATATGATTTACTACGATTCATCTAAGCAGAATGCATTGTAAAATTAAGAAAGCTTATTTTCTTAACCAGAAACTTACGTCCTCAGATTTTCAGTTATCTAGTGACACTGATCATTTGCGCGTGTTTTTTGAAGTAATTTTTAAGTAAGCCCTGCTTAAGCTGAAACATTTCGAGTTTAGCTATGTGTACAATATAATAATGTAAAGTACATTAATATCTTTTTTAATATTTTTTAATAAATTTGGAAATTTTACGCTTATTTGTCAGTTGTCAATTGCATAACATTCATCTGTTCGCATGTATAATACATACGTATGTACGTGTGTATGTAAATATATATATATACCTATAAATTTCATAGTATATAGTTATAATATTATAGCCTTTTATAGCCGACGCAAGTTTCCTATATCTTTGCGGAGAGTTTTTAATTATTGTAAGTAATTATTATAAATTTTAATTATTGTAAAGATGACATATTAACATTAAAATCATCGAGAAAAAGTGAAGTTGCTTGTGGAAAAAAAACCAATTAATTAAAGGAAAATTTAGAAAAAAAAATTCCAAACTAGCCATTCTGTTTCAGACGCCAGTTCTTGGTAACGTAATTTCGACTTCAAATATACTGACTCCATAAAGAATAAAGAAATAAAACTAAATTCTGAACTAAACCAGAAAAATAATTCTGAACTTCAAAACTAGATAATGATAACACTGTTGCCTCTAATTGCATAAAATTAAAATAGCTTAAAGCCTACTATATTAACGTCAAAAATGGAAAGGCCTTTAATAGGAATTTTAAACAACTTACAAAATTAAACATTTCGCTGAAAAACAAACTGGACTATAACCACTGAGATGAAACTTTAAGTAAAATGCAAACTGTCTAAACTTTTTTTCAGAACTCTCCGCGAAGATTAAAAAAAAAATGAATCGGCTGTAAAAAGCATGGTTTTGTAATTAACAATAAATGAATACAATAAATGAAACTTTTACGAATGTTATTGTTTATTAAGACACATTCAAAAAGGCAAAGATACCTGGGTAGATGAGTTTTCGCAATCACAATACTCAGGACAGCAAGTCAAACATTTAATAACCTTGAAAATATAAACTATGAAACTTGAAAACTTGTTTCATTTTTAAATAAACATGTACACAAAGGAAATCATATACTTTGCTTGCATTAATTAAAAAATAAATTGAAAGAAAATTTAATGATCAGAGAGAAGCTACTGGAAAAACTTTCAATGTTATTATTACAATAGCCGTATCAAATCCTACTTTCAAAGGTCAGATAGAAGATTTTATGTCAAGTAAAATGTTTGCTAAAAATTTAATTACAATATTAACTTGTTTCAGGCTAACAATTCACTTTCTTGAGAAATTCTAGACAGGAAGCAGTCAAAAAAGAGTACATATTAAAATACAAAAATCCGGAAGAAATGCATACGTATATCTTAGTGAGAGATAAAAAATATTATCACTTATCTAAAAGGCTCCATTTTGTCAAGTGTTGTGGCTACTATATGGGGCGAACGTCCCATGTAGTAGCTTAAAAATTCTATGCATTTGATTCTTTAAAACAACTTGAGATCTTTCAATTTCATTTCTAACATAAAGCGCTGAATTTTTCAGGACACACTTTAGAATTTCAAAAATGAGACTAAAAAATTACTCTAAAAAACAGCATACCCTTAATTAAAGAGTGAAGAAAAGACCGCCCCCAAAACATGATGCCTTTACTTAAAAGTAAGACTAAGAAAATTAGGTATCTGAACAAATTTTAATTAAATATTTTCAAACCATTTTCTTGAAAATAACATTCACAACTTCTTCACACAAATCGATTTTCAATATCATGTCGCAATCGTTTATTTTATTAGTATGTTTAACAAAGAAAGGTTTTGAAAGCGTTTTATATTTAAAGACTCTTTCAAGTCAAGGAAAGATAAGGGCTGATTCTAAACATTCAATTTTTAAATAAGATTGAATAATTATTTTTTTTGCATGTTTTCAGGTCGCATTTCCAAACTACTGCCAACATTTTCTAAAATAAAAGTTTCTTTCGGAAATTCTATATGCAGAAGAAGTATTATCAATCGTTATTTTAATATCTACAGCATCTGGTTCATAAGATTTTATAAATAATAGAATTTTAACACCTCCTTCTATAAGAAATTTAGAATCGTTGCTCAAGACTTTGTCATTTGAAAATTTCGTAGATCTATAGAAATGCCAGCTTTGTTGGAGTTTCAGACGTAATAAAGCCAAGAAAGCAAGTTGCATAAAATGGAACAACAGGTTTTGTTAATGAAGTATTTCGTTTCTACTGCTTGATCATTTACAGGGTGCAATTGGATAAAACTTTGTTTTATGAATCAAAATTCCGTCATCTGTTAATTTTATAGCAGGAGAGGTGTAAAAACCTTCTTGATTACACTGTAAAGCATTATCATTCTTTTCAGGGTTTACTTTTAATTTTTTTCTGCAAGTACCTTTTATTGGCAACACTTTGGGTTAAAATGGATATTTAACATTTCCAATTATGTTATGTCTTGCATCCATAGCATCCTTAATCTTTAAACAATTGTCATCTATACGCTCTAAAACAAACTCTTCATTTGTAAAGTCTTCTCCATATTTCGAATTTTCACATTTGGTTAAAATTTGGTTTCCCTATCATAATTTCCATCGCATACAAACTTGAAACCTCTGTTTCGTTTACTAAAGGAATGACGCGTTGTCATTTATTTCAGAATATTTTTTTTACTTTCTCAAAGCGAATGAAAGAAAGAATTTTTCATAGAAACTTGTTTAGAAAATAAATTAATTTTACAGATTCTTCTATATTCCGAAAATGAAGTAAAATATGAACGAGTCATTTGGAACATGTCTCAGCTCATAGTGAAAAATAATATCTAAGCTATTTAAATCTAAATAAAGTCTTCGGGAAGGGAGAGATTAAAGCAAAACCGATAGGATATAGTCTTCTAACATTTTATAACTTCCTGTCTCCGTGTTGATATTATTCAATCCTGTTTCTAAAAGAGCTAAATGCAGTTGGTTATATTATTTACTATTAAAATCCATTTTATATGGGCTCCTTCGGAACACTAATACTGTTGTTTATTGTTAAACAACGCGAAATCATATCTAAAATATCAAATACATATTCTTCATTTTTACGTTACTTTCTCTTTTAACGTACTGTGGAATCACATAGACACTTAATACTTCATCTGATGATGATTTAACTTCACACATATCATCTCTGTTTTTAAGCGTGTTTGATCTTTCAATTTTAAATTCATTCCAGCTGATTTCAAAATACTTATTTGAATTTTTAAATTCTTTTATTTCAGCATTTTTGGGGAAAGTAACAAGTGGAACTATCAAACTCATGCTTTCTATAACAACTTTACATTTGTTATTTTCACTTGTATATAACATGTTCACTTCTTTATTCCCTTCAAATTCCAGTTTAGTTTTAAAGCCTGTGATAACCTGGTAGTCGTTAAAGAACTTAAATAGATGTTTCAAAGCGTGTATAAACATTTGAAATTTGACTGCCTTTCTGCAACATTGGTTGCCTTTTTTTATTCAGTTTTATTTTTTACTAACATCTGATATCTTTTTGCATCTTCATTAATTCCAGAATAACTTCGAAATGAGTGTATGCATAATCGGCTTATCTTTCTAGAGAAAAATGCATTGTTAGGTTCAGAATTTGAGTAATCAGTTGTACAGTCTTTAAAGCTCAATGCTTGTAACATAAAGGTTGTATTTGGAGAATTTTTCGCAAAGGTGGTGCATCCTATTTTTAAATACTAAGCAAGCCCACTCCATTAACAAATGTTATTGGGTTGGCAAGAAAGTAATTGCGGTTTGCACAAATTGATTGAGTTATGTTCGTTTTTTTATTCTATCAATCTTATATTTTTTTTTTCTTTTGCGATTTGGCACCTGACACTTTTAGGCTGCTATAGAAACAAATTCTGTACATTTTTGTTTACAACTGTTAGTTTACAATTTTAACGTGAGGTGCAAAAAATAAACATTTTCCTTTCTTTTTCATAAATCAAAAAAGGGGCTGAACTCGCAAAGAGATATATGAAGTTTATGGTGTTGAATGCATAACAGAACGCATTTGCAGAATAGGTCTAAAATATTTCATTCTGGAGACTTTTTTCACTTGAAGATGACCAACGGTCTGGCCAACATTCTGAAGTTGATGACGATAAAATTAAAGGCATAATTGAGGCCAATCGTCATATAACTGTGCAAAAGAGTTAAATGTATCATACACAAAAATTAAAAATTACATAAGATGTCTTGGACTCGTTAAGGAACTCAATATTTGGACAAGATCCCAAACTGAATAGGAGGTTCATATTTCTCTACTTTTCTTTCAAGTTGTTAAAGATATAATCTTCCAAATTACCTTTCAAGCCTGCAATTGAGTAATTTTTATCTGAAATAATGAAAGTGACCCAATGAAATCCATCTAAGTTCTTAAACATACTATTATTTAATTTATTTTCACTTACATTACACAGAGAAACAAACGTGGTGAATCCCTTGAGTGCTACTTTTTTATTTTAAGCGGATGAGCAAATCCAACAGTGAATTCTTCCTGTTTATCTTTAAATTTAAAACTCAAAACTTCATTTATGTAGAAAAAAGTTTTCATTCAAATCACTCAGTTTTTGAGTAAAAGAATTTAAATCTTTTAAAAGAGATCGATTTTCCCTTCCTTCGGTTATGTATTTCATGCTGTAAAAACCACAGTTAATAGATAACGAATTTTTCAAAAAACTATCATCACGTATTTTTTACTCGGTGTTTTGAGATATTTTACTGCACTTTCAAGAATGCTCATGTTGTCGCCAAAAGAATCAAAATATTCAACAAAAAATTAATTCTCATGGTTATAACAACAAACCTAAATGCGTATAAATTGATAACATCCTTTTCAAATTTTTTCATTCTTTTGGACAATAAATCTGAAGTAAACATTTCTCTAAAACTTTTTTCATTTTTAAAATTATCTTCAGTCATTTTGTTAGAAATTCCCAGTTTTAGTACATTACACACCTAGGATATTTTTTCATTCTTTATATTTTGTAAAGCCGATAAAAATTGCCAAGATTAAGTATTTTTGAAACAGTTCCAGATCCAAGAAGTTTTTTAACTCCACCGCATCGGTTGCGCCTATAGCGTCTAGGGTGGCCGCTTTTGCAGCCAAAGTAGGAATCAGAAAGCGAAGAAATCCTCTTCGTATATTCTGACTTAGTTGAGGTTTACTCAAACTTCCTTTTTCATTCTTTTTTAATTGTTTTCTTTGAAATTTTGCTAAAAGCATATCAAAATTAGGTGCTTCCTCCGTTATGATTTTTAAAGAAATACTTTTTGTATTTTTGTATGCTTTTCTTACTTTCTGACAACTAGAAAGGTAAACATTCGTTTTAAGACAACGTCTCATTTTTATGGAAATAAATTTATTATAATATTTCCTCATAAAATCATTATCCTCTTTCCCACTTTTTAGTAGGTTGTCAAGCAATATCTTAGGCTAATCTTTTTTTTTTTCATCTAGAACCGTTGCAGATTTTTTGAGTTAGCTCTTTTAAAAGATCTAATTTATTTTCGAAGTCCTTACCTTTTGTTTCTTAGAAGAACCTCTAATTTTATGTAATCTTTCCAAATACATCTACCACTCTTCTTATCATTATCTTCTGCAGTTCGAGTTCTTTTTCGGAATTTCTGCTTCAGTCAAATTTTTATCCCGAAATATTTCGCTGTTCAACTTGGCTCTTTCTTTACCTAATCTTGTTTCTAAATCGCTGGCCTTTCAGTCATAAGCAATTTTTCTTCATTAAGGCTAATAAACGTTTCTAAAGGTAAATCTAAATTATTTTCTTCTAAAAAACATAATAGCTGGGTCTTTATTCAAATCAAACGTTAGAAAACAAATTAAACGTTAGAAAACTTTCAATACCTTCAATGGCTCTGATGGGATTGGTTTTATTTCATAGGTATGGGCTTTCAGTATCGTATCGATAACAGGCTTGTGAAATTTCTGAATGGTTTAACCATTTCGATATAATATCAGTTTCCTTTATGACAGTTTCAGTTTCATTTGTAAACTTATCTTCATTACATACCCGAATTGTAACTTTATGGCATGTAAAACCTTTCGTATGCTTTTCTTTCACTTCTCTTTTTAGTATCGTTCATTTATAAGAATATAAAATGCCTGCTTAAGATGCTTATGAGAATTACACAGATGTGTTAACAGATGAAACTGAGTATAGAAATTTGAATATAAAAGATTTTGCCTTTGTTTTTACAGTAGTCGGACATAACCTGGAAAAGATATACATAAAGCAATTAAAACTTGATAACAATGTTGCGAATAAAAGAAGTATTTGTCAAATTAAAAATAACGATAACATTTGTTTAGCCAAATCAGTCATAACAGTATTAGTTATTCAAGTCCCTAAGCTTCTACTTCAGAAATTAAATCGTAATGGTGTCAAAGATTTTGAAGTAAAATATATAAAAATGAGAAGAGAATTACAAAAAACATTAGAGAAAAATTACATGAATTATGCGACTTTCCTTTACAACTATGTAATTTAGAGTACGTAAAAAATTTTGAAAATTCTTAGAAAATTCAAATAACTATATTTTCTAGTGAAAGGTTCAATGAAAAAACTTATACCGGTTCTTATAAACCTAAATCTATCTATATCTATTAAAACGGAAATCATGTTCATGTTATTAAACTGTTACAGAATTTTAGAAAAAAATATAATTAGTGTAAAAAAAGGTGGTAGATGTTTTGTAGAGAATAGCAAATGCAATGAAGATAAATATAAGAGATAAATATAAATTGGAGATAAATATAAACAAAATATTAGAATACTTGAAAGGAAACCAAAAGATCATAAATGTGGTTAAAGGAGATATAAAATTTATAGGTAAGGTATAATACGAATGATCATAAATATTTTATGAAAATATAACTTCTAACGAAGTAATTTGTGAAAGGAAGTGTGCTAGAATATTGCATATAGAGACGACTGGGGCGAAAAATGCAAACCTTCAAGATGTTTTAAAAAATACAAGTTTACATACATGTGAAACTAATCAGGAAACCTGGAATCATGAAGTCAATTTAATTATAAATCACGACTTTAATGGAAAAGAAAACATATTTTATAATAAAAAAAAGAATACAGCAACTGGTTATTCGATAAAAGGCATCTTGGTTACACAATATTAGCTCACTTGGAAAGATGTTGGATTTTCAGCTTTTAGCAAAATATTGCTTAAATAATAAAATTAAAGTATTTACGACATATCAAGGAAATAAACCTATATATATGCGAAAAAAGGGAATGAATAAAATAAGGTTTACTGATTCTATTAATTTTACTTACATTCCCTTAAAAGATTTTCTAAAGCATTTGGATTACAGGAAATAAAAAAGGCTTTATTACTCATTATTTTAATAAAAAATATTATCAAAACTGTGTAGGTAGCTATCCTGAACCATTATATTATGGTTATGGGGCTATGAAAAAGAGAGAAATTCTCAAAATAGTGCGATTCTGTAAAACATGGTATACTTGATTTTCAAAAAGAAATTGACGAATACGGTAGATCTGAAATAGATATATTGAGAAGACGATGTTTACAATTAAGAAGATTATTCTTAGAAATTCTAAACATAGACCCTTTTAAATAAGTTACTTTAGCAGGTGTACGTCTGAATATTTTCTGACAAAAATTCTTAAAAGAAAATACACTTGCAATAAATGATCGAATTCAAAAATATTGATATAGTAAGAAATATATTGCATGGTTAGATTACTCATATAAAAAGACTACAATTAATATTCAACATGATTTAAGTGGATGAGAAAACAGATTAAAATTAGAGAAGATAACTTATAAAGTAGATGGATGTTTTGAAATACAGCATTTCAATTTCAAGGTTGCTTCTGGCATGGTTGTCCAAAATTTATATAAAAAGAACGGTTTATGCACAAAATCAAACATGTATGAATGATTTACATGAAAAGACTAATTAAATAAATAAAAAGTTAAAGCACGCAGGATATGAATTTATTGAAATAGAGAAATATGTTTTTGAAAATGATAATAAAATAAAGAAACTTATGATGAAAGTAGATTTGTAGTACTGAATCCTAGAGATGCACATTACGGAAATACGTGTGAACCTGGCAAAATGAGATGAAAAAAGTGAAAAAGGAAGATTTATTAACCTCCGTTCATTGTATTGTTAGTTATTTTGATGATCATTGTACTGTTAATTACTTTGATGACTGTCCCGTTGGACAGCTTATAAAACTATTTAATCCAAATGAATATGAGAAGAAATGGTTTGGATTGATAAAAATGTAACGCACTTCCTACTAAAAAAATTACGTTATTCACTACTATCATAAAGAGCAGAAAAATTGGCATTTAGTGTATGTAAACCATGCTGTCAAGCTATTAAACGTACTCAGAATTAAATCTAATGAAATTGCTGGGAAAAATAAAGGAATGTAAAGAATGTTATGAAATTCGAAATAGAAAATGTGATCATAATGATGAAGAAAGAAGTTTTTGTAAGAATACGAACTACTGAAGAACTAAGTAAATGATTAAAAAAGAATACAAAGTATACGTGAAGTATTGAGTTTTTAAAATAAAACAAAAGAATACAAAGTTTTAAGTATACATCAAGTATTGAATTTTTAAAATAAAAAAAAAATTATCTATCTTAGAGAATATTTAGAACTTTTTAAAAATCAAATTAGAAACAGATGCTAAATGGTCTGAAAAATTTTAAAAAGAAGAACATAAGTTATTGTTTGTTTTGATAAACGTGGAGGAATTTCTAAGGGAAACTGGCTCTTTACATATTATACATAAGGAAATTTACGAAAGCACCCATACAACCAGCCCGTTCACCGAGACTCGAACCCCGGACTAAACTACCAGCGTTCAGCAACTTTATCTTTCGGCCGCTGGCGGTGGAACGAACATACGTGATATGCAAAAATAAAATTAAATGTAGACGTAAATATAATTTAAAAAAATTCTGTGATACGACTTATAACGAAACTCTCTTCCAAATCATTATGGGGAAAGTTTCAATAAAGAAAATGCATGAAACAAAGAGAATATGCAATGAAATTCAAAGATTTTTATAGAATTTTTTTAATAATACCATTCAAGATTTAAATATGGTACTTACGTATTACGTATTAACCTAGGTTTGCGCTTAGGGCTTTTATACAAAAAAAAAAAGGTGATTCGGTGAATTCGGGGATTGCAACTTACAATCAGCATAGTTACCTGAAGAACTATTATGCGCATGGCTTCGAGAGTTTGCGGAATTCTGAAAATTTGGAGCTTTCTGTTAAGGTGGTCGCGATAATACGTAAATATCTTAAATATAAAATTTATGAATGATGACTGTGTAGGAATGAGTTACAAAATGAAAGACTGCTAAGTGTGATTTCAGTAATACAAATACCTATAGAGCTAATTTTATGAGTCCCGTAAGAATTCGATTATATGAAATGCTTGATAAATTAAGAGATAAAGTAATGTATTATCGTACAGATAGCATTGTTTATATTGATGATGGAGCAAATAAAATGCAAATACGCTTTATGTTAAGTGAACGTTTAGATGAATTAGGCGAAGGTTAACCTATGATGTCGTGGCTATTAGCGGTAAGGAAAGACTGTGGATATACTCTAAATGATGGATCTGTGAATGGAAAGTTAAAAGGATTTTAAAATGAGCTATGAAAATGAAAATATCTTAAATTTTAATGAAAGAGTGAAAATATTGTGATAGGAGACAAATTATCTAGTTGAAAAATAAATCAATTTCATACACAAAAGCATAAAATATTAAGGTAGATTAAAAGGTACATGTTTAGTTATAATAAAAGAAGAATTTTAGATTATTATAAGACTGTACCGTTTGGATTTTCTATCCTTAAAAAAATTTCATTAATTAGCTGTATTATGTTTAAAGTTAATGAATATAAAATTGGTACATATGAAACCTGAAATCCATGAATTAATTTTAAAAATATGTGAATGAGTTAACTGTTACTAATTCAAAAATTACAGACAGTAAAATTCGAAAAAGAAAAGGTGAATTCATTTAATAAAAGTTATGGAAATATTAAAGCATATTGATAGTCAAAATATATTTAACAAATTTTTTTTATAATAAATAATAGAAGAATTTACTAACTTGGGATCTTATACTGAAACCCTTAAATCGGAAGATCCAAGAAAACATAAAATGGTATCTTTGAAGCACGTCCAACAAAAGTATGGAGGTTTAAAAATAACTAACTTTCAGTAGATGATGAAAAAAGAAGTTATGTTCTTAAAAATAGGTCCAAAAATATTTCCGATAAAATCATTTAAAAAATAAATAATTTTTAATTTCAAAGAAAATATTGATTATGGTATTATGATTATAAGTTGAAGAAGCTTTCCTTAAAAATGATAGCCTAAAAATGGATATCAGTTGGACTGAGGTCGGATAAATTACTGGCAAATTTGATTAGCAAGTTTGAAAATACAGTAGATTGGGAAATTATTATAAAATATTCGGCATTATCAGAACCTTTTATAAAAGGATAAAGACAGAGTAAATTGGAATAATATTTGTGCATATCAAAGAATATCAGAAAGATTTGATGATCGAAAATGAATACTTAATTCATTGGAATGTCGTATGCAGATACTAGACGATATCTTGAAAACACTATGCTTAAAAATTGTCCTAAACTTAATTGGGAAAAAAATTTCAGAACTTCGAACTTTAAATAATAATTTCGTTAGAAAACTCTAGAAAATTAAATGTGATATTTAGTTCTTAGATATAAAAAATAATCAGAAAGTACTACATAACACTCGAAATATATGGATTGGATTGAAGTTTCAAATATCAAACGCTTTTAAAATCACTTATGACTAAACATATTGATACAATAAAAGATTGTGACATTATATTGAAACTGGATTTGTCTGATGAAGTTATGAATGCTATTTTCAAGAAAATGGTTTTAAAGTATTTAGCTAAAACTTGTTCAAAGCTTTTCTTTTCTTATTTTTATTTTCATTTTTATTTTTTATTAAAAGGTCCTCGTTTTGGAGGTAGCTTTTTTTTCCAAGCTTAAGTATGCCCATTTTCAGAGCTGCTTTTTAGTCTCATTTTTGAAAGTTTAAGAAGTAAATCAATATTTTATGTTGGAAATGGTATAACGGGGTATTCCTTTTTTTACATTTGAAGCAATTTTTTTAATTTAGTCTTATTTTTTAAATTTTAAGAAACGTGTGGACTCAAAGGAATAAAAAGTTTTTGATTACCACATAGAGTGTTTCATGCTCCCCTCTCATATCGTAGTGCTGTGCATTCTTCTTTTGGTAACAATAAATGCGATGAAATCGGTTTTTAAGAGAAATTAAAGATTGAAGAGAAAAAAGTAATACGTCCAGAGAAGGAGTCTTTTCTGGACTTGAAGCATTTCACAAAATATAAAACACATAAATCTGTAACGGGCATGCTAATTATTTTATAAAACAGAAAAATTAAATTTGCGAAAGCTGCGTAGGCAAAGTTATAATCAACAAACATGAGTGATTTCTACGAAGGCGCATAAAACAAAAATTTCAAAGAGAACATTAAATGCTTCATATGTTCTAAATTATGTGCATTGTTAGATTTGATTTTAATGGTAGAGTTAAGAAGATTTCTGAAAGAGTTAATTGCAGATTTAGAAAGTTAAACTTGAAATAATGTCATAAAAAATTTTAATTTGCTTAAATACGTATTGTAGTATGTACCTTAAAAACTTTTTGCTTCATGGGGAGATGAGTGAACAAAAAAGAATTTGATAAGTTCATCAAAAAAGCTGATTACGTTCCTAGCTGTTAACTGCCTTTTCTTTTTAATTACACTTTTTGAATCATTGAATGGTTTATTAGGTTTCCTAAGAACATGCTCTGAAACAAAAAATGCTCTTAATGTTTTTATTATTTTTTATTTATTATGAATTTCTTAGCTCAGAAGTATCTTCATTAGATGATGCATTGCACTACCATAAGCAAGCTGGGATCTAATTTAAATTTTTTTCTTATGTGGAAAGCCATCCTTGCCTTAAATTAAAAACATTTATTTACCAAAAACTGGTTTGAAACAAATCTTAAAAACTTAAAAGAAATCCTCTAGTCTTTTTCTTTAAATTCAAAATTCAGAGTGTTGCCCTACATTATTTGAAGAAATTTACATGTAATAAAAAAAAGACATTTTTATCGTTAAATTTTTTTTAAATCTTTTGAAACAGTGTTTTAAATATTTCCTTTCAATTAAAGTACCTATAAAAATACTTTTCAATAAAATTTGTTGTTCAGTATCAGTACACAAATAAAAAATTTGAAAAAAAGGGCAATTAGAATTATTTTAGAAAGTAATAATAAGCAGTGCTTACAATTTTATTGAATATTTTGAACAATTTCAGAAGATAAAATTCTTGTTTTACTTCTCAGTTTTGTTCTTTGATATCATGAAGTATATTGTCCCTCACATGAAATGGTCTTGGCCCATTTT
Organism: Stegodyphus mimosarum; assembly: GCA_000611955.2. Taxonomy (NCBI): domain Eukaryota; kingdom Metazoa; phylum Arthropoda; class Arachnida; order Araneae; family Eresidae; genus Stegodyphus; species Stegodyphus mimosarum. Next base: position 22,025 of record KK122478.1, read on the forward strand.
ATGATTTTCAACACAATCCATAGACGTAAATATTGCACGACCAGGATCCAGTGTTACTGTTTCCTCAGAAACATTTCTCTTCTTGAAGAGGGAGAGGATTTTAGTTATCCTTTCTCATTTGATTAACTATGATAATAACTGCAATGATAATTTTCGAAGATAATTTTACTGTAAGAGCAAATTTTCTTCGTTGGGTTAATTGTCTTCAAGGTCATTAAACGTTTCTTATATAGAATTGTTACACTCTTTGCAGGCAGTCTTTGCAGGATTTAGAGTCATGCATTTCTCCTCCTTGATTCTTGAGCGTTCAACTGGAATGCGACTATATAAATCGGCTACCTTTTTAGACCTGGGGAAAGTGCGTTTACCCCGAAGTAGCTCAACATTATTTAATTGTAATTACAAGAACACTTTTCATTCTAGCTTTTTTTTATATTTATGATTTTAACTAGCTATAAAGTCTTAATAACAAGTATAATAAAAATAACTACCCAAGAAAATAATTTTCATCTATATCCTATGATGGTTCTTTCATTAATTAACAGTTTATTTCATTAGAAAGATTTATAGACGGTTGTACAGATTTGCGTAACAACTAAGCAAATAACTTCTTATTGTGCAAAATAACCGTGATGAATTCTATGCAGAACTTCCCGGAATTTCTTTAATAATTAGTAAAAAATATTTACCTTCAAATACATCGGCTTTAGCTATAAAATTAAGACTTCTCTTTCTCTGAATACTGGCTCATATTCCCGTTAAATATGGGAAAATCAACGAAAACCAACCACATAGCCAGCTTGTTCGCGTGTGATGGAACTTGGGTCGAACTCCCAAAATTGAGCGGTCTCAACCACTCAGCCGCTAGCCGAGCAATTCAAGTTATAAATGAGATTACCTTTAAGTATCTGAAATGAATTCTAATAATTTTTTTATATAATATAAAGGAAATTTTCTGTATTCTCAGATTGCACCGTAATTAATTCTCTTTTCAATTTTAACTTCTTAAAATTGATCTGATAATAATGCTTACAGTACTTTCTGAAAGAACTTTAGCAAAAAATAATAATACTTTTCGCAGAAATTTATCTGAAAAAGTATTGTCAATGAGCCCTTTCTCACACACGTAGTTTGAAATTTTCGTGTTTCTATCCAAACACTACCAAAAAAAAAAAAAAAAGAATGCTAGTTAGATCACTGATTGTAACTACGTTGATTAATTCTTTTAAACTAGGCGGAAAGTCAATCAGGATTCTAAACAACATGCTTATCTTAAAAACATTTTGTTTACCTTTTTAAATAGTTATCAACTTTGGATACAAGTAAATTTCTCATGTAGCGACTAAAAAACTCTGCTCCACAATCTGTCCATTTTTTTCCATTTTATTTTGCTTTACAGTTTAAATACACCGTAATCTAGTCGATCAGATTTTGGGGGATAGTTCTCTTGTTTACTTTTCATATATCGCAATTTATATTACATATTATAACGAAGAATTACACTACAGCTTTTATGCAAGAAATTGATAACTTTCATAGCTGATTTAACTTTACTTTACGAATTACTTAGTAACTGGCAAAATAATAATCGAAATACCGATGTAAATATATAAAGTTCATGTGCATGTATCTAGATTTACATGCACTACTAGTATACATGTATCTAGATTTCTGTTTTGTGGTAAAAATAAATAAAAATATGGCTCCTTCGTAATGTATCGAACTCTTGCAAACTAAAAACATTAGCTTTCTCTCGTCATGCACATTTTATTAAGGCATATTTTGATATATATATATAAGGATAATTTGCAGTAGCTCTTTCAGCCACTTCTCTTAATATGTACGATATGAACAAGGCAACTGCAATCTAAATACTTTTTCAAAGCTTTCTTAATATTTAAACATGGCAATTTCAGTATTTTGATACTTAAGATTGAAATAGTTTTCTCTCTTTTAACAACCATGTAAGAATTACAGAGCTTCTTCAATCCTGGAAATATGTAATATGAAAAATAACGAAAATTTTAAAACCTCTCCATCTGTAGCGTCAAGTTTTAGTTTAAACATTTGTACACTCGTATAGTTGTTTATCCTTTCTTGTCTAAGATTACCGGAATAGATCTTATACTTCAAAAAATAAATACGGAAGGGAGACTTCCCAGATTCCGTTCCCAGGATTTTTACAAGGAGTGACGTAATAACCTTTTTATATGAGATAAATAGCCTTGCTTTAAAATATCAGATTTTCATTATACTCAGCTTTCATTGTATTCAAATTTAAACACTGAATTATTCTAATTTCTTTTCAATGAGCAAACTTGGAATTAAACTCTCCTTCCTACACCCCCCCCAAAAATCTTCTTACCTAAATATTTTTGTAGAAATGTCAACATAAAAATTAAAATGAAAAGTATTTGAAACTTAGGGGAATGGTTCAAAACGTTTTTGGAAATAAAGTAAATTACATTACTATTCCTGATCTACTTATTTTCAAGAATTCACTCGTAAAAGTATAACTTGGATTTCCCAAGAAAATGTCTTACCATGATTCTTAATAGGGCAAAGGAAATAGGTCGCAGGATGTAACCAAGATATGGTAATCTGTGAATAAGACTTCCCCCCCACAGTATATTTTAGGCTACAAAGGATATTTTCTAGTTACATGAGCATATTTGCTTCCTCGTTTCTCACACGATGTTTGCAACCAGAAGCGGGACTTGTTTTTTTGGCATTTTGTCTTACTTATTTCAAAGCCGATGTAGAAAAAAAAATGTGCCGGGGAAATATGGCAGTAGCAAACTGGGTCAGGAAGATGTATTTTAGGGTAGCAGCTGCTTCGAAACCGGATGAATTCGAACTTGAAGGGGAACTGAAGTCGATCATTCAGATGAGGAGAAACGGCTTCTGGTTTCAGAAAACTTATTTTAAGCCACGTTTTTCATTTGAATTTCATATTGTAGTTTCACCATTTCAAAGTAAGTTCGTTTCTTTCTGTAATTTGTATCACATTTTCTATTTTAAGCAATATCTTGGTATTAATATTAGAACTAGGGAAAAATCTTGAGGTTGAATTGAATTTTGCTACATAATTGTCAAAGCTCTGATTTAAGTAATAATAACAATTTACTGTATATTTATCTAATGAATTTCAAGTTTACCACAGAGTATCGAACTAAAATAGTTTCCTTACTTTGAGCAATGCTGCAATATTTTAAACGCACATATATTCATGCGCTTAAAAATGTACCTGGAAAATTTCGAGCCTGTTAATATTTAACGTTCCGAATACTGCAGCATATCCATTTGTTATGCAGAAAGCAATTTTGAAATAGAATGACACGTAATTAGAACCGTTTGCTTAAAGTATCTAAGAATGAAGGTTAAATATAAACAAAGTTGCAATTGAGAATAAGGAATTTATTTTGCACGAAAGTTTAACAAGCTTCAGTAATAGAAATTTCAGTACGGTAAACACAATAGAATGGTAATCGAAATAAATTATTCAAACAGGATAAAGAGGAACAGTAATGAAATTGGTTGCTTGACCAACCCCAGATCGCCTGGTACTCATCAGTTGGCCTTTCGTTTATCTTAAGTAAGGAATATCTTCCATGGCATACGCAAATATGCGGGCGTGTGAGAATACGAGAATGAGAAATAATTTTAAAATCTGAAATGTGATTTCCTAGTAACTAAGTCTAGGAAATGAAACTACATGTACATAAAGATGTGAATAATCTAAATTTTCATTTTAAATGAATATGCTGATTAGGAAGGATAAAACTGCATTACGAAGTGAGGCATAATTTTACATAGAATCCATTCTTCTTAAGAAGCATGTGCAGTGAATGAGAAAGACAGCATTTTATAGAAGGTAGATATTGAGGACCATATTTTTCAACCTCCGTCCTCGTAAAATGATATTGTGTAATTAAATCAATAATCATTTTGTAAAATCAAATACTTTTGACATATGTTTTGGTATTATTAAGAAATGCAAAGAATTCCTGTGATAGAATGGAAATCAATTAACTATCTAGAATTAGCTTGTAATTAATGTTGATATTTTTAATTACCTTTATCATTTTTTAAGCTATTAACAATATTTAACAAGAGTTCCTTTTTACATAGAAAATATTATTATTTATGATTTTTTGAAACAGAAAACTGCAGTTCATTTATTAAACATATATCAGTGAAGAAATATGTTATGTGTGCAACATATTATACTTAGAAAGAAACGAGCATGTCATTATCATTATCATTTTACTGACTAATATAGCTAGTTATTAACAGTTAAAGAGGGGAGAAAAGTGTAAAATAGGAAATTTCCTTCTGTTGCTAACCTTAGAGCTTTCTTAAAATTCTAATTTAATTTTTTTACGTTTAATGCATTTTTATTGTCGATCAATATTTAAAGAATTTAAAGTAAGGATGTAATGATTATTTAGATACCACAGAGCAAACGAGAGCCATCTACCTAAGGAGAGGGATGTCTTCGTAAGGGATTTTTATGGAAAGCTGGCTTCAAAGTAAGCTAAAAGGTTAATTAATCTTATTAAGTAAAGAGTGGACATGTCTTTTATTGCGTTACATAGATTTATTATTATATGGCTGCAGAGTCGTTAGGTTTTTTGAAGAGGAGGAAATCAGGAAAAATGTGCAATGATTTCTCCGGGATTCATACTCCAGACCTTCCGATTGCTATTCAGACATGCTTACCAATTACAACATAAAGGCATGCGGTAAGGAGGGAGAAAAGACCTTACATAGTCTCTCTCTTAAAAGTCGACTGGGGATCAAGGGACCCAGTCGCGAAATTATGATAGTAACGAATTATTGTCCGCCACCTTTTAGACCGGTCACCGCTTGTAGAGTCATTAGGTTTGTTGAAGCAGGAAACATAAAAAAATGACTAGTGCCCTCGCCAGGATCCGAACTTCGGACCTTTCGACTGCTAGCCAGATGTGCTTTACAATTATACCACAAAAGTACGTTCCAACAAGGGAGAAAATACCTTACATCATTATATTCCATTTTTCAATATAAACGTTTTTAATGTTTTTGAGCAATAAATTTGTATTTTTTCCTAATTTTAAACAGGATATATATAAACCCTGATTTTAAAGGAATCTCTTTATAATTCTAATTTTTTTAAAGTTCACATCTTCAGAACTGAGTTCTAAGTCTGTAGATATTTCAAGAACAATTGAAGAAATCCTAATTTCACTGCTTTTCTTAAAAAAAGTCTTTTGAGAAAGACAGAACAGAGCATGTTGCCAAAAGTTAAAAGTCGTAATTTTCAGTTATTCGATTTTATATATCATCCTGGAAGCATAGGATTATTTTCAGCAATATACAAGAAGACAAGAGATAATTATTTTGACAGCACACCTCTCTTCAGTATGTAACGCATTACTTCCGTTATATGTGGCATGAGTGAACGGTTTTCTTTTTATTTTAAAGGAATGATTGCTTAAAATATATGCTAGTTTAAAAGAGTTGCAGATTTATTTTGCTGTACTGCTTAAATTAGCAATGGGCATATGAATTTGGTTTTTATTTGCTCTAGCCAAAGTTCCTTGCTTTGGATTTTTTATTACTTACTTTGTTTAGAAACTTTGTGGAAAAACTCTTAATTACTTCCCTTTACAAGTTATTTAAGAAATATAAGCTTGAGTAACATGCTCTTATTTAAGAAGTTGAGATGCACATTCGTGCATTTATATTACTTTCATTTTTATCAGTATTCAAAGTCGGTTTTCTGAGAAGCCCCTGTGTTTTCATGAAACTCATAAATAAACGTGAAGCAGTTTTTTCCCTACTTAAGATGTTACATTTTACGTTTTATTTTATAGGAAAGAAAGATAACAACTTTTAAAAATTAAAAATTTTATTATTTTCCCTTTTTCGATTCATATTAGATAACTTTCATAGTGTAAAAAAATTGCTTTTGAATTACTTGCTTTACGCTATATTAATAAGACTAGATTAGAAATTGGAAATTTACCAGATCTGTTACAAATTTGTTGTTAATCTCCATTAATTGATGAATTTCCCACTACTCAAAAGTTGTAGGTCCTTTTAAGTTAAAGTGTTCATTTCGTATAAAATTGACAACATATTTTAATTCAAAACCAAAGTCTTACTTATCATAAAAATTGTTTATACTCGAAGCCGGTGATACATTTCAAAACACTTTACCCTTCTTATACAAAGTTCCTCGGGGGTAGGAAGGGAAGTGTTATCCTTTTACAGTATGCGAAAAAATTACCTGTTTGTTTTCATAAACGTAACTTCATTTTGTGTCTGACATCCCCCCTTTTTTGTTTGGTAATATTTAACTAAACATATGTACAACATATATCTCTAAGCAGAATGCAAGAGTCATTAAACGTCTGTGTTTAGACGGTGGAGTTATCTTAAATGCAGAATAAATCTGCCACTTAAAGAATAAATGAATGTTCTGTCTTTAAATTACTGAATACTGGGAAAACTGCTTCTGGTGAACCTAGGGAAAAGAATGAGACATGTTCAACAATTTTCGTATAAAGTTCCCAGTTTATATACATGATTAATTTTCATAAATAAAAATTTCATTCAAAAATAAACCACAGAATTATTTTTTAACTTTTTCTTTCAATATATTTAAAACATATTCTTAATTAGTACATTAATTTTAAACGTCAGTTTAATTTTTAATTTATTTTTAGTTTTTGTTGAAGTATTTCATAATAAGCAACGCCCAAAATTTAATCTAAGTAAGGAAATTAAAGCTTAAAAATGTTATGAAGTAGGCAAAAGAATTTTTACGTTCATTTTCTTTTTCGTCAGGTAAAAGGTTTACATACATTTAGCAGATTTTTATTTATCGCCTAATAAAACTCTAAATACTGATGCACAGTAAATTTAAATAAACATCAATGAAAGATACTCAAAATGCCAGCACCTAAACGAGATAACAAATGAGTTTATGAAATAAAAAGGAAATGAATGAATTAAATCATTGTAAACGTTTTCCTGTGATGCAATGAAGTTGGTTATAAATACATAGCTTTAAATGATAGACAGGCGCATTTTAGAGCAAATTATTTTGTTCAGCTTTAGTCCTATTTACTTACTTAGAAGACCCGCTTTATCTTAACGATATAAACTCAATTATTTCTTTGTCCAGTGATACAGATAGGAAATGTGACGTTATTTAAATAAATGTTCGATGTATTTAATAATTGCGAATAAATTTCAGGAATTTAACATGTCTATTTATCTATCAATGTGAGCAAATATATGACAAGCAAGTTTCTTCACGTTAATTTTATTTAAAAATTCTGAAATTCATGAGCGCAATTTATAAATTTGCAAACTATACATTCTTAAAGATAGATAATGAAGTTTTATGGCAATATTATTGTGATATTTATTTTAATGTTATTATTATGCATTATTTTCATGATTATTAACTGCCAAAGGGCATTGGATCGTTCTGCACAATTAGAGTTTTGTTTTCATTTATTTATTTGTTTCTAAGCCCTGCATGATTAATAAGCTTTCTAATGAAATGCGACATTCTTTCGCAAAGGTCATTCAATAGGATTACTATCAGCCCCCAAATGGCAAATGCTCTAATTATTCGCACTGAACAATGTCCATGCTTTGGCATCCGCAACTAGGTTCTTCGGAAAAGAACACTGGGACACGAGGCGTAAAGAAACATTTTTGTTCGACTTGGCACAGGGCGTGGAAGTCAGGGGGAGAAATTTGCAGGATCGATGGCTGCTAGCCAATCAGGGGCGAAGCTGAAGAAGGGAAAGTGGGTGGGATTTGAAACTGCATTTCACTGTCTACGGCTACGAATGAGAAGGATCCCCCACCCGTGGTGGCCACACCTTTCTTCCTACGCCTCTTGAGATCTTTGAGGCATCTTGAGATGTAAAGGAGGAGGACATCAATACCAGAGAGCGAGCAAAAATTCCGATGCACTATGTTAATGAGACGTCAGCTCGGGGCTACTTAATATTGCCCCTGCCACCACTCCACACTCACACATTACAGCGTCCACTACGCTTGCCTTTGTTAGAGACCGGTTCTCTTCAAATATCTGCTATTGCAGAATTTCAATTTCAACCATTGGAGATGAGAGCTTTGTAAAGTCTCAAAACAAATCTTCAACAATCAACAAAAGAAGTAGCGCTCTGAAATTGCCCATTAAAAGGTTAAGCGCATCTTCTTAAAAGCTTAAGTTGTAAGATACAAATCACTTTCAAATACCTTCACCAGTCGTAGCTTAAGCTAGAATTTCACCTGCATTCTTGCAATATAGTCACAGATCGTCTTGTCCAGCAAATGAAAAGCCGCAAAGGAATGGAAATCCGTGACAAAATCCTTAATTAATGAGAATACCCAATTTCGGGTCTTACAAGATCTTTGACGTATGCTCATACAAACAAAAACCATGGTATCGAAATACATTTTTAATAACTCTAAAAAAAACTGCGTATCATATTAATAAATAGGGATTACAGCTTATAACTACATTTCTCAAACTGTCTATTTTTTTATAAAATGTGACAAGAAGTTACTCAGGTAATAATGGGTCATGTTACTGAACACGAAGTCCAACTCCTATTTTTAAGGAAAGCTGAGTTTTGGGGCTTTCTATCCTTGTTTAGAAAAACGTGCACATGCACGTATATCATCTTTTAGTAATTAAGCAGCCTCAGAGAGTAATTATTGTTTGAAATTTTGGTTATTTAAATTGTTCTGCAGCGAACAATTAAAATGGCTCAGGAACTTATTTCAGGAAAATTCATTAAAAAGATGTTTCAGTATGTCAACACAGCACATCAAAAGATTAATAAAATATAAGGCATGAGTGGCCAGTTTACGTAACTTTTTTTGCTTGATACTAATAGGAGGAAAATGACGAAGCAAAAAAATTAGGCTAGAACTTACGTAAGAAAAATAAAATGACGCGCGATTTTGGGGGCAAATTAAAAACAATTTGCCATCAGCTATTAGAATGGGGAATAAAGTGCGTATAGCAAAATCAAATTATAAACTTCGGTATTAAACTATTTCTGTTATTAATGTGCTTACCTATTGTCATATCCAAATCTATATTCTATTCCGCATATTCTTCTGGCATCGTTTCCTTTCTGGATTTCAGTTATTAAAGCTCCAATATTATGCTGCAGAGCAGTGCATTAGTAATAATACACTGCTCTGCAGCAATTTTTAATTTAATTATTTTAAACTTATATTCTTTGTGCATTTCAAATTTCACATATAAACTATATATAGACATAGACATTATAAAAAACTGTGCTGCTCCTAAATGTTAATGATTAGCATGCTTTTTAAATTGTTTATAATTAAGTACGTTTCTTTCTTCGCTGGATTTAGTGACTTCAACTGAGAAAAGAAGTTACAAGATGAAAGTATCGAGGTATAAATGAATGAAAATCATTTCTTTGTATGTTGACTAAAAGCATTTTCATGCAGGTTGTACGAATATTTCTATTAAATTATGTTTAATATGCCTGTACTATTTCTTTTAAAAAAGTATTTTTCACTTTTGTCTGTGATATTTTAAGAAAAAGTATTTTTTCTCTTATCTAACCAGTTTTTATCATTTGCATTTTATCCTTCGCAAGATATCCCCTCAACAGATTGCAAAATTGCAGCATATTTGCTATTATTATGCATCAAGACTTTTGTTGAGATTCTATTTCTGTTATTAATGTGCACTATTTTCAGCAATAAAAATTTCAGGAGAAAAATGTCTGCTTTCTTTTTATTGCATTAGAAATTCACAAGGGATTTTTTTCTCTTCAACTTTAATGAAGTCCTTCCTGTAATACTTTCTGAATATAGTGAAGTAATAGAGGAACACGATACCAGAGAGAACTGATAAACTTTATGAGACAGCTGATAAAAATTCATGGTTAAAATGAACGAAACTTTTTCACAGACGAAGACTTCTAGACCATCATTAATGAGCATTTCCTATTTTCTGACATCTAAAACATTTTCCAACATCGCATAATTTACACAAAAGGCCTAAATTACAAATATTTTTCCTAATAACTTGGATTGCTTCGATGTTTTTAATAACATAAATAATAAATAATAGAAAAAATACATCTTAAAATGGGTGAGCTGAACTTTTGAAGAGGAAAGAAAGAAAGGACAATAACCTAGTTTCACATAATTAGCTAAATACAGGACATGTATTCCCATAATTCATATTGAATGCGAAGTTTTAGATATTTAAATACTAAGTACAAAAAAAATAATATTATAAAATTTCTGTGTTTTAAATAGAAATGAAATGTAGCGGGTAGTTACACTTTTATTGCTTTTACTCAAATGTTTGTAGTATTCTGAAAATGCTGATCGTAAATGCAATAACGAAAAGAAATTCCTGGTCTTTTCATTTTATGAAAATATAGCTCTTACTACCTTACAAAAGTGTCATACATGAAATGCATATTAGAACATAATTTTAAAATTTTAAATGCTTTACTTTTAAAATATGTTTTCATTTTATATAGATATTCTTCCAGATATTTTATTTTTAAATTCTGAAACCTGAGGTTGATATTTTGCGTCTATATACAGTCTGTTGTCACAATTATGCCATATATTCCTCATGAAAAAGACCTTCAAAGACTCTTCAAAGAAACGTATAGTTACAAATATGTAGTTCATGAGCTCAGAAGAAATGTCTGTCTGATAAAGTCATGAGTATTTCTAATGAACACATATATTAATAAACGTCAAAAAATCAAATACACATAGTTCGTGCCCTTCATAAAAAAGATTATATGATCACTCAGTAACATTGTTTTAAAAGTTATAGCTTTTATAAAGCAATTTAAAAATGCGCATTACATATATATTAAGGCATTTTACAAATATGAAGTGATGATGACATTCATGGAATTATTCTGCATGTTGAAGATGTAGTAAATATTTTTAAAAAGCAAAACATAAGCAAAGCAAATACGATTTCTTTCTCATTTTTTCTGGAGGTTAAAGGAAATAAAAAACGCGTAACGTACAGATAATACTTTATTGTTACTAATAATATAAGTCTTCGGTTCACAAAATAGTTAGTTAAGTGTACAGCAAATTAAATTAGAATTTCTTTATAAATAAGATGGGGTTCTAGTTTCCTTCTAATATAGAGAGTGTTATAAAAGAGATATAAAATCCATTTATTACTGGTATCAAAACTTTTTTTAAATCTTTTTAACAAGCCCCCTTTAAACTAATCAAGTTGTATTTTTCGTCATGAACATAAAACGCAATATTTTCTAGAAATAAAAAACAAATACTTCATGTAATAAAATGCCACAACAGTTTGTGGCATTTTATTACAGTACGTGGCATTTTATTACAGTACGCAGAGTAAAAGCAGAAAATTATGGATTATAAACACACTCCTCAAGATGGTACAAAACTTCATTGAAATCCCTATTAAAGTGATAAAACTCGAAATAGATTTATAATCTCATAGAAGTAACAATTAACGTCACTGTAATTTTCAAAATAAGGAAAGAAAACTGTTAAGCCCCTGTATCTCTAGTTTCAAACGAAAGAAAATTAAGTACTGAACAAATTTTATTTTCCACAAACTAACTGGCACGAATATTTAATTATCTTATGTCCAGATGAATGGTAAAATTTCAAATATGGTAAACAATTTTTCCAAGAAAAAAGATAAATATTACTATAACAGAAAATACGAAAAAGATACGATATTTGTAAGTACTGCTAATTTTCAGTCATTACTATTTTGACAAATTAGGTACGTCTGTCAAAAATCAGCACAACAGATAGTATATTTTATGCATAACATTTTACATTAAAATACTTTATGATTAACATGTAATATAAAGAAAAAACAGCATCGTTTCATCATTCCATATCGTGTTTACTTTTATTACTACGAGATATACAGTTATATAAATATCAATTAACTAAATCATTCATACTAGCTTTATAATATTAATAATTAATAAATGTATTATAAAAGTCTGTGAGCAATGAACTGTATTATAAGTAATAATCTACATTATCTTTTTACAGTAATTTGAACTTCATTCAAAATCTCTGTAAGTTTGCAAAATGTTACAAGCTCTTGCATTATATTATATTTTTTTAATTGTTATTGTACATTAAATGACACTTTTTCAAAGAAATTAATTAAAACACCTTGCAAAATCTATTACTGCAATTTGGAATATAAGTAATTCATTATCAAAACCATACATCTTGAAATATTGAAAACGATTAGTTACATGTAAACCTAAGCTAAATACGTATGTGACGTATGATGATGCAAATATTAAGTTGCAATGTGAATCCAAGCCTAAGAAGCGTCTGATGATGGGAACTACATTTCTTAATTGTATCTTTTAAAAATATGTATGTATAATGAAAAGTCAAGAAAACCACAACGTTTAAACGAAACGCTTTCTTTTCTAAATCTAATTTTTAAATTCTAAAACAGTTTTTTTTCCATTAATGGTAATACATGATATAATTTTTTGATGAAAACTGAATATTTTCTGTTTTGAATATGGTTCAAGGAAGAACATTATACAGCAATGTTTCTTTAAATGGTTTATTCTAAGACTAATAACTTGAAAGTTACTCATTATAAATGTTATAATTTAAATGCAAGTGTTCTTGAATGAAAGTAAACAGCTAAAAGAAATAATTAGAAAAGAAAGGTAAAATATATATTATTATACTTACATTTTTCTATAAAAAAATTAAATTCTAAAAAAGTTATCTTTTACGTACCTCAAAATATGACTTGAGAATTTATAAGTTGAACCAAGAAGTTTTCATAAGTCCACTGTGGAAAACAAGCCAGTTTAAGAGTCAAAGAAGGTACAGTAATTCTGAAATAATTTCAGCTACTCATAAAAATAAAGATTATTTTATTCACGGTTTTCTAATGTTGTCACATATAATTGCTCAGTATACTATTCTAATGTATGCATGATTTAATACAGTACCAAAGCTAATTCATAACAGTAATTATAAAATTTATAGAATTTACACTTACAGATTATTACTGGAGAATCAGTTCTGGATAAATACTTTCTGATGCAAGATACTTTGTCTAATACGTCCTGAATTTAAGAAAGAAAATATTCTTCGTTTTCAACGATACAAAACTAAAATTTTAATTGAAAAGTTTTTCGCATTAAAGCATTTTAAACAAAACATTTTCACAAACAATATAACTATGCATACTTTGAGGGTTATTCTATCAAATCATGATTTGCAGAAAAATTTACATAAAAAATACAACTGTGAAACAATTCAAGAAAAAAATGCTATTACATTTTCTTCCCTAATATTGAAAAATTCTATGAAATCATGATTTGCAGGAAAATTTACTTAAAAAATACAACTATGAAACAATTCAAGTAAAAAGGCTATTACATTTTCTTCCCTAATATTAAAACAATTAACTTATCTTAAAGAAAGCAGACACGCAAACGTAAATATTTATGATTACCTTCTGAAACGCACAGAAAAAACATTTACAAATGACATTTTTAGTTAAGAATGTTAAACATTTCATATTGTGAGGAAATGATTAAATTTCTTATCTTCTTACCTTTAAAGTAATGAACACATTCACAAACCCTGCCCTTCTTACTCAGTGACACATTCAGATTAAAAGTTAATTTCAGTTTCTTTTTTTTTTTACTTGGAATTCAGATTTCGTTCAGCAAACTGTAATTCATTTACTTGTACTAAATTTTTTCAGTAATGAACTAAATCTAGCATGCATAATTAGCTCGAAGGAGCAATTTAGACTATAACATTCGTAACAAATTTCATTATACAACTCGGAGGGCAAATTTTTGCTGTTAGATTATAATAAGTCTTGCCTGCCAGTCCCTTCTACCTTTAACATTTCAGATAGAATAATAAATTTCTGGCGCTTTAACGTAAATACAGATTTGTTGCTCTATTGTAAAAAATCTGCTCACTAATTTTTTTTCCCTTTCATTTGGTTTGATTTCATTATTTTCAGAGAAAAAGAATACACAATACTGCGTTTCAACAATAAAAATGGAAATATTCTCCGCATTAGAAATATGCACGAGAATGCTTATTACATAAGATCAAAAGTTCGCCACACACGAGTTTGCAAACAAAATTTGTTTGGAAATTTCAAATTAAATTATTTGAGTTCTCCTTACATAGGTATTGGCGATTTTTGTACAAGTGTCTTTTTCCGCCATGGGCTAGGATGAGAAATATTTATTTTTTGTTATATTTTTAGACATCTTATAATTTAAATTTTAGTTTAGTATTACAATTCAGGAATCAGCTTGTTACAATTTTAAAAACAGAGCAAATTTCTTTAAAAATATTACATTTTTTGCTCCTTAATAATTGGATATAGCTCCAGCATTAAAATTATTCCTTAGGAGCTTCATAGCCCATTTACAGCCATTACCTTGTCTCTGTAAATCAAATTAAGAATGATTTTGAAATTCCAAACTCCATTTTTAAAGTACATGTCAGAACTAATTAATGCTTAAAAAACTATCAATGTAACACACAGTTTCTGTTAAATTCTTAAATTAGGTACATAATTGAAGTAAAAATTTATTTTCTTATCTCAGCTTTAATTTATATTACTAAAGTTCAAATGAAGCTTTTATTCTTGAAGAATGAAAAGCAAACTTTTTCACTTAATGTTCATTTACATTTCTTTTTCACTTCAAGCTCGTTTTTATTTCTCTTTCTCTTCAGGCTTATTTATTGAAAAGATTGTGAACTACGGAAGTTAATTTTTTCATAAAAATGATTAAAGACTAGATGAAAGTAAGGAAAAATAAAACTAGCAATCATTCTTCAATCAGTAAAATGTGGTCGAGATAAGACAGTTGCACAAAACTAAAATTCTAACACGAAACCTAAAACAGAACTTTAAAAAATAGCAATGTAATTTAGTTCTAAACTAAAAATTTTGATTAATGAAAGCATTCACAATAAAAAGATCCAAACATCTAATGTAAACTGTTCTGTAACTTTGGGAACTAAAGTACAAATGCATATTAAAAAAATCCTTTATTCGTGTACACAAACTACATATCACACAGAAGTTAGGACCTAAAATATAATTCGGTATTTAAACTAGCATTGAATTTAAAAACAACTGATGAATTTATTTGTTTAAGCCCTTAAGTAATTAGCTGGGATTTCTACAGCACCCCAGGTAATGGTGTTAGTTCATGCTTTTTGGTTGCTAATAGCGCTCACCATTTTTACCTACCATTTTAACACGTGATGAATAAAAAAAATTGCACACCTGCGCTTAACCATGAACAGAAACACCGTGTGAAATGTGTTGTTGAGCTCACACCATTCCACTTACTCACTTACAGTGAAAATTGTTTCACTGTAAGTTAAAGCTGTCTAACAGAAAGTTTGCTCGGTGAATGCAATATAATATAAGGAATAGAAATTTACAACAGGACGCTGAAACTTAAAAAATTCTATTTTATAATTTTATTTGCTACACTAGATTATAGAGGCCAAAAAACTAGTTTTATGAACTTAATGTTACTTCAGTTTAGTAAAGGAAATAAACTTTACCACTTTAAAGTTACGGAATTATTTTAGTGATACTCATTCAGATCATTTTTAATTTGCAGGCTTACGTATGTGATAAATTGTACTTACATTCTAAAGTATATAGGCTAATTTGAAAGAAGAGCTTAAACATATCTAATTATTTAAATATTTCTAAATATTTTAATACCGTCAATGGGATGCAAAGTTAACAAACACTTTCTGCGATAAAAACTGTTTTTTGCAGTATTACAAAATTTATGAGTTTTAGAAAAACTTCAAAAGAAAAATTTTCAGGAAGCGTAATAGAAGCATCTTTTTACATAAATTTAAAAAAAGCCATAGTACACAGAAATTTTCTCAATAATTTCATTATCAAAGCTTAAAACCTTAACGTTTCGAATTAAATGTCTTGAGAAAACCACTTTCATTAACTGAAAATAAATATTACCTTAATATAAATTAAATTCATTTGTTGACTGTAATGCATTTATTATCTGCATATTACTTGCTACTGTACTATACAACCTGAGAAAACTTTATCAATACACAGGAAACGTGCGATCAATTTATCATGCAAAAAAATTTCACTCAAATTTCATACAAACTTTTCATTCTAGATAATAATACCTTATACAAAAAGGTTTATCCAATGTTAGAAATGCGAGATAGATTCTTTTACAATTTCAAGAGTAAAATGTTTGCAAAATACATTTGTTATTCAGATTGACTAAGGAAATGAAAGCTTTGAGATCAGTTTCATTTTTATTGATTTTCAACGGTCTGTGATGCTTAACTGGAATAGTTTCAACAGTTTAAAGGACAAACATGAATAAACATAATTGATAATTATTATTTTCTGTTACTAACCTCATTGTTCTACTAATCTCGAAGACTTAACTGCTTGTAAATAATTTTAAATCTCTAATCTGATTTCTGGATATAGTACTTCTAATAAAATAAGTTTATTTAATATTTAAGAAGTTCTGCAGTAATGGTTATATTAAAATTTTCCACTGTAGCCAAAACAAGATATATAGTATAATAATAATGATAACAATATTCATCGATAAAATGAATATTCAAATTAAAGAAACTTAGTAATCACACATATTAAGGCAGATAATGGCAGCTATCCCATTAAAATATATTCTTATAAAGGTTAAAAATGCCAAACACGCCGAAAAATATTTGATGTGAAAGAATTAAAATATAGTATTCAGTTCTTATCTAAGACCACTTAGATAAGCTTTCAAAAGAAGCAATATTGCTTACGAGAATTACGATTTTATTAATGCCCTCTAAAACGGAGTAAGCCAAATCCAAATTGTCTATACGGTTGACTACCATGTCGTATTCTTAGAGACTGTGTTATAAGCTGCTGTATGATAAGCATTTAGGAGTATTAGGTCTGACAAAATTTTTAGAAATTCTTCTTTGGGTAACTATATTTGGAAGTGGAAATTTAGCAAATTCTGTCAGAAGTATGCTTAATAAAAAATTTTCAAAGACGTATATACTTGGTTTAATATTAAATATCTTCCTTCATTTGAAAGCTTACGAAATATATGAATTTTATTATTTGAATTCCTAAAGAAAATCCTAATTAATTATTTAAGAGTGAATAATCTAAGCTTTAATTCTAAGGAACATCTCTATTACAATTCGGAATAATTTTGCTTTATTTCATAATATCAGCAGAAAAATTTTTACAAAAATATTTTTAAGAATTTCGGAAAGGTGAAAGAAAGAAAAGACAGAATTAATTTTTTTTCAAGCAACAGTTCGGTCACAACACGTAAAAATGAAACATATTTGATAAACGCAAGTTCTTAATCACAGAAGCTTTTTTCATTTACAGCCTACATAAATCTTGATTCTAGATTATTCTTCAATAAAGAAGAATGGATTTGTGCTACAATAGATCTGATGTAGATTACAATGAGAAACAAGGATCTTAATATTGAAACCAAGAGAACAATAAACTTTTACGTAAAAGGAATTTTAGAAGACTAGTTTATAAAAGGAAAAAAACTATTAAAAATAAAACATTTTACCAAAAAGTTGACATACAGGTAAAACAAGCGTTAAACGTTAACATTGTCTCAAAGAAAGTATTTAATGGATATCCCTGGCACTGAAATACAGATAAATAAATAAATATGTCGTTCATAATCCCCATGTCATTACCATTGTAATGAAAACTTCATTCTGCGACCATTATTATACGTAGCAGATTCTCAAGAAGAATTCGAAGAAAATCATCTCTTTTAAGAATAATTTTCGGTAAAAATGCATTTTATGACAAAAGAATCCTGTTTTCAGGTTTCAGTATCTTATTTTTCAAAACGCGCTAGGAAATACCGTGAAGTGTAAAGCATTTGCAAATATTAGAAGTTTATAAAAAATGGAAAGCTTTCATTCTGAAGCTTTAGGTTGGAAATATGAGTCTGTTTATAATCACGTTATTCAGAGCAGAGCAATAATTTAAATATTGTAGTTTGTTAGAATAATTTCACATTGTTAATTTTCCAATCATTTAAATTTTCATAAAAGTATGATAATAAAGATATTTAGCTTTTACTACCTTTTTGTCAACATAAAATAGTTTGCTCTTTTAAAACGTTAAGTGCAGCGATTTCTTAAAACGACCAGAAAATGAAAACCAAATTCAATATAATATCTCTCTACTGAATTATTTCTTTCAAAAATTAGGTAATATTGATGCTGGAATTGCATTTCTTTAAATAATAATAATAAAACAAAATAAATGTTTTAGTGTTTGCAGATAGTTTGAAGAGCCTTAATTAAGTCTCAAAATTAAAATTAATCATCATAAAATTTCACAGGGGCAAAAAATAATTTTCTTTATGTTATAGAAAAGAACATAAAGCCAAAAACAGAATCATTAAAAGGACACTATTGCCTTTAACCTTTAGCATATTCACTGCACTGAATTTGTCTCACTTTGAAAAATTGACATTTTCAACTAAACAATTTAAAACTAATTTCTTCTGAATAAAATTTATTCACAAGCTTCTCAAATTTATTCATTTGAAGTTAAGATATTCAAGAATATCAATGCATTTAAAAGGCGTATATAATAAATAAAATAATAATAACAATTTGAAATCGATGAGACCTGAAAATTTAAAGTGAATTAAACTATGTTAAATGGCTAAGAAATGCATAAATTTTGAAATACGAAAATCTTATACTCAGTTTTTGAGAATTATTTAGAACTGTTTGTTTTAAATTAAACTATAAAACAGCATTTCGATGCTTTAGACTGCATCAATTTCCACTTTTAAAGTAAATTTTAAAATTACAAGTAAACGCATATGATTGCTTGCATAAACCGATAATTTGTAGTGGCGATGTCGCATTTCACTCCATTGTCTGATTTTTTAGTGACCATTATGAAAGAAGTTCTCAGAGTGAAGTTTCATATAGATAGACCATAAGATAAATTTCGATAGGCAATGGAAGAATTTTGTGAAAAGTAAGGCAAAATTTTCTTCCGTTCTCTTAAAGGATACTTGAATTCTAGAAACTTTAATAGGTGTCCTAAGCTCTCTATTCCTTAATGCCTTAAGAAGATTAATTTAATCCATTGATGACTGAAGATACAATCTTTTCTAACACTTAAATAAAACTCCTACTATCACCCGTGTGCTACACGGATATATACTACAACCATATACTATCATCCATGTGTAGTAAGATTGATGATAAAGTTGTTTTTGCTTATGTTATTTTTAAGGATGGTATTGAAATTGAGTACCACTCATTTCGTATTAGAAACGAATGTACTGTTTTTATTTCTGAGCTTCTCTGCATTAATTTTGCAATTAAGTGGATACTTAGCCAGGATGGACATGTTTCCAACTACTTAATCTGCACGAATTCACTCTCTTCCCTCGAGTGTCTTACTATCTCATCCTGTAATGACATTATTGTAAATTGACAGCAATCACTCGGAGATCTGCAGGAAAAGAGTATTTAAGTGTTTTTTTACATTTGTCCGTGATCACTCGGGTAATTATGGAAATGAGAGAGCTGACTGGCTTGCTAAGAATGCAACTAAAAATGCTATTAATGTTGATGTAACTATTCCAAAATCATACTTTAAAAAGACATTCAAAGCTGAAATGATTGAACAATGGAATTGTGATTATATATCTTCTGATAAGGGAGCTGTTGCAAAAATATTCTTCCCAACTATTTTTGAAAGACTGAACAGTAAGGACTTATTGCTCAATTTTAACGTTACGCAATTTTTGTCTGGACATGGTAAGTTCAACGTTTATCTCGAACGGTTTAAGCTGACATCGTCCAATTTGTGTAATTGCAATCTTGGCGTCCAGCAAAGTTTTTCCACCTGCTTTTTGATTGTCCTTTGCTTGATAATGCAAGAAATCTATTGAAATGCAGATTAAAATCAACTAGAATTCATTGGCCGCCGAAATGTTACTTCACCTTCAGCCTACCGAGCTTTTCATTGACTTTGTTGACTTTTATTTTAAACATTGCAAATGATTTCTTTATATTTTTATTTTTTGTTTATTTTTTCTTTTCCTTTGTGTTTGATTTCATTGTATTATTGAAAGCTGATGTTATTCCTTAGGATATTGTTTTTGTTTTTTTTACTTACGATTTGTAAGCCTCGTGTGATACTTTGTGGCGCACGAGGACTTCTCTTTCTTTAAATAAATAATATATATATAACTCCTGCTAATAAAAGAGGTTACATAGTTAAGTATAGAAAGTTTTAAAATTCAGGATGTATTTTTATTCCTCACTAAAGTTTTCAATTTACTGTGTAGATTACTTATTTACATCTTTGCATAGCGAAAGATAAAAATTCTCAGAATGGGAAAGCAAAGCAAAAATTATGAGATACTTTATATAAATTTGCCTTCTAGAAATATTTCTAATCGGAAAAGAAGAGCATTCTAATAATTGAATAAAATGCAATCTAATTTTGATAAAAAAAAGGGATAAAAATTGGGCTATTCATTAAATTTAAATTAACGCAAACTCAGTTTTCGGGTTTTATTAAAAACAATCTCATATTACTGCATTTTTTTCTAAACCATTTTCATTACGATTCTTATTTGTTCATTACATTTAGCACTTGCAGTTTTATTTGAGGTTATTTGCTCATATTCATATGAGACCAGTAAATAGAAGTTGCATTCCTACTAAAGATTGTTCATAACTCTAGGCCCATCAACGGCCAAGCACTGCATTCCAGGAGAACGGGCTGGGCGTTTTCGCAGTTTTTCCTATGTGTAACATACGTACGAGCCAGTTTCAGTTAGAAAATCCTCCACGAAGTCATCTCTCTTCTTAGGCTGAGAACCCTAGTGGGCTTTGCAGTAATGAATTAAACCAAATCAAACCATAATTCTAGTAAAATAGTTGTTAATGTTAGTTATTTGTATGCCGGTTTTAAAACTACATGAAGAACAAAAATAAATTTAAATGCTAGTCTGTGTTTTCGAAAAAAATCGCGCGAAGTTCTTTCTTGAGCTTAAAACATTTGTCATTAAAAGTACGTCAATAGATTTTTACTGGACATTTATTTCTTAAAAGTCATTACACTTATTTATTTCTTAAAGAAAAGATTTGATTAGAAAACATGCATTTTTATTAAAAAATAGTTTCCATGCGCAAAATGCAACTTTGTGTGAATGATCAGTAAGTATAAGGTAATAGGAAACAGGGCTTAAAGTTAATAAAATATTTATCAGAGAGTGAATGAGAAGTTAATGCTTTGCAGTGCCTTTGTAGCACTGCTATTATGGATTAATTCAGGTAGATTTCGGTTAGACATTACTGAAAAAAATGCGGAATTTGACATTTTTTTACTTTCATTAATAGTATGATCATATGCTAAAAATCGCAAATGCTTTCTTTCTCCTTTTAAACAATTATGCTTATATAACGATATTTTTTCCTAGTTTACAGTTTAAAATTGCTTGATCAAATACTATGATCTATACAGTATTTTTATTTTACCATGGGCATCAAGTACAAAGGATAACTGTTTTCTGCAATAATGTACTGAAGATTCCTTAAGAAATGGAATTATAATTTGAAGTTAACATTTTGCTTACTTTCCTCATTCTCATGGGCATTTTTATCTATCACGTTTTAGTTATTTGTCGTAATGTGAATCCTTTGAAAGGTTCAGTAATCTTACAAACACTTGAGACTGCAAAATCAGAGACAGCTTTAAACTTGATAACTTGCTTCCCGTCTATAATAAATCCGGATGTCGAAAGAGTAAAACTCTGTGTATTTTACTTCGAAAACAATCAAATTTCTATTACATTTTTACTGTCCTTATAAAATTTTAGAAAATAGTCTTCCACCCTCTTAAGAATAAAATTCAAGCAATACAATTCCACTTGCTGTAGTGACTAAAAGCGTGGTAGTGCAATTAGACTTGAATGC
>KK122478.1:44153-97570 GCA_000611955.2 Stegodyphus mimosarum
AATGAATGAATCTTCGTGAAAGAACGTATAAATGAAGTGTACTATACGCATGTTATATGTTACACAAAACTACAAAAACTTTCATCCAACCATTCACACAGAATCAAGTTACCCAAAATACACAGAGGAGCATTCAACAACTAAATGCATTTGGGTAATAATGGAATTCGAGATGGAGAATTTTACTTTCACCCGAAATGAAGAATATATGACTGTCAAACGCTAAATGAATCCTCTGAAAGATAGTCAAAGAATTATCTCAAAGGAATGTCAGTTATTACAGTGTTAATAAATCCTTGGAATTATGAACATGAATGAATGGAATATGAATATCTCTTATTTTGTTTATAATGTATAAAGAAATGTAATCATTCATTTTTTCGCTAAGAAATTCTTGAATCTTATTTAATGTTTCAAAAAAAATAAAAGTAATTATTGAAGAAAAACGAAATTACAAATTTTAGGACCATTTGCAGATATAACTTGTTTTAATAAAGGCGATAACTTGACCATTAACTTCATGAATTAAAGAAATAAACGAGAGCCGTACTACCATTTAATGTAAGTTTCTAATTAAACGTAGTCACAAAAATATATAACTGTTTTGATTTAGTTTAATAATGTTTAATTTAATGTTCATTCATGTATATCTAGTTTAATCTAAGCCTAAACTTGAAAAGATATGGTGTTTTGCACAAAAAAAGAAGGATTTAAATTCAGATGCGTTTTCAATTTCTCTCAGCTTGCATGTGTTAAATTTTAATAATAAACTAGCGGGCAAGCCCGCCACCTGAGCGGGCTGAGCCCGCTTGTTCGCCAGGATTCGAAAGTTGGACAAAACTACCAGTGTTTAAGATTTTGTATGTTGCAAACCCGCCGCTTAGCGGGCTGCGCCCGCTTGTTCACCTGGACGCCCGCTTATTTCCCTTATGCATCCAATACACTGCAAATGCGGGAAATCACGAAAACACCCACGCGTTCGCCGGGATTCGGAAGTTCGACCTAACTACCAGTGTTCAGCGATTTTCCTGCTGGCAAGCATGCCAGTTGAGCGGGCTGCGCCCGCTTTATTTGCGTATGCATCCGCATTCTCGCATACATCCACAAGATACTGCATACACATTCCCCATTTCGAAAATGTCGAAAAAACCCACGCCGTGTAAGAAACCGCCAGCTGAGAGGGCTGCACCCGTTTTATTCACGTATGCATCCAGAAGGTAATGCAAGCACGTCACACACGCCGAAAATTACGAAAACACCCACGCGTTCCCCGGGATTCGAAAGTTGCTCCCAACTACCAGTGTTAAGGGATTTAGCCGCTCACCCGCTAATTGTCCTTGTACGAAGTGTAAACGCGTACGTGTGCACAAATGCGTACAAAGGTATACCGAACTACCAGTGTTAATTGATTTAGCCTCTCAACTGCTTATGGGCCCTTGTACGAAGTGTAGTTGCGCGCGTGTGTACAAATGCATACAATGAGTGAAAACTGTATTTGCATTTGAAAAGAAAAAAAATTAAACTGAACTAAAAAATCTGATATGTACAAAGCATGACTTCCTTATAAGGAATACTAAATTACACGGAATTTTCCTGCATTTGAATAAGAAAAAATTAGTTAAGAGAATTTAAAAAAAAAAAAAAAAAGTTTTTTCCAATTAAAACTCCGATAATCACCTTTCAGTATGAATGAAACCATTTCTATATACAACCGAAAAAAAAGTTGTGATATATTTAAATAATCTGTAATAAATAATTTATAATTTTGTAAATAAATATTTTCTTGCCAAAGCAGGAAACAAAACTTTTATTCTGCAGATAATAGATATGACGTCATTATTTAAATTTAATGTAAAACATTATATTTTAATCACACTTCAAAATAATGTTTAAATAACAAAACCTTACTAAGAAATTGCTGGTAAAACAAACTCTAAAAATAAAGCGGCAATTTTTACCCAAATTCTATTCAAATGCTCTTATAAATCTACAACGATGAATAAAAGAAATTAACAAATAAAAAAGGAATACTTTTCCGCAGACGATTCGAGGGCGCTTACCTTATGCGCATGCGCTTTCGTCGTTCTGAACCATCGAAACCCATAAAAAAAAACATTTGCACCTGTCCGAAAAAAAATGTACTGGAGCATTTTTAATGACCCCGCTAATTAGACTCGTAATAATCAAAACACTATGGAATTAACGGGAAACCTCGTTAGAACGTGTGGCAGGTTTAAGTTTCAAAATTTGAAGCAAATCGGCCTATTAGTTACCGAGTTATCGATTTTTTGCGCATTTTAAATTAACATTATTTTATCCTTCTTTTTTTTTGAATGACGAATGGCCTTGGTGATTCGGATCACATTTCACTCCCGAGGCTGTTGCCACTGGGAAGCAATAAACGCGGTAATTAACGTATGCCCAGTTTTTAATTAATAACTTCGTTAATTAAAATCGTACGAATATGAAAATGGTATCGTCGGATTCCTTGATTTTTTTCCAATCCGTCGATATGCGTCTCGAATTTGACTTATAAGAATTTCCAGAGATATTTGAGAAACCAGAATTTGGCACGTAGCCAAATCCCTCTCATTAGGGAAAACGGTGAAAGAAAGTCAACAAAAGGGCAAATGTAGGGAGAACGTAGGGGAAAAATAAGTTTTTAATTAATATCTCGGCTAATTAAAGTCGGAGAATTAAGCGAATGGTCAAAATGGCCTCCCACGGACCTCCCGAATCCAACGATACCTTCCGCTAAGCTCTGCACCCAGCAGTTCCGAAGAAGATGAGGTTACAAACAAACGAACAAACACACAGACGCGCACGGATTTTAATATATAGTAGACTAGCGGGCAAGCCCGCCAGCTGAGCGGGCTGGGCCCGCTTGTTCCTTGGGATTCGAAAGTTGGACAGAACTACCAGTGTTTGATTTTCTAGGTAGCAAGCATGCCAGTTGAGCGGGCTGCGCCCGCTTTATTAGCGTATGCATCCGCATTCTCGTATACATCCACAAGATACTGCATACGCATTCCCCATCCGGAAAATGTCGAAAACACCCACGCCGTTGACCAGCTTAGCGGGCTGCGCCCGCTTGTTCGCTAGGACGCCCGCTTGTTCCCCGGGATTCGAAATTTGGATAGAAATACCAGTGTTTAAGTTTTCTATGTTGCAAACCCGCGCGTTAGCGGGCTGCGCCCGCTTGTTCACCGGGACGCCCGCTTGTTTCCCTTATGCATCCAATATACTTCACATGCAGGAAATCACGTGAACACCCACGCGTTCGCCGGGATTCGAAATTTCGACCTAACTACCAGTATTCAGCGATTTTCCTGCTGGCAAGCATGCCAGTTGAGCGGTCTGCGCCCGCTTTATTAGCGTATGCATCCGCATTCTCGCATGCATCCACAAGATACTGCATACACATTTCCCATTTGGAAAATGTCGAAAAAACCCACGCCGTGTAAGAAACCGCCAGCTGAGAGGGCTGCGCCCGTTTTATTCACGTATGCATCCAGAAGGCAATGCATACACGTTACACACGCCGAAAATTACGAAAACACCCACGCGTTCCCCCTGATTCGAAAGTTGAACCGAACTACCAGTGTTAACGGATTTAGCCGCTCATTCGCTAATTGTCCTTGTACGAAGTGTAAATGCGTACGTGTGCACAAATGCATACAATGAGTGAAAACTGTATTTGCATTTGAAAATAAAAAAAATTAAACTGAACTAAAAAATCTGATATGTACAACGCATGACTTCCTTATAAGGAATACTATATTCCACGGAATTTTCCTGCATTTGAATAAGAAAAAATTAGTTAAAAGAATTAAAAAAAAAGTTTTTTCCAATTAAAACTCTACAATCGAAAAAAAAGTTGTGATATATTTAAATGATCTGTAATAAATAAATAATTTATAATTTTGTAAATAAATATTTTCTTGCCAAAGCAGGAAACAAAACTTTTATTCTGCAGATAATAGATATGACGTCATTATTTAAATTTAATATAAAACATTATATTTTAATCACACTTCAAAATAATGTTTGGATAACAAAACCTTACTAAGAAATTGCTGGTACAACAAATTTTAAAAATTCAAATATTATAATAAATCTATAACGATGTGTAAAGCCAATTAAAGAAATAAAAAAGGAATACTTTTCCGCAGACGATTCGGGACCGTTTACCAATGCGCATGCGCTTTCGTCGTGCGGAACCATCGAAACCCATAAAAAAAAATTTGCACCTGTCCGAAAAAAAAATGTACTGGAGCATTTTTAATGACCCCGCTAATTAGACTCGTAATAATCAAAACACTATGAAATTAACGGGAGACCTCGTTAGAACGTCTGGGAGGTTTAAGTTTCAAAATTTGAAGCAAATCGGCCTATTAGTTCCCGAGTTATTAATTTTTTGGGCATTTTAAATTAAAATTTTTTTATCCTTCTTTTTTCTTAATGGCGAATGGCCTTGGTGATTCGGATCATATTTCACTCCCGAGGCTGTTGCCACACGGAAGCAATAAACGCGGTAATTAACGTATGCCCGGTTTTTAATTAATAACTCCGTTAATTAAAGTCGTACGAAGATGAAAATGGTATCGTCGGATTCCTTGATTTTTTTCCAATCCGTCGATATGCGTCTCGAATTTGATTTATAAGAATTTCAACAGATATTTGAGAAAACGAAATTTGGCACGTAGCCAAATCCCTCTCATTAGGGAAAACGATGAAAGAAAGTCAACAAAATGGCAAATGTAGGGAGAACGTAGGGGAAAATTAGGTTTTTAATTAATATCTCGGCTAATTAAAGTCGGAGAATTATACGAAGGGTCAAAATGGCCTCTCACGGACCTCCCGAATCCAACGATACCTTTCGCTAAGCTGGGGACCCAGCCGTTCGTGAGGAGATAAGGTTACAAACAAACGAACAAACACACAGACGCGCACGGATTTTAATATATAGTAGATGTATGTAGCTTAATTTTTAAAAACAAAGACAATTTCATCATTGCAAAA
Organism: Stegodyphus mimosarum; assembly: GCA_000611955.2. NCBI lineage: Eukaryota > Metazoa > Arthropoda > Arachnida > Araneae > Eresidae > Stegodyphus > Stegodyphus mimosarum. Next base: position 49,176 of record KK122478.1, read on the forward strand.
GAAGTTGCTGTGATGAGAAATTAGCTCCGGTAAACTGTTTCTTCAGACCTGCTAAAATACTTTTTGTTTAAAAGTAAATAGGCTGGTGTTTACTCTGCCAGGCGTCACCTTATATGGGCAGCTCTTAAAAGATGCATTCATACATTAGATAGAGATAAAAGTTATATTTTAATTCAATAATTTTCAGTTGATTTTTACATATCAACATTTGAAGTGAAATTTTCTTTAATATAAACGCCAATAGTTCACATCAAGAGATTTACGTGAGGCAAAAAATTTAAATTTTCGTAGGCTGAATTTTTATCAATGAATTCTTTTTTCGTTGCAATAATTCTTTTTATGCATTTAATGGTTCCATAGACTTTTTATACTTATTTAATGTGACCATGATATATTATTTTGCAACTAAGAAAAAATTAATAATCACCCAAAACTGTTATGAATTTGTTAAATTTTGTCTACTAGCCTAGCATTTGAAGATACAACAAAAAAAGTTCAGAACGAAAAAGCATCTTTCAAAACGAGCATTTAAATCAATTACTTCGCCCTTAATAGCTTCAAATTAATAATTTAATTTTCATTCGTAATTATTGAAAAGTCTGTGAACGTTAAAGGTCTAGATACTTCAAAAGAAAGAAATAATCATAATATTTAGTTTAATCTCTCTCAAATCTCTGTTTGTCTCGGAGTTTACGTTTGAGTGCGCAAGACAGAGAAAATCTCTTTTGTAAATACAGATTACAAAAAATGTCATTTTATATACTTAAGAGACTTATTTGACGAATCTCTGATAGTTAGATGCTAGAAACGAGACAAATACTTGAGTATGAACTCGATGACCTGTGGGATACTGAATATTCTGCTTCACATACTATATAAGTATTTTTATCTAAAATCCCTTAATACTGCGATACTATGAGAAATTTTATTTTCTTCCATCAAGAATGTGTATTTAAAAGTTCTTTTGACTGGCTGGAAGAATAGCTTTACTTTTCGAGTTTCTTTCCGAAGAAAACTCAATTTTCATGTCTACAGCAGCTACAAAAATTATGGGTTTTTGGTACTTTAATCTTCATGATTTCTTCTTGCCTTCAAAAGCCTTCATGAAATCACTGTACTTCAAATAATTAGTATATAGAAAATAAAGGGTGTTTTCAGTGTTTTTCATGTGTAATTTTCAGATTAAAAGCGAATGAAGTAATAGAGATGAGTTTTTTTATTAAACAGATATAATAGATTAAGTTCCTCTTTCAGTTTATTATTCAGTTTCTGTATGGAAATTCTTTGCTGTATTGTGTAAAATTTCTGAAGGCCAGTGTTACAGATTTCGCAAATTTCTGAAGGCCAATGTTATAATTAACCATCACAAATCACATTTTCTTCAGTCGAAGCTATCCAGTCGTTAATAGTTTTTGTAATCTAAAAAATGCGAAAAATAATTTTAAAACAAATCAGAGTTAAAATTTTGTAAATAAGTGTCAAATAAAATGCTTGCACCTGTTATTTTACTGTTATGTTGAAAAGTAAAATGCAGTTTTTAATTTGAAAGATTAGAATTTTCAGTATTTCAGTATCCTTTCTCTATACTTCTGCCTATTTTAAAGATGTACTGATGAAGGAGAGTGAATTCATTTAATAGTCAGTAGTATATTTATCCACAGAATCATAGATCTGAAAGCATTTGAAATTGCTTCGGATGTGAAAGCTGCTAAATTCCTTTACACGGAATTAAGCGGTCTTAAAAATTTAATGCAAAGATTAAAAAATATGTGACACAAGATCGATCCTTCGCATATCTCTAAGATGCCGCTTTCTGTCCCTACGTATGTATATATTCGATTTCGGAAAACTTGACACAAGGATACGATTCATTAGATTTCGAAAGGTTATGTATGACATACATACAAACTAAATTCTGAGAAAGTTATGCAAACTTAAAGCACGATACGTATTCCGAGAAATTTCGAACTCTGAATTAATTAAATTTTGTTGGAAAGCAATAGATAATTACGGTCTTTAACATTTGGATCTATTTAGTTCTAATTAATAATAAAATTGCTTTTCATGAAATTCTAACTTCAAAGGTAACAGTAACGATCTTGCCTCTACATTTACTCTAAGTAATGACTTTATAACGAAAACGAAAAGTAAGTAAAGAGTCAACACAAAAGCTTAATTCTGACAGCTTTCGATTATAAATTTAATTAACTGATTTCGAAAATTGAAAATATTTCCAATATCACACAGCATTTTGCTCACAAATTGGAACGCTTACAAACTTACTAAGAAATAAACCATTTGCTAAATTAAAGTTTGTCAATTAAAATGCACGATGAAAATTTTTGTGCAGTAGAAAAAAAATTTAATATTTTTCTCACGAGCATTCATTTTTTTAAATATTTTAAGTATTACAAGCATTTCTCCCATGTGCTCCTGTGGTACAGCCAGCCGGAGATCACGCGTCATCTTCGAACGACAATTCAATTTGTTTTCAAGATTGATCACTCCTGACACATGGTTTCTATATTTGGCGCCCAAACTAAAAATACTGGTGGCTAATTCGTTATAAACGTGTATGAATTGTCTCTTCTCCACAGTCGTCCTTTAACTGGGGAATGTAAGGCATTAAAGGCCTTCCTTTCGTGCGCTCTTGTATTGCAGCATTTAACATATCGATTGGCAAACCGAAGATCCAGTGTTCGACTTCAGATAAATGAACATTTTGAAAATAAACAGATAAATGAACATGAAATGATTTTGGAGTATTCTTCATTCCTCCCTTCTTCCTTCATCTTCATAAGGCTACTAAAGAAATTAGTAGCATCTGTAATCAATTTGTTCTTAAAGTTAAAATAATGTAAAAAATTGTAAGTGTGTTGTGTAAAAATTGTAGTGCACTAAGTACAATCACAAAATTGGGTTCTTGCCTTAATCTACACAATAAATTACATTCATAATTATTGATACAGTGAATATAAATCTTTTGAAAGTTCCTAACCATTGCTATTTCTAATCAAAAGACATTAAATTTGATATAGTGTTATATAGTTTCACTTAAAAATCTCATTCAAGCTAAATTAATAAGGTATTTTCTCCCTTCTTGCATCATGTCTCCGTAACGTAATTGGAAGCACGTCCGACTAGCAGTTGGGAGGTCAGAAGTTCGAATCTCAGCAACGGCAGCGCACATTTTGCATGTTTCATGCTCTGACACATACCTAACGAGTCTACAAAGTAAACACAGGATTTTTAAAATGAAAATGGAAGCTCATACTCGTCTTTTATTTTGCTTTAAATAATGAGTTAGAGGAACACGTTTTGAATATGAAATGATGTGTGAAAAAAATAATAATTTAATTAAGTACGTTCAAGGGGTATTTTTTGCTAGAACTGTGTTATGAGACTTTTATTGCATTAGTAAAATATTTACATTTTCGTCCGTAATCGTATAAAATTCAATTGACTACATAATATATAATTTTTGAAAGATTAGAAGAGTCACTAATATAATATTCTTTATTGGTAACATGAATATGACCTTGGTAAAATTAAATTTTGTGTATTAAATTAATATAAATAAATAAAAATATAATGAAAAAGTGACTTTTTCTGTCTAGTTGTCAGAGAAACAAAGAATATGAATATTATTTCTACCATTTTGAAAATATCTAAGTTAGCGGTGTCCCTAGCAATTTTTCTCCAAACTAAAATTTAATCTTTATATGTATAAAAACTTTACATTTGAAATAAATGCATGTATTCACTTTATAAACATATTCTAATGATATCTAAATTTGTAGTTTATGAGCAAACCTAAAAAACAAGAATGCCACCGTTATCTCTTAAAATATTACAATAAATTTTATATATCAGTTTATATTCACAAGAACACTACAAAAATGAAGAAAATTAATGACATTTTACTGCAGTTTATGAAGTCTATATCATGTAGAGACATTAGGTATTTTTTGAAAGCAGAAGTTGTGAAAAATCAACAATGCCGTCGCCGGGACTCGACCCACGGACCTCTCGAATACGCGTCGATTGTGCTGGCCATTACACCACGAAGGCATACTAAGAAGACGGGAGAAATGTCTTATAATCAATTTCAATTCCTCCTATGCTATTTATCTGAAAAACATTCAGAGCTCAAGACAAGTTTTTGCAGCACTGATTTTGGTTAAATTTGACTGAATTTTACCCGAATTACTCATACCTTGGACCTATGTTTACCTAGCTTAAGTTCATAGTAATCATTATAAAGTTAAATTAAATACCATCTAACGAAATAGGCGGCAAAAATTTTTCAAATGGGTGCAGATATCAGCTTTAATTCATAAAGCAACAGAGTGAGGAAGCCACACAGATGGCACACAAAAACAAATCTGATGTGGGCAGCACGTGACCTCCGTTCCAAGTTCCAGGTTCCAAGTAAAATTCCAAGTTTTAAATAACAACTAACTTTAAGTAAATTATCCCTTCTGATTGCTAGTTTGTAAAACTAAATCTAATTTGTTGGTGCAATATATGGAAAAGTCTGTAATATGAAATTTCGGATTATGGTTCATCATGTGTAATTGGCCATATATAAAATCTTTTCTAAATAATACCAACATAATCAAACGTTCGCCCCTTTAGTTTTATTTATTTATCTATTTGTTGCAAATTTATTTTATTGGGCAGTTGAATAACATATACTACATTAAATTAATATTTAATGTAATTTCAGTTTTTAATTAAACGAAATTAAGTGTTTATAATATATTTAAAATAATTATTTTTAAAAGAAAATATTTGCATAGTATCTGCAAATCCAAATTCATTTTGATCTGCACCCATATCTCCACGATATTTAGATAATTATTTTACGCCCATAGACACCATTTTATACACGCACAAAGACAGACATCCTTTTAAAAATATTAAAAACGTGTTGGGGGGACGCTAACTCGTGCTTATTAACTGAGAACTCACTTTCGAATTTTTAAACCGAAAATATTGCCTCCCGCCAGTTTATATACATAGGTAAGGAAAAACTGAGTTACTATGCGCTGTAGCTACTACTGAATATCTTCTTTATCTACATCTAAAGCAGTATATAAAGTATCTAAATCTTTCCTTTTTCTACATTATATAAATATTTCTACATTATTTATTGAAATTTCTACGTTATATATACATTTCTACATTATATAAAGTACCTACATCATAAAGTATCTACATCTTTCCTGTCTCGAACTCTCTACATCTTGTACTATATTTTGTATTTAACACTGTTCATTTTCTTTTACACCATATTGATCCGTATTTTACTGGAGAAAGTGACATAATTCAGAAATGAAGGAATGAAAGAAGAGTAACTAAAATTTTACTCAGTTAGTTGAATTAACTATTATGCCTCCCACAAGAGAAAATTCTGAATCTAACATTTTAAGTGAATTTTATAATGAATTTTGGCTTAACTTAATTTGCTTTTCAAGTTGACTCTTTCTTTAAAACTGAACAAATTAATTATGAGGCATAATTTTTAATTTTACCCTTAAGTCCTTTTTTTTTGCTGTATTACTTTAGTCACAGTTTAATACTTATTACAGCTTCTTCAACATAATACATAATTAGGCATGATCAATTGTTACTAGGTCGAAAAATGACATATTTTTCCTTCTTTAGTTGCCGACAGTTTCACGTCCACCTTTGCATTACTATCATTTAAAAGAAAATATGATATCTTATTATTTCTCTCATGAGTTTCCTCAGAAACTAAAACTTCTGTTTAAAAGCATCAAACGTTATGCTAAAGCTATACTTCTTTTTCTAGTTATTCTCTTTTCTAGTTCGTGTTGGCTTTCTGTCCTATGGTTTGTACTTTTGACGGATTATACAGTAAAGCTATCGCCTAATCAACTGCCTAACAATCTTTGCTGGAAAAATTTTAACTTTAAGACCTCGCGATAGCACTTTACTTATCAAAAATTAACTTAACAAGCTTTAACTTGAAAGTCATTACTATACGGAGAATAACACACAGATATCTATGAATAACAGCTTGTAATTCACATATATAGTTGAACATTTGCTTTTTATAGGTGAAGCAATAAATTTTAATAATTTGAATAGAGTCCATAAAGCACAAACTCTTTCTTCGCTTCCCTCTATATTTTTTACAGTCCCATCATCTGCATATTTATACATTATTTTTAAGAAAACGTTCTTCAGTATTTAATGTCTAACACCAGAGCTTAGCTATTGGGCCACCTCTCTTTGGAAACTCTCAATGCCTAGCTAAGAGCTAATATAGCCGCTTTGGTCATTTTCATTTCCTCATTTACTTAATCTTGAGTCTTTTCTCTACCTGATCTGAAAGCCTGTCTCCGCTTCAAGGGTGCAGCAGTTTCAATATACTCTTTGTTCTTCAGTCTCTTCCTCCATTTTATACTGCCTTGTCTCCCTCGACTCTTCGAAGTAATGGCCACAAGTCGATCTTTCAAAAGCTTTCTCTCATTATTTATTCCACTGGGAACTTTATGGAATTTAATTTTATCCTTTGCTTCGCTGTCAAAAGCTCTTTCCGTTTTGTTTGCCTCAAAATTTCAAGACTTTCAGGTTGCTTTTCTTTTAGTATTATTTTCTTCTTTTGATCAGTGGTTGGCATCCTACACTGTTTTAGAACTTTTTGTTCAGTTCTTGCAGTTTCCCTATCTTTCGTCGGTATATAAGAGATTTCTTATTTCTGTTCTTTGTTCTTCTTGCATACACAGATGCTTTAGCAAAAACATTACAATAGGGAGCAAGTGTGCCATTTATTTTAAAATTTGGTTAATGTTTTTAATACTTCGGTGCTTCGCCTCTATTTTCAAATAAACTATAGTATTTTTAGTTTTGTCATTAAATAGGGTTTCTCAAAATTTAGATTAAACTTATTTTTTCCCTTCAAAAAGAGAGTAAAATTTTTATTCTTTACTTTGGTCATATTCCCTCTGTATTATAACTTCTACTTACTTCTCCAAATTTTGCGTTGCTTTGTTGCAAAGTTTATCCACCTTCGTAATCGAATTCCTTAAATTCTGCTTCCTGTCACTGTTAAACAAAGAACAATTTTTGAAAGAGCTTTATCAGCTTCCTTCCGAAAAGTAACTCGGTTCTATCTGTGATATCGTAAACAGTGTATCCTGATTCATTGGCAGATGTACGTCAACACCAATTACTACTTTGATATTATTTAACTTATGATCTACTTATTGAAAATATTACAATTAAAATGACTAATATAATCTAAAAAGTACCATTTAAAAATCTTAATTATAAGATTTCATAATTCGGACCATTCTTCTGTTTTTAAAATGGTTTATTGTATGAATATATGAACATTAAATAATTAGCAACTAAAATGAGACAGAAAATTGTTTAATTATTTAATGTTGTTTAAAACAATTTTACTTCGAAGATGAATTTTTGGTCCCCTTTCAGTCGAACTAACATGTTTGAAAAAATTGACGGTTTTCTTTTGGACGAGTTCATTTCGCTTATCATTAAACGTCAAGAGCATAACAGTTCCAAGAAGCCTTAAATACTCGTATATGCCAACACATCCTCACTTTTGCTTTGCTCCACATAATTAACGATATAATTTAAATACTCTGTTACTTCACTCAGTTCTGTTTTTCTTGCTTTAAGTCTTACTTACTTCCTCATTTTTATCTGTTTCTTTGTAACTCTTTGTCATAGTGTGTACAGTTTCACTTCATTTAAAACTTGACTCATTTTCGGCTTTCGTAAAACACAGTTTAGTTTACCCTCCCCCCCCCACGCAATAATACTTTTTCCTCGCCTGCTTGACATCCTTGCTTTTTGAAGACTCTGCGTCTCATATCAAAGTATTTCACTACCTAGATCTTTATTTATAAGGAATAATTCCCGGAATATGCCGAAAGTAGGGTTCTACTATTCTTTATATCAGTTGCAAATTTGGAAACAATTAATATGAAGTCTCTTATATTCAAAATTGCTCATTTTTTCCCTTGCACTAATTTCTTTTTCACTGAATACAGAATTTCACTCTGAAACCTTTCCTAACAAAAATGCTCAGCAGTTTATATCAGGCTTTTGTTATTGGTGAAACGGAGAAGCTGCTTTAGTTAGCAGGGCAGGTTGTCTGGATTTAGCAAAGTCTGGGTTAATAGAATCCATATTAACTGAAGCTTAATGTATTGCATTTTAGTAAGTGTTCAGTTACTCACACTACATGATCAGCTCAAAACTTGGCTTTACGTTCTTACGTCAGCTTTCAGGCTTATATATATATATATTGCATTCTTATGCATCTTATTGATCTAAACTTAAATTTACTATACATGCATATATGCGCACGTATGATAAAATTAAATATATATAGATGTATGTATGCATGTAAGGAGTTACTGCAATGAGAAATTTTCTAAAAAATGTGAAAAAAATTTCAAAAATATTATCTTATCTTGGGAAAAAATTTATAGGGCAGTAATATTGTATCATGTTAACTGGAAGTGAAAAATTAAAGCTGAAGAAAGACATTAAATATAGGTTGATTAATATTTTTTATTTGATACTCCAGTTTAGACCTTTTTTCTAACTTTAATTTCCCTTTAGAGAAAAATTTTCTCCAGCTTTAATTTTTCACTACCAATTAACATGAGATAATACTAGTGCCCTACGTAACTTTTCCTAAGATAGGATAAGCTTTAAAAAAAAAGTAAAATTTTTTAAAAACATTTCTTATTGTAATAACTGCTTGAAGTTCAATACTTCTACAGCACAAGTGCTGGAATTTTTCAGTTAAATGTATTACATTTTCTTTACCTACTGTATATTTATACATATATATACTACATAAGGCAAAGAAAATATAAATATATTTAGTTATATAAATAATTCCTGGGTTTGAGCTGAGGAATATATATATATATCACTTACAAAACTTTTGTTTTGCTGATTGGGGCAAAGTACAGATGGCATCAGCCTAAGGCAATGACGTTTTCTTTATTAGACCTTCCAAAAGAAACTGGCTCGTAATCATGTTATACACGGAATTAACCACGGAAACATTCATTCGCAAACTGAAGACAGACTTGCTCTCAAAATATATAATGCTTATATATTTTTGTTTATTAATTTTTTCAACAACGAGCTTTGTATAAAATAATCTTCGAAATTCCTCTTTCAATGCCTTATTTTAACTTGATATATGAATTAAAAAATAAAATTCTGTAACTGCAGAAAAAAGACCAAATTTTATTTCCAAGAAAACAAATGGAAAATGAGGTGTGGATATTATACATTACTCTAATTTAAATGGATAAATGTTCAGGAGGAAATGTAGCGTATAAAAATCACAAAATTAAAAATTCATACTGTCTCATAAATAGTAACTTTGAATTTCAGAATGGCTTTTCTAAAGTATTATTAATATCAATGACAAGGAACAGCAAACTACAGTTGAGTTGCACTGCAGTTTCTTTGCCATGGAAATTTTTATACTTCCATAACAGAAGTTGTCCGCTTTTCAGGGAATTCATTTACGGCAATAAATTTCAATTAACATAAACCGTCAGTGAATGTAGATATTCGATCCCCTAGACAAAGATTTCACAATGTTTTAATTGGCCTATACCAACCTGAGATCACTGGCTGCATGGGCGTTTTCCTGTTTTCCCCCATGTGTAAGGTGATACGTGCCAGTTCCCCTTAGAAAGTCCTCCACGAAGGCATTCCTTTCTTCTATGCAATGCCTAAGGGAGGAGCAAGTAAATAAATAAAAACATCTACGTATGTTAATTATTTGGACATATCTTCTCTGTTAAAGGTGAATTTTCGCCTCAATATTATTTAACTTTGCATAAAAATATCACTGTGAAAGTAAAAGGCTTGTTGGTTATTAAAGTCCTTAATGGTTACAGAGACAAAAAGCAATTACAAATCAGACTTTTACAACTCGCAAGTATAAAATTCCACGATAACTTAACTATAAATTCAGTAACAACCCGTTACAAAGTAAAAGACCTCCATAATTCCTACGTTACAGAGCTTTTCATCTAATTTAAACCTTTAAATAATCTTGTAAGGAGTTAAATTAATTATCAGCTGCCGGAGAATGCGGATAAAATTTATTCAAATTTGCTCAAGCCTCAATTTTAAGGCACAAAATAGCAGGTTGATAAGTATTAAAATTTCTAGTAGATAGTCGTGCATAATGGTACAAACAGAAGTCAGTTAACTGTCATCTCCTATATCGAATCTCTTCATTTATTGAACTTCACTTTTCATTTTCTGGAGAAAAAGACTTAATGAAAAAGTAAGAATGAAAGGAAAGAGCACTTAAAATAGTACTGGAATAGTTAAACTAATTGTTAACTTAATTTTGAATGGTTGAATAAAATTACAATAATTTGCTAATTTAATTACTACGGTAATAAAATAGCTTCAATTTTATATTGGCTGACGTATAAACAACTCTCAGATTAACAGGAGTTGCAAGAGCAACAATTTGGCGAAAGATAAGCTAGTTTTAACCTTTAAATAATTAAGGAAATTAATTAAGGAATAAAGGAAAATAAGGAAGGAATAATTAAGGAAAACTTTTTAAAGCAATATTCCGGCTTTATTTAGGTACAAAAGGAATTTTAAAATAAGTACTTCGCATTCATCGATTTTAAATATTTTCAACGGCTGACATACATAATGTTGAGTAGGCAGTTTTCTCTGAAAATGGCTTAAAAGCCTAATATATACTGTTTAAAATATTTTTTATAAAACATGAACAAGAGTTTCTCTTTTATAATGAGAAGATGGAGCTAAAGCTCTGTTCTAACATTCGATACAGGGACTCAAATATTTCAGACGCTGTCTTACTATTTCGAATAAGAGAAGACTTTTCTGTCATAAAAAAAGACTAATATTTTTATAACAAATACCTTTTTTTGCATTATGTATTATTATCAGATTTTAAGAATTTTGTAATAAAAATATGAAATGGTGAACTGTTAATTTATTTACCAGGATCCTAGTTAATATACTGAAAACCTAGTTAATATACTGAAATAGGTAATATACTGTTGTAATCGTATTGCTCTATATTAGCGTTAAGGATTGACCGAAACATTATCATTCAGTTTTTATGCAAATATAATGCAATTAAATATAAAATACTTTTTAAAAATATTTTAAACTGAATGTCGAGAACAAATAATATGGTAAAACACAATTCTGGAATCAGAAATAAGGCCCCCTATTCCTCTAATTTCTTATCACAACAATTGTTGCAGAATTATTGACGTAAAAGTTTCACGTGATTTAAAAGTATAAATTCTTGATTCGAATTTTTCCCCTTCCAAAATTTCTTATTTTGTTACACCATTTATAAAAATTAATGCCACTTGTACTTAAGTTCTAATTCCATAAATTTCAAAGAAATTTGCACATTACAAACTCCGTGGCCTCTTTTATTGTAAAAACGTGCACAAGTTCCTTTGTATAACTATGATACAATTTTTAAGAAATGCATCGGATAAAATAGCTGTCATTGTTTTTTTTTTTTTTTTTTTTTTTTTTTTTTGTTCATGTGAAAAAAGCCAGCTAAATTAGTTTGAGAACTTTCATCTCTTAGTAATATAACTACGAAGTAGGATCATTTTAAAATTCCCTCATAAAGTCAGCTTAAGTTAGATATTTTCTAAATCTCTTGTGCTAACTAACAATTCTTGCAGAACTCGAGTAATTTCTATTAAAACTAATTGGCTAAATTTGTCAGAACTCGAGTAATTTGCATTAAATGATAAACTACACCTGTTAAAAACGAGTAATTTGTAGTACTTTATTAAAATTCTTGTCAGAACTTGGCAAAAATAAAGTTTTTTTTAATTTATTTCTTGGAATTGCCTTTATAGACATTAAAATAATAGTGATAACAGCAGTTTCTGCTAAAACACTTCCGTTTTACTGAAAACATTTTAAAATGGTATGTGCATTTATGGCCAGCCTAGAAATTCGGGGAAATAATGTGCTAGATTAAGCAATATTCAGTTTCCTTCTAATTTCCGTAAATATGTTATCTAATTTTGAATTGGAAACATTTTGTTATAACACATAAATTTCTTTTGTCTAGTATCCTAAAAGTTATAAACATCCATTTTTAATTTTCTAGTTTTTTGCAAATTAAATATCAGCAAAATAAATTATTTTATAAAGCAATGTTTTTACCCACTCATTTTCTTACAATGCTTGTAAACAAACCAATTTAATAACATAAACTTCTAGACGCAATTTAGAGAAAACAAAAAATTTGTTCAGTTGTTCAGAATAAGCTGCCACTGTATTTAGCACTGCTTTCACAGTTCCTGGAAGCTCCTATTCAGTTACCCATAACATTGTAAATATTTCCGACTGTATTCTAAATAATTGTTAAATTATTGTTAATTAATAAATTCTTTGTTTCTGCATTTATTGCGAAAATTCGTTTACTACGTCTTTTTTAAATTTTCCAAGTATATTTTATTTCAAGATTATAGTTATTTTTTGAAAGATGTTTCTTTTCTCCCGAAACACTTGCACTTCATGGAGAAACTGTTAACAGACTGTAATTCTTGTTTACAAAAAAAATTCTTATTTAATCTTAAATCTACGAACTGGATTGTATAAGTAATTATTACATTTTATTTGAATTCCGTTAAACAGCTACATATTTTTCTTTAAAAATAATTTTGCACAGTTCTGATATCTATTCTTTGCGCAAAATACAAAACTATAATGCAGACTTTTTTTAATATTAAATTGCAGATTAACGCTCTTTTCTTACTTTACTGAGCCAAAAAAAAATGCGAAAGAAAGTGCTGAGCATCCATATTCTCATTCGTTCTTTCAAACATAAAATGCAATTTCTGAAGGCTTTTCTTACATCATCTGTTACATTCACTTTATAGACACCCTTGTTTTTGTAACTTAATAAACACCCTTGTTTTGCTCATTCAATACAGATTCAAATTAATTTTTTTCTATTTGCAGTAGCACTGGAATAATTTACAGAAAACGATTTATTGTCGTCTTTCAGTAAAATTATTTACAAATGTAATATATATTAACCTCATATGTATATTATTTAATTTTAATTCTTTATAAACTCATATGAAAAGTGGCATTGCATTATTTATTAACTCACTTTAGCATTAACAGCAGTTTCTTAGTATAATGCAGCACATTTTCCTAGTTAATTACTTTTGAAAGTTTATTTATTCTTTTCGAGGAATATTGTAAATTACAGAAGCATTTAAAACATAATTTAAATCCTGCAATTCCTGATGTTATTTTCATTTTAATAAATTAAAACTGTATTTTAACTCTATATAAGGTTACATGAAAAAATCCAGTTTTATTTATAATCTGATGAACTAAAATAGTTTGATAAATGCAAATGTATAAACTTAGTAAGCGACAGACTACATTAAGCTTCATTGCTATATAAATAAATGATAGGTTAGATTATTCAGTATATGGAAATGTGTTTAAACAAGCTTCATCTCAGAAATAGCTTAAGAGATTCTATTCGGGTATTTTAAATATACATCTTGACCTAGTTCTTCTGACTTCATGTATTTTTACATTTTCTTTACTTTCTGCTCTTTCATGTGAAAGCCCACAGACGTTGTCCCTATTACAAAATCCTACCCTTTTGTATTCACCCTTTTACCCCTGGTTTTAGCATAAACAGCTTCTTCGCGCGGTTGTGAGAAATAGGTCAACTGATTGTTATACTTTTACTCACTAGCTTACCTACCTATCTTGTTCTCATGTTGGTGAAAAAAGGCTATATTCCGCATTATTAAAATTTTTGAAATCTCAGTCTATATGACAAGTGAACCAATCTTAAAAAACGCATTTGCGTCATTAAAACAGAGCCTAATTTTTTTTTATTAGCAGTGTAACTGTTATTAAGATTGAAGATGACAAGCAACATTTTAAAATAACTGCTTGCATTTTCCATATTTTCTAATTCATTTATGATAACAGATTCTCGATAGTAAAGTATAAATTCGATAAATCTCTGTGCTCTTATAAAATCTTTAACAGATTTATTTTAAACAGAAGGTAAATCGATCTTTCTTGCGTAGAATTCAAGATAATTCTTAAAAGCCTCAAATGGGAAAGTAAATGTGTTTCATAAAAAATTTTATTCGAAAACCCTTCAAATATATATAAATAATCGAACTGCAATTAAAAATATAAAATGCAATTTGAATTTGTTGTTTAGTTCTAAATATACTTAATTATAAAACATAAAGTTACTTAATTACTTCCTAAAACTTTATGTCATAATAGCGAGGGCAATTAAATAGATCGCATGCATTTTCATAAACTCTTATTTTGTTTAATTTTTATAAATGGCTTGCATTTGCATCTTTATTCTATTTATCACAAGTACTACTTGTATTAAACAAATTACGTTTCACATTTTCATATGATATGAAACATAATTTGTTAATAACATAAGCTACATGCTTTGGCATGTAACATTTAAGAATTTCATTTTATTGGCTTAAGGACCATGCAGATAATATTTTGATGATAAACAAGTTAACAGTATTAAAAAGTAAATATATAGAGACACCCAAAAAATAGAACACTTTGAATATTAACATTTGAATTGACAAAAAAAAATGTTGAAATTCTATCTCTAATTCATTAAATAAACTGGGATTAATTAACACAGATGGTAAATTATATAGACTTGAAAGATCTGCTGTCCATTGGTCGCAATTAAAATTTAATCTGAAATCGATCTCAGAGCAGTTAATTTAGAAATTTAAAAAAAAAATTGAGACAGTATGCTCATTTTATTTCTTCAACTTTCAGTGGTATAAATTGCTAATTATTAAGTTAAATGCTCAGAAACTCTAAAATTGTTTAAAAAAACCGCTAAATTAGAAAATTTCTGAATAAATTTATAAGATTAAATATAATTTGGCTTAAACAATTCTGACATTCTAAAATTTCAAACTAAGTATATCCTCACCTTTACTTTTTAATATCAAAATATTAAACAAATACAACAATGTAAATCAATTAAAGCGTTTATTTGAATTTCCGCTTGAAATTACAGAATGAAAAAATTGATAAAAGTAACTTGCTGTTTGGTTCTGCATAAAATAGTGATCCGTAATTACAAGTCAAAATTAAAATGCAAAGCCCAACAATCTGGCTCTGCTATTGCTCGATTACTAACTTATTTCATCCAAAGAAACTCACCAGCTCGTGGAAAGAGCACTAAATGCAGACGATAAGAGAGGAGTATCCCACGGTAATTGATGTTGCTGATATTGTCCACTAGCTGATATTGCTAGTTTCTCCCCTAAATTTATATTCGATCTTCTATTTAAAACTGATTTCACTTTCATGTTATGGTAAAGCAGATCAACTAATGGAAGTGCAGGAAAGATTTCAAATAAGAAATAGTGTTAATTAAAAATCTATCCAGATTTTGGGGCACAAATATAGCTTTTTGGAGGATACACTTTATTTATGCATAATGCCAGTATCATTACAGAATGTTGCATAACTATTTATTTTAATTAGATTATTTTAGCAATTTCATGGAAAATTTAACCAGTGTCCTAATTAAGGAGCTTTGTACTTTTTAAATTTAGTACAATTTAATTTCATATTTTCTTAAAATTCTAGCAGAGGGTGTGTTACAATCCTAAAATAATTTCCAATTCCGGTTTGTAGTATAATGCATTTTTGTGTCTCAGAAGTACATTTTTGAAAGGAAGGTAACTTAACGGAAACAACAGAAATTCTAAGGATTATTTTCTTTAAATATTGCAAAAATTGAATTTTATTAATAGTGTTGTATATATCAGTTTGGAATGTCATTAAGCATTGAATTATGTTGGATTGCTCAGATATTAGAGATTTAAATGAGTTTTGTGAAAATTTAGAAGTTCATGTCATTGAAACATTCGCTTAGCTTTCATAATTTTACGGTTCTTACTATATTTCATGGTTCTGTCATCAAGCAATGTATTCAGAAATGCATTATCAGGATTAAGCTTTCTTTTTATTTCACTCAGCAGTCAAAAGCAAAACTAATTTATTAAAAAAGATTCATAATACAACTATTTAACAAAACCAGCTACTATCTGGTTTTAAATTTCAACTTTAATAAGTCGTTTCATTTTATTCTGAATTTTAAATTCAAATGGCTACCCTGTAGATAGTTGCATTACATTTTAATATATCTGGTAACGAAAGTAAGTAGAAACGTGGTACTAAGAATAATTTGATGTTAATTCATCACTGAAACCATTTGTCAGTTTTTTATTTCAGAATTCTTCACTGTGAGCTTTCTTAATAAAGAAAAATATCTTGTAAGCTAAAATATGCAACTCATGTGAAAGTGCACGATTTTCTAGAATTTGATTAAGCAATATAGAGTAATATAATACGCCTTTAAATACATATAATATAAAAGCTTCAATGTTTCCATTATATAAGCATCCATTCAACACTATGAGAGACGTATAAAACACAAAAATGCTGCCCCTTTACCAGCAATGAATGTTATGAAAGGAATAACTTCGAAAGATCTATTGAAAAGTTAGGATAAAGGAAAGGGATAAGATTAATTTCCTCTGAGGAACTCTTCTGAGAAAAGCTCTTTCGTCTTTTCAATTAGAATCGAGGAAATAGCTACTAGAGTAATATTCTAGTTATGTAGGTAACTTAAGTTATTACGTATAGCATTCCTTTTTGTGTGAATACACAGAAAATTGTTTTCTCAAAAGAGGAGGATCAGCAAATTTATATATACACGTAGGATAATCATAAAATAAAATTTTAAGAGTATTTTGAATTGAATACATTCATGCCAAAGCGCCTTATTCATAATAGTATAAAACTTTAGGATAGTAAAACATATCATTAGGAATAAGTTCTTGCTTAGTTTCAATAACTCTGTTCGAGAAACAAATAGATAAACAATGGCAAACATATTAGAAGGCTGGATTTTCTGCTGGTTTAATAACCTAAAATTAATTTTAATTACTTTAAATTTATTAAAACTGTTTATTAACCTTATATTTTAAAGCCATTAGATAGTTTATAGCATATAATGATAAAGAAAAAAATTGAATTTTTTTAGTATTCTTGCAGTTCCAATCTAACACCTAAAAGCTGGCATAAACTCGTTTATTAAAAAGAAGCAGCTTATCAACAACAAATCTGTTTATTAAAAAAATATATGTTAAAGGTATGCAGTATATTAAGCAATATGAATGCAATTAATAGCAGTTAAGTAATCCGTATATGTGATGAAAAGTATTTTATTTCTATGCTACAAGTTGGTATTTCAATAAGCTGTGGTAAGTAGAAAGAAACTGAAACTCATCAAAGATTTATTTTCCTCTTTTCCACTGAAGAAAAGCCATAACGTAAGCCGATTGCTCTCTTTCATTTAGACTTCATTAAAATTGTTATCTGCACTGAAAGCAGCTTTGTTTCTCTCTTGTAGGATAAACATAGCAATTTTATCTCCCTCCAGAAATTAAAATATAAGGTTATCGAGGGCATCATTATTATTTACCTTCTCCGCCCTTAGGCACTATACGGAAGGGAAGGATGCTTCGCGAAGGACTTTCTAAGGGAAATTGGCTCGTATACATGTTAGACATAGGAAAAAACCACGAAAATGACCAAACAGCCAGCCCGTTCGGGGGAATAGAACTCGGGCCGAACTAACAGTGTTCAGCTTCTTTCGAACCTCTGGTGGGCCTCGATTATGTAAGTTAGATTGACAAGTTTCCTATTTCTTGATATAAGGTACATGGATTAGCAACATTATGCGCTTGTTAGCTGATATTCGCTCAGCTAAAATCTACTATTTATACCTATTACAACACATGAGAGTTACTTATTATTGCGTTAGTAATTTTTATGGGACGTAAAAATTTTTCTTTTCACTTTGAAAATAGTACAACTATTTCTAAATGGAAATAAATTTCCGAAAAGAATGATACGGAATCATATTTTATTAAATAATTGTAAACAAAATTAATTAGATTAATTTCAATTCAGACAACACTTTAAGAGTTTTAAAAGTTTTACGCAATCTTATTTCGCACCAATGAAACCCCTTAGACATATTTTATATTGATTGTTGTTGACAAATAGATATTACTAAATATTCAAAAATTGCATTCATATATTTTCATATTGAAATTGAGGCCGTTTACACTTTCAGTTCAATTACTTAATTATGAATTAGAGAGAATTATTTGAGTTTATTAATGATTTCTTTTGAAAAATGCTGTTATTTTTACCTGTCTATTTCATTTGTTCTACCTTAAATGAACTATGAAGTTCTTCCCATGAAATAAGTAATTCAATCATTTTTGTCAATTTTCGTCAAAGTGATTGAATCACTTATTTCACAGTATTGTCTAATTTGCTAGATCACAAAGCATATGAATTAAATGCAAATTAGCTGATAGTAATCAGATATTAATAATTAAATCAATTCTGTCAAAACGTTTAGTGTACAAGTAGATAATAATGTTATATTAAAAAAAACAGTTATTTTAATTTTTCTTTCTAACATTTGGTCAACGTCTAGGCACTTTATAAAAATGCTTGAAGCTCTGTATTTATTACATTAATATATTACAAACAAATAATTGGTGTTTTTCAGATTCCAGAATTCTACTCTCTTTCCAAGAATTGCAACTTTTTTAAAATTTTAGACATAGTTAAAATATGTAAACTTAAATGTAGACTGTTTCTTTAGCGATTCGAAAGCACTTTTCGTGTTTGAAATTTGATATTTAAGCAGTTTCCTAAAGAAATCACTCTAGAATTAATGTTTAACGTATATTTCCATGATATTTATGTAACATTTTAGACGTATCTCAGTTTTATGAAAAGAAGTTATCTTAGAGTTTATTGTTTTTACAGCAAAAAAAAATTGTTTCACCGAAAATATATAACAATCAACAATATTCAAATTGTCTGAATTCGTAAATTTCTCTTTCCAGTTACTAAATGATTTAATATTATTCTAACCATTTCGCTATGAAATGTTTCATACGATTTGAGTGCACATTTTTCATCTTTAATGAAAATTAATGGTGAAAAATGTGCTCTATGTAACAATAATAATTGTACAATTTGCTCTATGTAATAATAATAATGTGCTCTATGTAACAATAATTATTGCTGTATGTAACAATATTCTTTATTCTTTGTTTTGTATTCATAATTTAACTTTTAACTCCCTTGCACGTTCTTCTTTGAACTCTGACGAAGAAGGATCAAATTACTAAAGGACAGTGTGATACACATTGTTAAATGTAGCATAAATTTATGTTGCGTTAGGTAAAGAAACTAAATTTACACATGCCACTTTGCATATATATATATAAATAGATAGATAGATAGATAGATAGATAGTTAACAAATACAACTTCGTGGAACTTTTCAACTTCGTATCTCGTCACGCATATCTAAAATATAATATCTAAATATAAATATGTATCTAATTCAATTTACTGCTGAAATTTTGAACATTTTTCTGAGTTAATACCTGAACAAAGTTAGTTTTTAAAGCAAAAAGTTTTATTTTTTTCACTGAACATCAAGAACTGTATTTTAAATTTCTTAACTGACAACAAAAGCACTTCTAATTAGTTCAGTGAATCCGAAAGTTATGTATCTTTATCAAAAGCAAATTTACGGGGAACGCTATTGAGACTAGGATAAGGTCACAAGTGCAAAGTGCTTAAAAAATAAATTATACTTTCGCCCGCACTAAAACTCTAAATCTCTCAATAACTGGCTCAGCATGCAACCGTTACTCCACAAGAACACGAAGAATTAAAAAAATAATATGTATATTCAATATCGAAATAGAATTCAGTGACAAATATTTTCTTCAAGCTCTATGGAGGTAAGTTTGATTAAGATTTCATAAGCATGCTTCGAAGATAGTGTTTTTCCTAAAGTATGAAATAGTAATTTCCTCCACCCTGAAATTTTTTCCTAATGTGGAGTTGACTTATTTTTGCCCACAATGAGACTAGCTTTTTTTTCCTTTCCAATAGACATCATTTTCATTAGAAATGTCATTTTTAGACATATTTTACAAACATAATTAAGTAAATAGATAAATGAATTTTATAACTGTCATTTTAAACATTTTTATTCACTTAAATCAATAAGAAAAAAAATTCATTTTTAATTCTCGTTTCGTTCTGTACTTTAACCCATCAATAATTTCCCTCTGTGTATTCCTTTTGTAACCGACGTTATCCATTAACATTAATAGTTAAAAATCACAACAACATGGGAAGGTCTTGATATACGCATTTCGTAGCTTACATTACTACGTTCAACTCACAGAAATGATTTGTTCTTACTATAAAACACCTCCGAAACAGTCAAGTGTTGAAGTCTTAGGTGTGATTCTTAGTGTCTTAGTTGTAAGAAGTTGAAGATTCTAAGTTACCTTGCTTATCCATTCATTTGATACAATGCGTTTCCTCTGTGCCAGATTTATTCTTCAAATATCTAAGTTTCTTTGCCAAACTTAAAATTTAATTGCAGGGAATAAAGTTTCTGAATAGCAGCGCTGTTTCTACATCTATTAAGTAATTAACGTAGTGTAATCACGAATATTGTGGCAGATTGATAAGTAAAGAAATTCCTAAACAAATCAGAGAGCTCTTTAGATGCTACTGAATTGTACTGAATTAGAACTGAGTGTTAATTTTACATTTACAAAATAATGAATGAACATAAAATTCGACTTTATATTCTTACAATGCCATAAAATTATTAAGTTCCATACCAATTCCTTTCCCCTTATTTTTCGAAAAACTATTTATCTTTGTATAAGATCCTAAATTACCTCCATGTCCAAATAATTTACGCTTCATAAGCGATAATTTATTCAGAGCATAAAGCATTTGCTCATTATCGATTATACCAGATTAAACAATTATTGCAGTCTTAATGAATTTTGCCGAGCTATGGTCATTAAGTGAAAATCGATGACGAGTAAGTAAAATAAAATTCCATGTGAAAAGGAAAACAACTAGAGGAAATGTAATCTCTTCTGGTACATTAAGCAGCCTATTAGTCAAAGAGTGTTTTAACGTTATAAAAGTATTCAGATTCTTGTCTTTGGAAAATTATTTCCTATAAGACTATGAAGATATAAATTAATCAAGATCAGAATTACTTCTAGAATAAACAGTTAAAAAATTTAAACACTAATATGTAGACTTATATATACTTTTAAGGAAGCATCATGGGATGAAGAAAACATTCTTAGCGCGGTATTTTGTAGCTTCAAGTCTATTTTAACTACAAACAGATTTACCCAGTACTGTTCAAATTAGAATCAGACCATTATTATTAAGAAAATCACGCATAAAATCTGTACACCTGCATAAAGTATTATAATCCGATCAGAAAATTTCTCATGTTTCTTCAGAAGTAAGTTACATTCAAAATGATAACTTTCTAAATCTTTAGGGAGATAAAGAATAAGAAGAAACTTTTGAGTTAACGCAGGAATTCCACCAACCACCGAGTTGTTAAGAATACTTGTAGTTTAAGTCGGGTTCGAATTCAGACTAATGGGCTGGCTTGTATGGATGTTTTCGTAGTTCTTTCCTAGTATAACGCAAGTGCGAGCTAGATTTTCTTAGGAAATCCTTCATAAAGATATCCCTCCTCTTTAGTACTTGCGTGCTTTGTCATTCAAATAGCTGAACCGAATTAATTATTTAATACCCGAATAACCGAATAAATAACCGAATTATTATTTGTTGTAGACGTATTAAAGACATAAGTACTAAACTTCATTACTAGAAGTAATGAAACTTCTAGTAATTAGTTTTTCTAAAGAATGCGCAAGACTTCTCTGAAAGAAATCTAAAACATTTTCCTCACAGTCAACATTTAATAAAGATAATTCTAAATAATCAAATAAATATATTATATATTGATTAAAAAACTTATCGAAATGTATCAGAGAACATAAGATGTGTAAAACGAATTAAATGCAATTAAAAGAGGAAAAATTTATCAATGAAAAAGACTGATTTTGCACTGCAGCTACCGATTTTTACAAATATAAATATTTAAAAAAGTGTATTCAGATGTAAAGACGTTTATGCAGTGAGGCAGTTTATGCAGTTAACACAACGCAGTGAGGGGATAGAGAAATTTATTATACGAATAACTTAATAAAAATCTTTCATAGTTGTCATATTAGAATAAATGCAATTTATTTCTGATGATGATTTTATGAGAATAGTTTTTAGTATATTCCATAAACACTATTGATTTTGAAACGAAATTTTATTTTGTATCTTCTGATAAAGAAACGGATACCAATTAATGACACTAGAATTAGTAATCATTTTTTGTATCCCCCTTCTTGAAACTCCTCTTATGTCTGAAAAGTATTTGCTTCATGCATCCTGTGTGTCAAATTTTCTTCGGTACTTAATAAAAATAATTTCTTCTTTTTTACTCTTTTGATACATTCATAAGCAATGTCAATGAAGCATAAAATGAGAATCGAAGTTTAAAGAAAAGTTTTAAGAGCGAAGTATAAGAACATCTAAAAATTCATAATTATGTCACTACAATCAGTAACTATTACATAACAGTAAATAATAATATGTTTCACTGAAAATTTCTTATTACTTTCACTAATTTTCTAAAGTTTATTAAATATTACATCTTATTCGGCGTTTAGTGTTCATTTTTTCCTTTAATCTCCTATTACGTCACAATTTTACGTTCATCGTTAAAGGAGATGAAACAGGTATTCTTAACACTAAAAAATTAATATTGTTACTATTAATCTTTTGTCTGCATACAGAGTAATAATAGATAAAAGGTAGAATTCCATCAGTCCGGACCCCAGGCAGCTAGAATTCTGACTTTCAGCTGGAATCTTCACTTATTCTTCTTATGCTAGGAGACATTAAAACTGTTTAAAATTTATTTACATTTTTAATAGCTGAGGGGACTGAAGTCATGTTAAAGCAGAATACACTAGAGTAGATATTTGTTCCAACAAGCTATGTGATTACTTTAAATGAAAATGTAAGTCATGTGGACTAAACAGCAATATTTCCCTATATGTAAGTATATCGGGAAAGTATTAGTGACTAGTTTTAGTGAAAATGAAACGTACTTGTTTAAATTTATTCTTCTTTCTTTAATCCAAAATTTATTGTTTATTCATAAAACGGGCCTCCTTTCCAAAAACAGAAAACATAAGTATGGCAGCATTATGCTAATACACCGTATTCACAAATAAAAAGAAGTTTATATTCTTCTTTTCTAATGTAATAAAAATAAAAATAAGAGTTTAGATTTAAGAATTTAGATAATAAGAAAATAAAAATTAAAAATTTGTTGTTATATTTCAGTTGAAATATAAATAGGTTATGTGTTTAAGCAAACAAAAAGTAGCTTCATTGTTTAGTTTTTCAGAAAAAATGAGCGTTCTATCATTTACTTTTCGGAAATGTTTTTTATCATTTTAAGTGCGTAATATTTATTAACACAAAACACACAAACGACAAAAAATAAAACCAATAACACTGAATTCATATTTGATCATCAGAACAAGCTAAATAAACAAATTAATTAATTAACAGAGTTTTCCAGCAATCTCGATTAGCTGTGTTCCAGTTCTGATATTCGAAGTTCTATTTTATTTACTTTTCGCGAAAAACAACTTTTATGAAACAATTAGGTGAGCTAGCAATTTAGGTTGAATTTAATTTTATGTTGAGTCCAATTAATAGACCCAAGAGCAACAATGTTAGTTGAGACTAACAAATGTTAATTAGTTGTTATAAAAAGTTGCAAGATTAACTATACGTTAATTAGTAACACGTTAATACATTAGTTGTAGACCAATGGATCCAACTTAAAATATACTTCAAATAAAATGGATATAAAATAAATTTTACGAAAGCCTTAATCTTTACAAAATTATGACCTAATACGTATTACTAGATGTGAGTAGTAAAAATCTGGATACCCTCTTGATTTCAAAAAGGAACTATAGAACAATTAAGCTCAACAAAATTCGATGAAGTTTAACAGGAAATAATTTGTGATGAATTTTTTTTTAAAAGTCATCTTTCTGTTTTTACCTCTTATTTTGTTGGTAAAATGATTCTGTTACTTCTCTGGTCCATTAAACTCAGATTACATTTATTAGTATTAAAACTTAATTAATTTTCACATACGTTCTGCAAAGCAGCTTTCATGCGAATTGCATGCAATGTGATACAGCAAATTGTGAGATGTTTAAATTGGGATAGAAATTCTTCAGTTGATAGTACCGTCAAGATTCATTTATCCACAGATTTATATAAAATTCTAAAATATAAGCATGCCTAATTTTATTGCAATTGAGCTGGTTTTTCGACATATTGTAATTCACAATAAGACTTGATTACTGGATGGATAAGTTGTTAAAGTATTCTTGACTGAACGCATGCCATAAATTTTCAATCTTTCAAATCGTGATTATAAATATCTTAAAGATATCTTAAAATAACTTTATTTCTAAATATAATTTCTTATTTAATTCCAAGCTGTTTCTGCTATTTAATATGCTATTCTACTAAAACGTTTTGTTATGAAATTTAAATACTATTAGCTGTTTTATGATGAGCACCTTCCGTAGAAAACCACTATTCCTTAGAGCATAAAAAAACCATCGTTATTCATGATGGTAACATCGTTGTTTAAGACGACCACTCCCTAACTGAACCAAAATCATCAAACATGTAATAAGGCAGCCGCAAAGAAGTCTAATTTTGCTATCAAACTAAAATAATTTTTTGCGTATTGAAGAAATCAAGGGCGTAATCAAGGGCGTACTGAAGAAATCAAGGGGAAATTTGCGTACTGAAGTCCCAATTCTCCCTACAACAGCAAAAATATTTTTAAGAAAACGGTATTTAATAATTTTTGAATCATTCATTTCCCAGCTCTGTTTTCTGTAGACTTCATTCAGAGGATATGATAGTAAAAACTCTTCAAATTATTCTCCGATTCCATAAATTATTCAATCGAATTCTTCATTTCATATATGAGCAACTGGTAACATATAACAAATGATGTCCAAGTGGCTGTAACTCAGTTCATTTCTATTTTGACGTGACTGCGATCATTCCCTTTATTTTGAAGGCGAGAGTTTAATACATATATGCTGTGTGGTTTTTCATTTTAAATGTCATAAATCTTTACGCTATTTCAATAACTTTATGATGCTTACAAAAAAAAGTAAAACAATTAAAGTTTAAAAGAGTTAAAAGCTATTAAGTTATTAAAAGTTATTGCAGATGATGTGTCCGTGATTGATGCTAGTAAGATAATATTTACTTTTTGAAGCTTACATTGTGTTTCAACAGGAAGTGATCATAAATTTAAACAGTCATTCTTCATTAGATGAATATTTTGTAAAGCGATCAATATTGTGAAAATACTAAATAAAATTCACAATTTAAGGTTTTTGTTATGCTATGTTGTACTTAAGATCATATGCAGTTTAAAACATTATTATTCACTTTTCAGAAATATTTCACAATATTAAGTATAGATAATTCTTTCCTAAATTTTCTTTACCTTATTTACAATTAACCTTACAGTCAGTTCTTAATTTTATTAATAAACCCGCACACCATAATTATTTTTCTTTAACTAATAACAAAACCTTGATTATAATAAATCCATCATGCCAATCGATAGTCACCATCGCCGATAGTAAGTAACATTCTCTAAGAAAGCCATTCCTACACAAAAGAAAAGTCTTTTGGAGCCGTCGATAGTCGTCTTAAAGAGGGTTCACTGCCCATTCGGAAACAAATTTTCTATCTCTAGGCCAACATCATAATACATTACGCTTTAAAATACTAAGTTGATATTTCTAACTATCGCTGAAAATTTATAACAGGAAATTTCATCCTTTTCTCATAAGTAATTTTTAAATTGTCATTAGCACACTCAGAAAAATAACTGTGTTCACACACTCCTAAAACGTTTCGTGCATATAAAATTTAACTTCCAGCTTATGCATTTGACAACCCTCATATTTAACATTAACACAAGATTTAAATTAGAGTTATTTATAGAATATAAATACTTTTATTTAAAATACTTTTGTGGGTAGTGAAGTACATGGCAATATGAAAAAAGTATGTTTTATGGTAAAACATAATATTTTTTTAATAAAAAGTATATTCGTGAAAAGTAGCTATGATGAAATGTTAGATTATTAATTTTTAAAGCATAAAGTTTAGATCATATTAGAACAATCATTTGTTTGAGCAGCGTCTTCAGGTTATCAAGAATAATCCAGTTTGGCAATAAAAGCATTTATTTTTTGCTTTCATGTGGTGTAATTTTGGACCAATATACATATTAATTTTTAATACTTTCTTCGACGGCTTCTGATTACGCAATTTTGTTTACAAATATTTCGGAAATTCTCTACAGAACTGAGATCTATCCTGTTTAGAGGTCAGTAAATGTCGTCCGCTTTATGTTCTTTTTAATGATTGCTAAACGGCTGGGATATATGACACGAAGCGTCGTAGTTTCGAAGTACAAATGGTCTGAACAACTGCTTAGCAACAAACGGAAGAGAAATTTTCTAAAAAGGTTTCTACAAACTACTGCTATAACGTTTACTATTTACTGTGTAAATGGCACAAAACTCCAAGTCTTAACTGGATACTTACTGTTACGGAGAATAAGGTAGTCTTTATAAAACCTTTCCAAGCAAGTGTTTTCTATTTTGGAAATACATGAGTATCTTGGAAGGAACTAAAATACACTATGCACTACTTGCTCCTCATTTTCATTCCATAGCAATTCGAAGTTTGCGTCAAATCTCTATATGATTTCCTCCGATTACTCTTGCAAAGCACTTCTAAAGCTTTATCATCGTGTGTTTACTTTATTTTTAGTTTCAGAATTTCCTTTATTTTGCCGAAGTTCTGGTATATCTTTATTTACCTTTATGTATATTCCTTTTAAGGCCCATTTAGATCTATCTGTAAAAGCGATGCAATCCAGTAGCTGACATATATCATAAAAGTCTGATTGAATTGGATTATTTTGGTAATACGAGGATCACTCTGAAAGTTTTTAGATGCACACAGGTTCTTAAATCTATATTTACGAAATTTTAGGAGAGTTCAAAGCAATCTTCTCCAGCATCAATGCACTTCTGTAGGTGAATTTTCAAAATACTAAATTCCTCAAGCCATTCATTCCTTAGAATCGAGAAAAAAATATACTTATAGCCTCATCAAACTCATCTTCGGAATGAAAACGACGTTCTCGTAAGTTCCTTTTTAGATTAATCAATATCCAAAAGTCACACATAGCTAGATCGGGTGACCAGGTTTGTTATTGTTGTTGTTGACTAATGCTCACTTGTCTGACTTATAGTCAGCCCAAGCCCACGAAAATCATCATGGCAAGGAGCGTTTTTAACAGCCTTGAGCACCTTACAGGTGACTGTGCGATTTAGCTCAGTTCCAACCCCAATTTTGATGGAGAGCACCCCGAGGAAAATGGGTCCGAGGGTCTCCCACCCCTCTTGCCCTACCACAACCTCTTGAGAGGCTAGCCGCATATTTAGCGTGCCCCCCTGCCACACGGACACTATACATTTATAAACATCCATGCCTTCTCCAGGGTTCGAACCCGGACTTTTCGTCACGCCAGTCAGCGACACTAACTGTTGAGCGACCGGGTGAATAGGGTGGATGTTCTATCACTTTGATGTGCTTTTATTCAAGGAACTCAACTGTCAATCCTACTGAATGAGAAGGTGCATTGTCATGGTGGAGCATGGGTTCTCTAACATTCACTTCTTAAAAAATTTCTGGAAGACACTTAGTGGTTACAAGTTAGCTCTGACTGTCTTCTGTTCTTCCAGCTTGATGGCTTTAACCAGACCTGTACTTCTGAAGAAAAAGGTATACATTACTTTTCTCATGGAAGGCTGTCTTTTCACCATTGTGGGTGTGGTATCATTTTCAAAGACCCATACTTTACTTTCTTGACTGGTTGTAATGTCAAAAAATGGTATATTTGTTTCATCACCAGTTACAATTTTAAAAATATGCGGCGGTCACCATCTTTATATAATTTAAGGATTCTTTACTGATTCTGACACGCTCCTCTTTTTGGTGCTGTGTTAAATTCTGTGAAACAAATTATTAGGCAAATTAGTTTTTACATATGCAATTCTTCAGGAATAATTTTATGTATGGCATCGGATCCGATGTTAAATTCTTTCTAAATCATTTGGTAGGTGCACATTTTCCGTATGAGAGACACATTATCCGGGTTTACTGCTGACTAAAGTCCTTCTGTGTGTTCTTCATCCTGAAGAGATTTGCGACCTCTGTGAAATTCTGCGAACTATCTGAATACGGTAGCACGAGATGGATCTTCATTTAATGCTAACTGCAGACGTTTAGAGCATTCTTGATTTAGTTCCACTTTAAATTGTAGAAAATCATAGCGCAATAATGTTCGTGCGTCAACTCCATTTTTCCTTCTGCCTAAAATTTATCCTACGCTAAACTACAAGCCATTGGCCAATAAAAAATCGTCCGCTAGGCTGAAATAGTTAATATTTTCAAATCTAACCGTTAATTTTTTTTCTACCACTTATCTTCTGCGTGTATCTCAAAATTTTAAGAGTGACCCTCGTATTAAATCCCATAGGGCTGTCTGAGAGAAAGCTATCTACAAAGGATGGGTTTTCTAGGGAATCTGACTCATATTCCAGTTACATATGGGGAGAATCCCGAGAACGTTCACAAGCCAACTTTTATTAGGAACAAAAATGGAGTCAAAGTGTTCATCAAGCTTACGCACTCGACGATTAGTGAGCATAAAAATTCTGAAATCCCATATTTTTAAATATAGTGTGGCCACTGATGTGCACAGATTGCAAAGATGATGTCGTCTCTTACACTAATAGTTAGATAAAAATATTAGCATTTAACTCTTCAAATTTAAAAATTAATTGGCGACAGTGCTTTCAATTTGTCTTTGAAATAGTGAGGTCTCACACTTTTATTATTGTATCAATTTAAAAAGTATATTTTTATAAAAATGTATTTTTAGTCCGAAGGGGCAATTTGCCTAGAAGAACTATTAATTTCGTCTTTGCATTTTACGTTGATTCTCTAAAAGCGTTGTTTCACTTTTCAAATTGTTGCCACCAAATATTATAGCCCTGTATTATATTGAAAGAAATGAAATAATGAAGAATCTGAATAAATGTATGTATACTTCTCGCACTGTAATAAAACAACGGTACCTAGAGCCATCAAATTTTGAATATTGAACTTTTCCATCCGAATATGGGCATCTGGAAGCCCAAATTTGAAATTTGGAATTTATTTTATCATCGATTTCATATTTTGTAAAATTTTAACGAATTTTTTATTAACAAACTCAAGGATTTCAAAGCGAGCAATGGCAACGTTGTACAGAAAAAACATTTTTATCTCCAGCGCGTGAGACTGTGTATCGGAAATTCTAAAGATATGCTCATTTTAAAATTATTTTGCGATTTTGCTCTTCAATTGAATTTTATGGTTTAATTGCGAAGAACATGATATTTAATAAATAAAGGTAACACACAAAATGTTAAAAAAAAGACCGACTTTGGATGTAAAATCTGAAACCTTTCAGATTTTTTTTCTTTTTAAATTTAATGGTTTCATACCATGTGTCATAAATGAAAAAAATTCTAGTAATTACATTAATCTAATAAAAAGAGAAATAACATTGAAATATAAATTACAGAGGTATCTGTTGTAACTGGCAGAAGATTTTTTACTATACAAATTCACAAAGATATCACGATAAATTTCACCAAAAAATAGCTTTATTACTTAAAACTCTCAACAATAAATCATAATCAAAACAAAATAAAATATAGACATATTCATTTTACAAAAAGGATTAATGTCCATCTTACTTACAATCAAGTAACAAGTAACTAAAATAAACTTTAGCGATAAATAAACTTTTTTAACTCTAAGATTAACATTTAGTTTTCCATTTTAGGTTTAGTATTAATAAAACGACAGAATAAAGAAACAGTATATGTAAATAATTGAAAAGTAACAACTAACAGTTAACACTAAAAACTTACAATTATTTTAAATTTTAGATTAAATTTAAACTAGTTCGTTACCTCACTCTCTAATCCAAAATATTCCATTCCTTTGTAATCAATGTGTAAATTCTAGGTATAAGTTAATGCCACTTATTCAAAATTTTAATATTTAACAAGCGTCTTTCCCCACTCAGAAGTTGAGAAGAAAATGAAAAAGTAAAAGATTGGAGTCAAGTAATAAAATATAATTATTTTAAATTTTAAAGAACTGTTCTCAATTACTTGGTTGTTTATGGACGAATATCGCTTCAAAAGACAAAATTAAATCAAGTACCGCTATGCGCTTAACAACATTCCTTGTAATGTGACAATTTTGTACTCCGAACCGAAGTAGTTTTATGAAATGGGAATTATGAAAACATATGCCGCTCAAAGTTTCATTTCGTTCTTTATATATTTTATTTACACAATTAGAAAAAAAGGGCCTCTGCATTCAGAAATGCGTAATAAAATGATGACAGAAGAGCTTCATACGCATTTAAAATATTTAAATGTGCATTAGAAACACATCCTCATGTATTCTTGGAATAATTTTATAATAATGTAATTTATAATTTTTATTATCCGTTAATGATATTATTTCGAAGAAAGCTAGGCTTTCGCAGAACTTTATATAATTAAGATGAGAAGGAGACTGAAGGCGTTACCAATTTCATCTATTCGAGATAGACCTTATCTGTATGTAAATAGTTAAACCAATCTTAACAGTTCTGATATTAGCCTTAGCCCCCATATCTGTCAGTCTGACACATATAAGTGATTCCTCTGGTATCGTAACTTACCCCGCAACATATAACTATCACTAATAATTAGTTACAAGTAAGTATGCAAGTTATATGTTTTTAATGATCTAATGTATTTGAAAATAACTATACAGCTTCTCACTCTTCATATTCGAATATAGGCAATATGATAAATTAACTATATTTCAAAATATACTTTAAGGCTTACCGAATTCTTTGGCTTATCACTAACTTCTTGGACATTCTAATATTAAAAATATACAAAGTGCACAGAAAGTTAGCTTGTAAACTTTCCTTACATATTTTATTTTAGAACTGAGCAAATATAAAAAATGTTAAAAAAGGGGGCTACGAGTTTTATTTCCTTAAATATTGATCTTATATATGTACATTCACTTACGAAATTTAACAAAGTACAACAGGGAAATTTATAAAAGCAATTTCAGTTCTTTCAGGGTTAGAGAATGAAAGGCTCTATAAAATAAAATCTAACTTTTTACGTTGTCACTGTTCACCAAAACATGCTGTTAGTAGTAAAATATTCTTTATGCTTCAATAAATGAACTGCAAAAGATTCTATGACTATAAGAGAAAATATTATGAATATATTTAAGAACGAATATGTTGGCATAATTCCTCTTTTAATGCCTATGCTAAGCACTTTCGCACAAATTTTCAGCAAATTTATAAAGAAGTTACAAAAAACAAAAGATTCTCGTTTCGGCGAATAGTAGTTTCCTGTTGGTAAAATAGAACTCGTTATCAGTTTTACTAACTGACCGCATGGAAAGTTAACTAACATGATTTTTAGACATAGAGGCATGGAACTTTTTATATTTTATTTATTAAAGATATAATAAACACGCGAATTATTCTTTCTACGGAGACCATATAAAAATTTAGACTTTATTTTCAAAGCCCTGGTGTTTTCTATGTTGGAATCCTTCTCGTAAAATTCCTTACTTTCTTTTGAAAAAGTGTGTAAATAAAAATTTGTTTACGTTAAATATTTAAGGAAATAAAATCGTTTTGAAATAGTACCTTTGTCAAGCGCACTGTATAGTGAAATTGCAGACGCGTAATAAAAATTACATATTTAATTTTGACAAAGGAGTAGCTATTTTATAGGAAAAGTTGTTGTATTTATTAATTAAGTAACTAGCGTAAAGCATGCGAGAAATATTTTCCAGGTAGAAGAGGACTTCACAAAGAAATTTCTGAGCGAATTTGGCCCGTATTTAATGTTAAGCATGAGAAAAACTAAGAAACCCTATTGCAGCCAGCCAGTCCAGTGGTAGAGAATCGCATTGGTTACAAGTGAAAATATCGAGGCTGAAAACGTGGCGAAGAAAACAATGCAAGACGAAAACATCATCACACAAAAACATAGTGAGAGAAAACAAAGCAAGAATAAAACATCGCAGTTTTAAAGCATGGTAGTGCAAAATATCGTAATCCAAAATAAAGCGATTCAAAAACTTCGCAGTTTAAAAAAAATCGTCCTTGAAAATATCGTGGTAAAAAAAAGCCCCTACAAATTATCGCATGACAATAACATCGCAGACATGCCTTTTCGGGCTTTAAATATTGTAAATGCATATTCACATAATGATTTGTGAGCGCAAGAAAGAATGAGGAATACCTTTATCTTGAAATTTCTGAATTAACTAGTAAATTTTAGCTGAAAAATTAAGAAGGAAACTTATAACTATATGAGTTAAAAATTCTGCTAACTGCTATAGCTAACACTAATTGTCTACTCAGTTTTAGTTTTTGAAAGCTTAAATTTTCTTCTTAGTTTTTAAGCAAAAATTTTATTAGATAATTCAAAAATATGAAACATAAAAGTAAAAATACTCCTTATTCCTTCTTGCGCTCTCAAATCATTATGCGAATATCCGAATTTTTACAGCCTGAAAACGCGTGTCTGCAGTATTATCGTCATGCGATGACTAGCAGGTGCTTTATTTTTTACGACGATATTTTCGACGACGATTTTTTTAACTGCGAAGGTTTTGAAACGCCTTATTTTTGATGACGATGTTTTGCATCACAAAGTTTTAGAACTGCGACGTTTTCTTCTTGCTTTCTTTTTTCGCACGATGTTTTGTACGATAACGTTTTAGTCTTGCTTTCTCTTCTCCGTGATGTTTTCATTCGCAATGCTTTCGGTGGACACCATCGTATCAGAGGTGAGCAGCTAGTGCTTCGTAGATTTAGGTGTTCGATCACAGGTGAGCCAATTTTCAGAAAGAATCCTTCAGAGAAAACTTTTCTTAAGATAATCTTCTCCTATTTACAGTCAGATTATAACAAAACAATTTGTTTCACAAAGACTAGAACTCGGTGCAAAACAAGGTTACAGTGTCATATATAGTAGGAGCAGATTAATTTGAAGTTTAAAAAAAGTGTGAAGTTACACCTTAAACTGATGTTAGGTTTAAAAACGTCAGCTTCGAAGAAGACAAGCAGGATGTCCTATCTCATCAATGAAAGAAAATATTAGTCAGCACTGTAAGCTGAAACTACGTCATTTAAATAGCCAGAGGGGAAAAAACTAAATTTGTCAATAAATGTAGAAACATTTCCCTTCATAGTTCACTCATGATCTTTTATGCCTTTAATCACCCTTCACCAATGTTCAGTTAAAGGAAAACTAAAATCTCTTGAAACTAGACTTCGAGAATTACTTTCCTCTCATAAATAAAATAGACGAATTAGTTGTTTTTACCAAATTTTTCTGAACCGAATTCCCTTCATTTTTCAAAACCGTTTTTAAAATCAAATCGAAGGACTAGCTATACAAAATCCCTGCAATACAGTTTGGCAGAAACTAATGCGTGTAAATGTCAACATGCACTGCGCTGTTATACCTGAAAGCGGAAAAATAAATGCAGTACTTGGCATTCAAAACAATGTTCTGAGGTCAAATAGTTTAGGAAGCTGATATTTTTGCTTTAGTTTCGCTTTGACAATGAAACTTTCGCGTTTTTCTAAGGAAAAAGATGATTTAGTCAATATTTTACCTATGTGAATGCTTTCAATTTCGTCATTCACCTCATATTTGAAACTTAGTGCAGCAACTCCCTCTCTTTCCTTGGCATTCTAAGAGGAGTCAGTGAGTTTAATTTCAACACTGTACTTTAAAAGGATGATATTAATTAGCCCATTTCTTTATGACTTACATCATATTGTTAATTCTTTCGCCCTCACCAGGATGGCAATTATATATGATAATTTAAAGTTTTGAATGTTTTAGAGGTAGAGTTTTTGACAACGATGCCAGCAATACTAGTTAGCATTCTAGCATTAACCATTTAGTTAGCCGAAGTTAAATCGCGCCATTTAGAGTTTGAGTCAACGATTAGTTAGACAAATTTGTGTAGTCCCAGGCTACGAATGCATTTTAATTTTTGATTTCAGTTTTCTATTAGTGTTGAGTGACGGAATTTGATTTGAATACACAAGCTATGCCATTGTTAAGTTTAAATAAAGAGTAATGTACAACCTTCTAAGGAGTTTTTGATATTTTCATAAACGATGCGATAACTATATTGATAATCTGGTAGAATACAAAGAACTTTTAAATAAGATTAAAAAAATAGGATCCTACAAATTTATCGGATTTTTTTTTTATTCACGTTCATCTGCATACCAAAATCGGTTGCTCTGCTAAATAGAAAATGACTTCTTTCTGTAATTTATCGCCTTTAACGCTTGCTTTCCATAACTTTCGTTTGTTCAAGGAATCTATTATTTGAATGCTGTTGCTACTGATAGACATTGTTTCTCCTTCTATTAAAGATAAAATCTTTAGAACGTTTTTCCTACTTTTTTAAAGATAAACCTCTATTAGAAACAACTACAATAATCTTACAGTTGTTTCTATTTTCCCATTCTATTAGTCATAAATTTTCTCGAATTTTCTATAAATTCGGCTTTCATGGTATTTTACTTCCTACAAATAAATTCACTATTCCATTCTGAATGATCATACTTCATTTTTTAATTCTTGCAGAATTCACAATCTTCCTTGGCAATGTGTCTTAATATACAGCGGTCAAAAAACGACAGTTTTAAAATTTCGTTCAAAGACCATAAATTTTGAATCGGAAAGGAAAATCTAATGATTAGAATTTCAGCGCAGACGCACATCATGCGCGCCTGTGGCGCCACTTCGAAGCGCTGTTTAAGGCTTGGAGTTTTCGACGATTTCAAGTTCAGCAACTATGTTTTTCTTATGGTTTTCCCAAAAAAAGGATCAATTATGCTTCTTAGTAAACAGCGATCATCATTTGATCAAGTATCCGAGTTCGACAGAGGAAGGATAGTGGCATACCGAGAGTGTGGATTCCTTTCAGAGAAATCGGTAGTCGTGTTGGACGAAACCAAAGAAATGTAATGCGGAATATCTGACCGTTGGATGCAAGAGGGTACAACGGACCGACGTGTTCGATCGCATCCACCTCAGTGCACCACCTCACGTGATGAAAGGAACATTGTGCGCAAGGCAGTGACGAATCGCTCAGTCACATCACGAACCATAGCACAGCACATTCAGTCTGTAACGCATCATCCAGTGTCAGCGCGTACCATTCGACGTTGTTTAGATCAGAGTGGTCTGTCCGCAAGACAGCAGAGTGGTCTGTCCGCAAGACGTCCATTGCTTCGTCTACCCTTGCCGCAGAGCCCACCAGCGGCCGAGCGGTAAAGACGCTGAACACTGGTAGTTCGGTCCGAGGTTCGAATCCCACGAACGGGCTGGCTGCATGGGCGTTTTTGTGGTTTTCCCCATGTGTAATGTGTATACGAGCCAGTTTCCCTTAGAAAGTCCTCCACAAAGACATCCCTCCCTTTAGGCAGATAGCCCTCATGTGCTTTGCAATAACTAAATAACCTAACCTATTTTTACAAAAAATAGGAAATACAAATAACTGTACATGAAAAAATTTTAAATAAAAAATACCGTAACGGCGGAATGGAATGAAATTGTCTTTACTGACGAGTTGCGCTTCTGTCTGCAACACCACGATGGTCGGATCCGAGTCTGGAGACACCGGGGAGAGAGGATGCTGAACAGCTGCGTTATGCACCGCCACACTGGTCCTGCACCCGGTATTATGGTGTGGGGTGGTATTGGATATCACTTTCGCACTCCTCTAACACGCATTGCCGGTACTTTAAACAGCCAGTGCTACATCTCCAAGGTGTTGGAGCCAGTTGACCTTCCTTACCTTCAGGGCTTGCTCACAGCCATATTTCAACAGGATAATGCGCGACCACACGTAGCACGCATTGTCCAAGAATTCTTCGTCAATCGCCAGATAGAATTGCTTCCCTGCCCGGCTCGCTCTCCGGATCTTTCGCCGACAGAAAACATGTGGTCCATGGTTGCTGAACGATTGACCCAGATTACATTCCAAGCTGCCACACCAGATCAGCTTTGGCAACGTGTGGAAGCTGCTTGGTCTGCTGTACCCGAAGAACACATCCAAAGTGTCTTTGAATCAATGCCGAGGCGTGTGGCAGCAGTGATCTCCAACAATGGCGGTTATTCTGGCTGCTGATTCTGGAAGGAACCACACTTCACAGAAGTCTATAAATTTAATCATTTGATACTTGGTCAACATATTATCTACTGAATAAATTTTGTTGTGATATCTCTTGTCTTTCTTGGTGTTGCAATTTGGGTGGCCAGCCGTGTATACATATGTGTGTGTGTGTGTGTATGTATATACATTCCGTATGAAAAGCTTTTAAGTAATGAAAATTAATAAGAGATGAACGAGAGAACAAAATTTATGATTTTTGAAAATTTCCCAATACTTTCTTAAAATGTTCGACCCCGCATTTACTGAATTCCATTGCAATACTGAGTAAATCTTAAACTCCTTATGTTATTAATTTATTTGTATCCAGGATTCCCAGACTCAAATGCTACTTGTACACTATTGTGCAAAAATTCAGGACGAAATCGAAAAATTAGCATATCAGCTGAACGAAGAGGCAGAGCGGACAGAAAGACCAATCAGGAGATGAAGTAAGGTGATGTACGGTAGCACATGCGCAGATATGCAGGTAGACGTAATGGGGGAGTATCTGAGTAGTACAAAGCATGTTGTCGGTGTAAGATCAGTATTTCTGGCAAAGAGATTGCACGCCGTATAGCAGTTAAAATCACACCGAGTTGCTGCCTCAGCGAGAAATGGCGAACAATCAATCTGTTAGACGACATCTGGATGCTTTTACCCGAGGTCAAATCATTGGAAAGTTGGCGGAAGGCCGCAGTGTGACAAGTGTGGCTGCAGAGTTCGGAATTGCTCACAGCATCGTTCCACGACTTTGGAGACAATTTCAAACTACAGGAACAGCTATCGGGGGGTTTAGTAGTTGTCGTCCACGAGGAACCACATCCGCAGATGACCGGTATATTGCCTTACAGGCCAGAAGAAACAGGCGGCAGACAGCGGGAGAAATCGCTAGACACACGACACAGACGACTGGACGACCGATATCGCGTTTTACCGTGGCCAGAAGACTGCACGTTGGTGGTCTGTTTGCACGACGCCCTGTACGGTGTGTACCTCTAACGCCTGCCCATCGGAGAAGGCGTTCTCTGTGGTGCCGGGAACACCGGAATTGGAGAGACAATGAATGGAGACGAGTACTCTTTACAGATGAGAGCAGATTTAGTCTGAGTTGCGATTCTAGACACATACACATCTGGACAGAGCGGGGAACACGCAATAACCCCTTCAACATCATCAAAAGGGACTGTTTTGGAGGTCGCGGAGTTCTCGTTCGAGCAGACATAATGCTTGGTAGCCGGACCGACCTTCATATCTCCCAAGGAGGTTCGTCACCTGGGACTGCTATTGTAACGAGGTTCTTCTTCCTTACATGCGTCTTTTCACAAGGGCTATGGGTCCTCAGTTCCTCTTCATGGACGACAACGCTCCACCTCATCGCACAGTTACTGTCGAAGAGCTGTTGGAGAGTGAAGATATTGAACACATGGATTGGTCGGCAAGGTCTCTGGATCTAAATCCCGTCAAGCATGTACGGAACTTACTAGGGAGACCCGTGGCAGCACGTAACTTATCGCCAGTAACGATTCCGAAACTGCGATTGGTGCTACAAGAGGAACGAGCAGCAGTGTCTCAACAGCTCATTAACAACCACATATCCAGCATGCACAAATGATGTGAAACCTGCGTAGCAGTCAGGGGAGATCATATCCCCTATTAAAGACCGGGTGTTTCTTGCTGGTCACCCATCACAGGGATGTTTCGGCCTTTAGTCGCATTGCGCTCCATGCTACGTTTTCAATAAAACTTCTTTTTATCCCTCTGATTTCTCTTTTAGTAAGTGTTGCTTACATTACTCATGTCCTTACGTATTGGGGATCTTACGGTATTAAAAGTGTCGATTTGGAAAGCTTTTGTACAAAGTTATATTGAAAAAACCGTCTCGTCCTTAATTTTTGCACACCAGTGTATTAGACTGAAAACATAACATATAATAAGACTGATAGACAAAGGTTACGAGAGTAAACACAGTCCAAAATTATCAAATTATACTTTTAATTTTGTGAAAAGTAGGAAAACAAAATTGTCTTGAACAAAGATTCTAAAGTTTTTAATTAGAATTATTTCTCGGTTATAATAACAAAAGTATAATCTAAAATGTACGCTATCGAAATTTATAAAAACAACCTACAGCAAATTCCTTACAGTTTATCGTTTTATCAATAACAGGGCAAACATCAAAATGAATTTTGCAGTGAGAAGCTAAAAGATTACAAGATATGCATTCTTTATCAAAATGGAACAAAGATAACTGGAAGAGCAGGAAAAAGACCAAGATCCTTGTTCAAAATATTTAGTTTGAATAAAGGTAAATTCAAGATTATTGAAAATTTTAAAGTCTAAGGAATATTTACCGCATGAAATAGGCCATTAGTGTTTTTTACTAATCCTCTTACATATATATCGCTCTATTATTTTGGTTATTGAAAGGATTTCAAAGCAGATAGCAACTTGAAATTAAACATTTCTCTACTACACATAATCCTTCTTCGCAGTTTCAGTTTTTCAATTACTGCTTGGAATAAAACTTTTTTCAATAGCTTACTACAAATTCATATGCATTTCAGATGCAAAATAGATACGAAACACTTGGCTCACAAAGCAGATATTACTAGATTTAAATTTTTTAATTTTATTATCATTTGCACAATTTCTAAAAAAACAGTAATTTGAAATTTTCGCCATGTATATACCTCAATCCTGTATCTATTGCGCAGTACAATATATGGATTAATGCGATATAATTAAATACATTAAATGTTTCTAAAAACTGTATTTTCAAAATAAGGGTACTACAAGAATTTCATTTTAAAGATGTTGGTTTTCTTTTCTTGAGGTATACATGTATACGGATATTTACTTTAACAAACTGTCATGTATTAAATTATGTAAGTTCCATAATACGCTGTAGTCTGCTTCTATAAAACCAAACAAGGGTTACGTTTTACATGTACCTTTTTTGAGGGGTCGAGAAAAGAATAGGAAATAAAGGATCAGGTTGTTCATTTCTGGATTGTGTATGTGTTTCATTAGTTTAATTCTAATTAGACTTAAAAGTTTGCTTTTATGGGATAACAAAATGACAATTTTCTAAATAAAGTTGTTGAGTTAAATTTGCCATATGAAAATAAATTTGTCAGATTTAAGAGAAATGAAATTTTATCTAAGTTGGTTTTATCAGAACACAGTGAAAGAGCAAAAGTCATTCATATAGAAATTACTTCATTAATTTTTGACAATAATTTTTGTTTTAAATTTATTTTACAGATAGAAGAAACAATTGTAACACTGAGTAAGCCCGCAATTCTATTTCCAGCACAGCCTTTGGATAAAAATTAGCTTTCTTCTACTACAAAATTTATGAGTAATTATAGCGGGCTGCGCCCGCTTTATTCACGTATGCATCCACAAGATACTGCATACACGTTACACATGCGGAAAATCACGAAAACACCCACGCGTTCGCCATTATTCGAAAGTTGGACCGAACTACCTGTGTTCAGCAATTTTTTTAGCCCGCCAGCTGAGGGGACTGCGCCCGCTTTTTTAACATATGCATCCACAAGATACTGTATACACGTTAAGCATGCGGAAAATCACGAAAACACCCATGTGTTCGCCGGGATTCGAAAGTTGGACCAAAATACCAGTGTTCAGCGATTTTGCCGCTCAGCCGCTAATGGGCACTTGCACGAAATGTAATCGCCAAAATTTTCGAGTATGCTATTCCAATAGTAGATTCATTATTAAAATTCCTTTATTTGAATTCCCTTTGGTAAACTTCAACTGCTGTCTATAAATTTTATACTCAACATCTCTTTTGTAATTTTGTTTCATAGCACTAACCTGTGGCCGAATTTTCATATCTATGGCAACCAGCA
Source organism: Stegodyphus mimosarum (assembly GCA_000611955.2). NCBI lineage: Eukaryota > Metazoa > Arthropoda > Arachnida > Araneae > Eresidae > Stegodyphus > Stegodyphus mimosarum. Next base: position 89,662 of record KK122478.1, read on the forward strand.
CAGGAAGTGCCATTTTTGCCTGCTGGCGCGAAGTAGTGGTGTAGTGTATTCAGCTATGGCAAAGCACTCTAGGGCAATCTGAGTAAGGGGAGGGATGCCTTCGTGGACGATCTTTTAATGGAAATTGGCTCGTATACACATTACCCATGGGGAATATCACAAAAAAAACACCCATACAACCAGCCCGTTCACCGGGATTCGAAAGTTGAACCGAACTACCAGTGTTCAGCGACTTTACCGCTGAGCCGGTTTATTCACGTATGCATTTGCTCATTAAAGCAATATTGCTGAAATAAAAAATTAATGCATTCTAAATGTATACAACACAAATTTTAAAATGATCCCAGACTAAATGAAAAATTATTCACTCAAGAGCTAATTAATTTTAAAAAATCAAAAATGTAAAACCAAAACTTGCCGATTGTAAAATTGCTGGTAAATAACAAAATGTCAAATAATATGGGCAAGATAATGAAAATTCTAAGCACAGATAACAATTGTGAAAATATTTTTAATAATTACCTTAATCTGAAAACAATGCACATAAAAAGAAAATTATTAACACGAAATAAATAAAAGTATAAATACAAAGATAAATTAAGAAGTTCTGAAATCAATAAAAATTTAAATTTAAAAGCAAAAATGAACTAATACATCTAAAAAAATTAAAGAACACTCGAGAGCCTTAAAATGATAAAACGATAGTTGTTTATCGCACACAGTAAAAATGTAAGAAATATCAAATGTAAATGCAATTTTTCACGCAACAATAACAGAAATATATAACACGAATGAATAGATCTTTAAAAAATACGAAACAAAACATTAAATATATCACAAAAGTCGAAAAGTAAAACAATAGTTGTTATCCCACACACTAAAATGTAAAAATTGTCAAATGTAAATGCAATTTTTCAAGCAACAACAACAGAAATATATAACACGATTCTTTAAATAAATAATCTTTAAATAAATAATTAATTTTAAATCATAAACTCTATTTCAATCTGACTTCGAAATAATATTTTTAAAACAAAAAAGCTTCCTGACTAAGAAATGACTCGTAAAAAAAATCAAGCAATGAATAATTTTCGAAGCCATAAGGAAATAGGTTTTAATGCGTTTTGGAAAGGTGTCAATGGCGAATGGCCTTGGTTGTTCGAAGCATTTTTATCTCCAGCGACTGTTGCCACTCGGAAAAAATGAGAGCGGAAATTACCCTTTTCACGATTTTTAATTAATATCTCGGCTGATTAAAGTCGTACGAAAATGACAATGGTATCGACAAATTCGGAGAATTTTTTTGAATCCGGGGATATGCGTCTCGAAATTCACCAAGCGCCGTTCCATAAAGACGCGAATAGTCAAAAATGGCCTCCCACAGACGTCCCGAATCCAACGGTGTGCTTCGCTAAGCCCAGAACCGTGCCGTTCCAGAGGAGATACGGTTACAAGCAAACAAACACACGAACAAACAGACGCGCACAGATTTTAATTTATTAGTAAGATAAGAAAAAAATAGTTGCAGAAGATTTAATTAAGCCTTTGAGGGTTCCAATTTGAACATGCAGGTCAGTTCTGGAACCCAGATTAATCCCACCCCAAACGGGCACTCCTGCACCACCGTAACGGTGTCGTTCAATGATGTTTTCTTGGTGGTAAAGGGTACCTGGAGCTCTCCATATGAAAGTCCGGCGAGAATCAGACTGTAAGCTAAACCTGGACTCGTTGGAAAACATCACACAAGCCCACTGTTGCGGTGTCCACAATGCGTGCTCTCTACTCCAGGCTAACCGCAGGCGACAGTGAGTTGCAGTAAGTGGAACGCATCTGAAATAATATAGAATCTGCCCTAAGCGTCTGTACACGGTCTGCCTTGAAGTTGTCGTACCAGTGGCTGAAGAGAGCTGACGAGACAGGTCTGAGGCTGTGCTCCGCCTGTTTCTTTTGGCAGTAACTGCCAAATACCACTCCTCATTCGGCGTTGTAACTCTGGGGCGACCTGTGCTGTAACGTCTACTCACGTTACCATCATCTTGGAATCGTTGCCAAAGCCTGGAGATGGCACTCTGGGCAATTCCAAGTTCGTCTGATAGTTCCAGTTGGGTACGCCCACATTCTAGACGGCCCGATAATTCTACCACGTAAAAAATCATCCAAATGCGTCCTTTGTGTCATAACTATTCGGTTATTGCACTGAAATGCTTATAAAGCGCTTGAGAACAATTTTATTTCTTTGCATGTATTCCTTATATATCATATATCACTCTCTTACACTCTCGTCATTGTGACGTACCATCGGTGTCATCTGGTTACTTCCTGAAATTTGCATATGATTCTTGAAGATGTGCGAAGTGATTTTACAGGTGACATATTTATTTTAGAGTTCGATTTCCGCGTGACTCCGAATTATCCTTAGTTTATGGACATGAGTGTAGTTGATCTGATGCTAAATAGTTTGATCATTATATTTTATTTTGGATGCTAACCATAGTGTTTAAATGAAGCGAAGGCAGAAAGTTTAATGTCGACCTAATATAGAGTGTTAGAGACTTATTTTTATTTATGATATCATAAAACATATTGCTGCAAAATGTAGCTGAGATATGCAAGTAAAATTCCTTTTTAAATGATTAACTTACACAGTAATAACCAAAGGGCTTTTATAGCTTATTTATAACAATGATAATAGATGAAAGATTTTATACATTATCGATGGCAGCTTCATCTATTTATGGCAGAGAGAATTGTTAAAAATAACGTCCATATAACTTTCAATGAATATTTTCAATAATTTCGGAGAACAATGTAATCTCACAGTCATCGCTTAAAAAAATGTTACCATCTTCTGGCTTAAACTGCTAGATTGCTTTCCCGATGTTAGATTGTGTTGCGTAATAAAAATCGAAGATGTGAGATCACTGATCAATAAAATGCTCATTTGATCAGAGATGCTTCTGAACTTTCTTAAAATACCTTTTCCTATTGAACTGAAACTGTAAGGTATGTCTCCCGCCTTCTTCGCATGCCTTCGTGGTGCAGTGGTCAGCACACTTGGCGAGTATTCGAGAGGTTCGTGGTTCGAGTCCAAGCGAGGACATTACTCATTTTTCACCTCTCCTGCTTAAAACCAAATAACGTAATGTTTCTACAAGTGGCGCCCGAACAAGAAAAAGGTGGTGGATAATGATTTTCCACCACTGGGATTTGGCGATTGGGTCCCCTACTCCCCAGTCGGCTTTTAAAAGGGGAAGTATTATAAGGTATTTCTCCCTTCTTCGCATGCCTTTGTGGTACAGCGGTTAGCACGTTCGACGTGTATTCGAAAGGTCCGTGGTTCGAGTCCCGGCGAGGGCATTGCTCATTTTTCACATCTCTTGCTTCCAAATAACCTAATGACTCTACAAAACTATTATTTATTTTTGTTTGTTACGTACAGGTTTTGTGAAACAAGTAATATTAATACGCATTTTGTTCATAATATAACGCAATTATAATGCAAGAAAAAAGGTTAATTGCCTTCGATTTTACATATATATGTCCATGGGAATAAATTCTCTTACCTGTGCATATTATTAGGGAATTTTATCTAGGGGATTAGAACTTTTTTACGCGAGATTTTTGGCTTATGTACCTGCCCTGATGCATTGCAAATTTTACAAGTAAGGATTCATTCATTCAAGAATGCCTGATATTTTAGTTTATCAGTTTTGCATATTCATTGAAACGATATCATCTCTGATGCGTTAACTATGCCTTAATTACTAGGAAAAACAATTACATTTGAGTTCCTAAAGTACATGTTTGGGGATATGGAGACAGCTTATTTCTCTTATGCAATAAGACGCTTCTCAACATCACTCCTCGACATGAGAGAATTCTGCTTACTAAGGAAATTTAGGCGAATCCACTTGAAAACTGTCCGTGCTTCTAACTGCAGCCCATTTTGGAATCCACTTGAAAACTGTCCGTGCTTCTAACTGCAGCCCATTTTGGAGAATCAACAAAGCTATCACCTTCCATCAATTCATTAATCAATGGCCCTACAAATACACCTTGTGCCAGTGATAACAGTGGCTACTTCTAGGAATTTCTTAGACAAGTACTGATATTCCATTGAATTAGTTTTCCCCAACGTTGTCAAGAAGCTCTTCAACGGCCCAGTTACGGAGGGAAGGGAGTTGGGTCTTATTCAGATACATTAAAGGAACATTCTGGATATTGTTTTCTCCGGGATCACAATAACTTGTTGCTTTTCAACCATTATTCATATAATATTGCTTAGAAGTTCTGTTACCCCCATAAGAATAAGTAACAACAGCATTTTGTAAAAACTCATTGCATGTTTATTATTATCGCCAGGACATTCAGATGCTGTATATAAGCAACTCGCATTCAGTCTATGTTATATTGTCCAACACTATCGTGAACGTTGATCTGACTCAAGTCAGTGGAATATGCAATAGAGACTGAAGACTTTGTTAAACAGAACTGTTTTTACACGTCCATTGGACAAGTCACTATGAAGCCGCTACAATTTGGATTGCATAACCGATAGTTCTAAAAACATGATCTTGATAATAATTTTCAATTCAAGAAAGTAATGCACTTTTGAAACAAATATTATATAATTGCAGTTATAGATCATTGTAAGAAAATTTCAGGCAGAATCATCGGTAAATTCAAATTTTTATTTTAAACAAAATTTACATATCGCGAAAAGTAACAAAAATAGCACGTATATCTACGCACAGAAACATGCTTCAGTTAAAAAACATAAGCTTACCTCATACGTGAAATCAGCAGACTAAAATCTGTAACGCTGACATACATTTCTGTTATGATTTTAGATATCGATCTGTGGTATTGAACATGTAACGATCTATTATGTTAATTAACCAGTTATTATGACTTAGACCACTGTTACTTCTTTCCGTTCAACGCCAGAATGCAAATTAGTTAGAGTGTATTTAATGTGAAGTCTTTAGATTGTAAGAGAGCGTCTCGAGGCCACCTTTCTGAGTTTCCGCTAGCTCACATAAAATTTTTAGTCTTCGGCCTTGTATTATACTTGTTGACATTTGAATGTCTACACCAGTTAGTCTTATGAGCCAACTTCACCTTTTAAACTGATTTTTGTAGCCTTCGGCTTCTAGCTTACTTGAATTTACATTTTACATTTAACTATTACTTTCAGTTGCATTGCCTCAAGTGGTTGGCCGAGTTGTAAGCACCAGGTGTGCATTCTGTTCTTTAGTTTTAAACAAAGGGTCTTTTACACTCTTCTCAAGGCCCATTTGTTATTTTAGACCTAGCGATAATTTGTTGCCAATCTATCTAAAGTTTGGTTGCAATTTAAGACAGCTAAAAGTACCAAGGTTTATAAACAATAAGAAAAAACGCTTTCTTTAATTCTAAAAGATGTAAACAATGAGGAATCACCCATAAAATTATTGATGCAAACTCAGAGAAGGCAAGGAAAAAATTTTAGATTAGAAGACATTAATTAACTCCTAAAAACTTTTTATAATACATCTAGTTGTATTAAATAATGTTTTATATTTTAAAGTTTACGTCATTAAAATCTTTCACAAGTGTATTCATACGCTTATAATAGGTGCTAATATACTGCGCCATAATTTAGTATTCCCTTTGAATCCCTAATTAATACACAAAGACAGACACCAGGACGAATATGCATTAACAAACTAATACTTTTGTTAGTGGATTCTTTTTCCTTTTCTCTTGAGATATTGGTAGGTCCACAAGAGCCAGTCACGTGGAAAAAACCTTAACATCTTTGCATTATATTTTTTTCAAATGCCTTTTGTAGCTGAAATCATACTATTTACGTTTGTCATTGATCTAGCTTATAAAAAGCATTTCAAGTCTCTTGGTGCAAAATAGTTATCTAATTTAATTCAAAATCATGGGGCAAAAATCATCTTGAGCAGAAACCACATGAGTAAATAAATTTTAGTATTAGGATATTTCTATTACTTTATATGTATATATAGACAGATAGATAGATAGAGAGGCTATCCCTTCGCATTTGGAATTCAGACAATCGCAGAAAAAACGTTTCTCCTATAGTATGATTACTTATATCTCTTTTTTCATTCGATAGTACAGTACTATCACACGGTATTTTCTGGCAAAGAAAAGAGAAGCGACATTTTTCCTATTGTTACACTAAATATGGAAAGTTTTCAGTTCAGAATTATTCAATAATAAAATTGAACTTAATCATTCGATCCCACATGTGTTTCTGGAAAAGTATCAAGTACATACTAAATATACATTAACAATGCGCACTGAACATAAATTTCTATTTTTCTTCAGTAGAATGAATAGCTCTTGAAGGGAGATAGAAAGTACCTGGTGTTTCAATTTCTAACAAACAACATTTTGGGAAAAATTTCATTGGACTTCAAGTTAAAATAATGTAAAAAGTAATTATTTACCGCAATTTAGATGAATATCTTTACATAAGCATATATATCTTAGTTTTTATTTTTTTTAATGCGAAACATACAGTTGATAATTAAAGAAAATAATATTAATATTCCTGCTTTATTTTTCAAGCTTATTTTTATGATGCGTGTAAAAGGCATATGTATAGCATTTGTATAAGTCATTATTTCATTCTGATAGTAATTTATTCATTAAGATCTTCATAGATATTCATTTCATATGTATTAGTCAGAAGAGACTTTTGCTGGGGAATTTATCAAATGAAAGATATTTCCAGCTTTTCCCTTAATCCTTGTCTATAAACCCATAAAAGACACGGGACTCGTATGCTACATGCATTTTATAAAAATCATTTGTAAAGGTTGTAGAGACATTAGGTTATTTCGAAGCAGAATACGTGAAAAATGATCAATGCTCTTGCCGGGACTCGAACCGCGGACCTCTAGAATACTCGCCGAGCGCGCTGACCACTACACCACGAAGCCATGAGAGAAAGGTGGGAAAAATACCTCATAAGGCATTCAAAATTAAAACTAAAAAGCTGTAATTTTAATTCAAAATTAAAATTTGCTTATTCAAAATTAAAAAGCTGGATGCACGTACATCTCTTTTCTATATTGTACATAAATTGCATAGTTACGTTGCGTTTATTGAGGAAGAAGTGAAAACAGAAACTCGTGTGAAAGTAAAAGCATTTTAAGATGAAGAACTTAGTACTCAAATTCATTGACAATTTTAATTATCAATCAAGAATTAAGCAATAATAAACCTTGCAGGGTTTTCAGATCAGATTCATTCACATTAAGGGTGAAATGTTTTGAAGTAACTTGCCCCATCGATTGCCAAGTTACTTCCAAAAACATTAAATACAGACGAAATGATTCCTATCGAACATTTTTTACATCATATCGAATTTTGGGAAAGTTTTTCTGGTTTTATTTACTGTACTAGGTTAAAAACGTGCTTTAACAGTTTTATAAACATTTCAATTAATAAAATTATTACCCCTATTTCAAAATATTGCAAGGCTTCTCTAAATTCAAAGGAAATATTTCTAAATCTGCATAAGGATATTCAGAGAGTTAGCAATTTAACGTACAGGATGCCAGATCTTGTCAAGTGGTTAAGGCATTGATGATAGCCATGCCTGGAGAGCATGCGGAAGCATTCCACTTGAAGCAATGAGTGCTTGTCAGCATATGTTGATTAAATTGCTCATCAAAGCTTCAGTCATCTAGTAAATTTATTCAACCGTATTTATCTTTGGCTACAAAAACGTTACTAAATTGAAATCATTCATTCCCTCAAATACAGTAGCATACTCAACTCTAGGCAGCAAGTGTAAACTTATTAAGGTTCATGTTTATAGATGTATATAACACTAAAACCATCTGGCAAACTTTGCACATGGTTTTTGCAATATTTTCATTCCTGC
>KK122478.1:97592-110600 GCA_000611955.2 Stegodyphus mimosarum
CCTGCTTTAATTCTTCTCTCTAAACTAAAATAAAGAACGTTTCCATCGTTAATATAAATTTCGTTGTTTTACACTTTCTTCAGAAAGAATGTAAGATTCGTGAATAAAGGTAAGTTTTACAACTAAATATTCGCAAAATCATAAAATAGTTCACTATAATGTACTTAACAAAATATTGCTTGAATTTTCTCCTCCAGAGCAGCTTGAGCCACAGAAGCTCTAGAGAGCTTGAGTTTTCTCCTCCTTCTATAATGGCAGCTTAAGCTACAAATTGTATAAGACAAAGGGCATTAATGTGAATAATTATAACATAAGCAAATAATTTATACCCAAATACATAGCCTGAGATTTTTTATTGTAGAAATGGTTTGCCCATACATTTTGCTTTCATAAAAGTTTCTCTTCGAGCTCTTTTCACGCAATTCTTAGTCATCCATATGGTTTTAACTATCCCTTGTTTTATAGAAATATATAAAGTAATAATTTTTCATTTCAGAAAAAATTACTGGCATTAGCCCTCTCCAAAATCAACCAGTATAAGCTACTACTTTCCTTTTGGTATTTTTTCTGGAAATCAGTAGAAAGTGAAATGCTACATTCTTTCTATTTAATTTATTTACATTCGTATGCATGAATTGTGATTTTCATGAAATAAAACACTATGGTTTATATAAAACCTTACTTTTTTGTAAATTGTAGCAAAAAATAAAAATTTTGACACGTATTCCAACCATAAGCTAATCTCTGAATTGCTGCAAAAGTAAATTATTCAGAAGTACAGAAAATAAATAACCATTTACAAAAATCACAAATATAAATATTTATTTCAATACTGGCGCAGTTGATGTGTGTCCACATGACCACTAGAAACATTCAACCCAAAGCTTTTCCTTATTGTGAAAAGAGGTCCTCACAAAATACACATGCTGCATCTTCATGATTTTCAATAGTGCTTCATTATCACCCAGTAGCTCTGGTGTAGTATGGTTTTCGTTTTCTCTGTTGGAAATTAGGCCTTTTCCCTTTTTCATCCATTGTCGCTTAGAAGCTTTACCACCAACATTCTCAATTTTGTATTTTAATACTTGGGACTTGTTCACTTCCTGTCTAGGGTCTTTGAGTTGAGGCTAATGAATTGTTCAAAGATTGGCTTAAGTCACTTTCATACAGTGAGCTGATAATCACACAAGTGCTTGTTGTCATTCGGCCTTGACTTCTGTTTTTATTGTATATAGCTAGGAATCAAATAAATATCACATATATACTTTTCGCAGAGATAAGTGAGAAGCGGACGACTCTAAAGATAATGGAAATGCTGTCAGTATTAAATATTAAAAGGCTAATTTTTCTCTGATATGACTTTAATCTTGCTATTATTCCATAATTGTTCCACTGGACGATATGGGACCATCTTTAGGTGACGTATGCTCAGTTTTGCACATATTTCCTCAAAAATATTAATAACAAATTAGGGCCCATTGACGGAAATATTAAAAGGCTGGACAACACTTAAAAAAATGGAGTTAAGATGCACGTTTTTTCTGCTTCAATCTTGAAAGCTATAAAGTCATAATCTTAAAATATATTTTTATTTAAAGAATACATTCAAAAAATCTTAAATCCATTCACCGCCATTTCGCTTGCTTATATTTGGAGGTACGATTTCCCAAACAATCCTTTTATGTCACTGGGTGTTAAAGACGTCCTGAATGTCTTATGCATTGCTTCACTTCTCTACCACACAGTGCTTTCAAAGTATTGTCAAAGGTTTGCAGTTTGTGTGAAGAATGAAGCAGAGGACAAATTTCGTTTATGTGCTTTTCTCTAGCCATACCAATTAAATTATGATTAAGGACGTGAATGCAGGGACCATATAAGACTGATAAAATTCAAGCCTATCAATAAAAATGTTATGAGGGAGTTGAACCCTGGTAGAGCCTTTAATTAAAAATCTGTAGCATCCTAATTCCTGGAAAGATATGAGTAGAGAGACACAATGACTAGAGGCGCTCATGAAGACGACAATAATGATGGTAGAACATCGTTTAGCAAAAGTTATACCTGTAATTTGTTGCTTTTCTTTTCATCGTATGATATGAAGAATCCTACTCTGAAAAATAGAAAATCTTATTTCGCCCATATTAAACAATTTATCAATGGTATACTTTCATACTCCGCTTCCAGCATGTGAAAGCAGTCTGCAACGTCTTCTTCGTTAAATCCGAGTAGTCTGTGTAAATAAAGTTCTCGCATAGTTTGCGAATACATAAACGATATTTGTACCTGCTTTAAAAAAACCACGGTAAGTTTTTCCGGTCTAGTTTGAATTGAAAGGACTCTCGATACCATCGCTTTTTAAAATACCATTCGTTATAGCTTCGTGAATGCTGCAGCCAAAGAAGTTTCGTTCCATTCATCAGACAATCAGAAAGAAGTTTTCTTCATTTTTTTTGTTCTTAGATTTTTCCAGCCTAGTTTAATCCGAGAAACTTGGGCTTTGTTTTTGACAAAATCGATGTAATCTATCGCGAGGTGAATTGAATTCTTAGTACATAGCTTTTAAAATTTCCATCCTCTTTTCCCTTATGTCACTAACCAATTGTTTTAAGTCAACCGAGGCGTTACACTTTCTTTTACATTGTCTGGCATATTCTGAAATAATTGCAGGTATTCTTAAAAGAAAATGAATTCATTTTTAAAATATACCAAAAATTAAAAATTACTCTAAGAATGGGCTAGTCTATATTTAGCCTTACAACCATGGAACTTTTAAAGAGTAAAGTAAAAATGCATATGATACAGTATACTTCAAAACGCAGCAGAACAACATTATCGCATTATTTACTATAAGTAGTTATTTTGTAAAGTTATTTAACTGTAAAAGATATTTTTTATACAGAAAAGAATCTTAATTCACATACTCGTCAAATACTTGGAGAACGCAACTCTTATTTCATACTATCTTTTCCGTATTAGAAACGCATGCATTAACAAAGAGGATCGAGCTCCGAAGGCTGCCAAGTAAATTATGATAATTTTTCTCTGATATGACTTTAATCTTGCTATTATTCCATAATTGTTCCACTGGACGATACGGGACCATCTTTAGGTGACGTATGCTCAGTTTTGCACATATTTCCTCAAAAATATTAATAACAAATTGGGGCCCATTGACGGATATCACTTTTAGGGACACCCCGCATTTTAAAATATACTTATTTAAAATTGAATCTACTACAATTTTTGCAGACGCGCGTTTTAACGGATTCAACTCTAACCATTTGCTAAAATGGTCCACTATAACTAAAAGATATCGGCTTTTCTTAACTTTACTTCTAGGATAAGGTCCCAGTAAATCGATGCCTATTATTTGATTTGGGAAATCTGATTTAACACTATTTAGGAACCCGGACGGGCGGAAATTAATATAATTATTAAATTGGCATGTTGGGCATGACTGGACATACGACCTAGTAAACTTTTGCAGTTCGGGAAAGAAAACTGCCTCGCGAACTCTTTGGACAGTTTTTCGTATGCCCAAATGGCCAGAAATGACCGAATCGTGCAATTCCTCTAATACATTCAATCTAATGCTAGCTGGGATAACAGGTCTAAACTCGTGGTTTTCATTAGTCGTTTTCGTATAAAATAAAAGTCCATCAATTATTTCGTAGTTTGCGGTCCTATTTCTTATCGGCACAATATCCGGATGACTGAAATTCTCAGGGTCGGCCAAATAATTGTATATTTTTTTGAACTCCGGGTCTTTTCCGAGTTCGGCTACTACTGTTTCACGAGAATCTAATACTTTGGATGTCAGCATGGCTATTCTAACCGTATTTCCATTTTCATCCAAATTAATTCTGCTTAAAGCATCTGCCACAACATTTTCTTTTCCCGGCGTGCGTTCAATTACTAGATTATATTCTTGTAATTTAAGTGCCCACCTTATTAATTTGGGTGATAAATTTTTTCCAGAGTAGAGTCTGGTGACCGCTGCGTGGTCGGTATATACAGTTACTGGAGAACTTCCAAAGAAAACACGAAATTTATGCACTGCTGATAAAACTGCGAGAGTTTCCCTTTCTGTGGCCGAACAGTTTGTCTGGGTTTCATTTAATGTTCGACTGAAAAAGGCCACGGGTTGCCCATTTTGAGAAAGCACTGCCCCAATCGCAAAATCTGAAGCGTACGCTGAAATTTCTAGTCCGTTATCCCCCTCCGGAAATTTTAAGACGGGGGCTTGAGACAATGCGTCTTTCAGTTTTTGAAATGCCGAGTTGGCTTCTGCTGACCACGAAAACCTAGCTTTCTTTCTTTTCAACTTTAGCAGCGGCTCAGCTATTTTTGCAAAGTCTTTAATGAGGGACCGATAGCATGAACACATACCAAAAACGAAGCTAACTTCTTCGCTGTTTTAGGAACAGGATAATTTTTAATAGCTATTATCTTTTACTGATCCGTTTCGATTCCATTCTGAGAAATTTTAAACCCTAAATAACGTAACTCTTTTGTGGCAAATTTACATTTGGACGCATTTGTCTTCAAACCAGCTTCGTTTAATAATAAAAACACTTTTCTTAAATCTTGTAAGTGTTGTTCTAAACTATTACTCGTAATTATAATATCGTCCAAATATATGAACGTACTTTTAACAAGGACCGATCTTAAGACGATGTCCATACATCGTTGAAAGATTGCTGGAGCGCCGGAAAAACCGAAAGGCATCCTAAGAAATGCGTACGTACCAGACTTAGTTATGAAGGCGGTTTTAGGGACGTCTTCGGGTTTTACCCCAATCTGAAAATAGCCACTCGTAAGATCTAATGTGGACATATACTTTGTAGTGGTAATATTTCGAATTATCGCTTCGATTATCGGCAAAGGATATACAGAATATTTTGTGACGGCGTTTAGCCTTCTGTAATCGATAGCAAAACGCCACCGCTTCGGGTGCGTAATCGGATAATCATTATTTTTCTTGCATACAACTACTGGGCTAGCATAACTGCTAGAAATCGGGGTAATTATCTTATTTTTCAACATCTCCTTAATATAGTATTCACTTATTTCTTCTTTTACCTTATCATAACGGTAAGGCTTTTGCCTTACTGCTTGGGCGTCCCCTTCTTCTATGTCGTGATTCGTCACCTGCGTGAAACCCAGTACATCGCTAAATAAATTTGAAAACTCACTTACCAATGCCTGCAGTTTTTCGTGCTCTTCTGCCGGTAAGTGCTGTAACTTCAGCTGCGGGGGCTTATCATTCTTCTTTTCCACTGGCTGCATGGATATTATTAACTTTCCTCCTTGAAAGTCTATTTTCGCTTCTGCCAATCTAAAAAAATCTACACCCAGAATAATACATGTTTGCAGGTTTCGCACAATATAAAATAAAATTCTTACCTGCTCGTCGTTGATACGCACGAACAACAGTACTTTCCCTAAGCAGCTACACTTCTCTCCTTGGGCCGCTATGACATTCGTGTCTCTTGCACTAAAAATTCTATAACGGTGAAAGTGCTTCTTGAAAAATTTTTCCGAGATAAAGCTGCTTTGCGCTCCTGTCTCCAAAAGAGCCGTCGCCGGTATGTTCTTAATTAAGACTTCAATCTTCGATAAACTTAAATTTTTTACGACCACGGTGTTTGAACTAATTGTGGAAGGATTTTGCGAGGCTTCGGACTTCTTCACCTTCTTTGAAGAAATCCATCTTAGTTTAAATCCTTCTTCTTATTCTGGTTGCCTTCTGCGTCTTTGTCCTTTTTTCGATTAAAAGCTCGTCGTTCGCCGCTCGACTTTGGAGATCCATCTTTCTTCGGCCATTGCTTCGCCTTGTTCCCGTAATTATGTTATTGCTTTTGCTGGTGTCTTGGCGTATTCCACTGACTTCTTCGCTCAAATTGGCGACGTCGTTCATTGTCTGCCGTTCTTCGACTTTCAAATTGTACGGCGAGCTCGAATAACTTATCCAAAGTCCTTGGGTTTCTGAGCTCGATAAAATCTTGAACTTGGGGCAGTAGCCTAGGAAGTATAATTTGAATTATTTCAGGATCCGGGCGACTTCCATACAAAAGCTTGAAAACTTGGATTTTTCTCAAGATAAAATTTGACAAATCTTCTATCTTTTCTTTATAACGGCTAAAACGTTCCGCCTTCACTGTGGCTCGATCTCGTACTATAGGAAATGCTTTCACCAAGGAATTTTTAAAATTTTCATAAGTGTATGTGGGGCTTCCTGGTTCCCCCAAAATATTTTTTCCAATACACTTGAACCAATTTAGCGCTTGGCCCTTCAAAGCGCTGGTAGCAAGAGTGACTTTCTGAAATTCGTGGACTGGATATAACATAAAATGTGCTTCCAATTTTTCCAGGAAATTAATTACGGCTGACTTGCCGTCAAAACTTGCCGCTGGCTTCATAGCTGCCCGCATGGTTTGTACAATGTAGCCAAATCCTTCTGGGGCAAGAGGTGGTATCAGGGTTCTGCACAGGTACTGCAGGTATTTCAGGTTCATCTTCTTTTCTTTCAGGCCATCCTCTCTTTTTTCTTCTTTGGGCGCCAGTGTCAGGACTGAGGTTTCGGTGCATACTCTGGGCGAACATAATCTTAAAGTAAACTAAGTCCTGATCTTGAATAGGGAGCTGAATGCAGCTGTGTTCTGTGGTAGAATACTGTGATTAAGTGGTAGAATAACTACTCGTAAGAAGGATTTAAAATCCTCTTTTGTTAAACCACAATTATATACAGCCACTTCCCCCACTCGGGAGGGATAACAGAAAATAATGACCGCACTTGGGTCTAAACTGAACAATCAAATAATTTAAACTTAAGTAGAAATTTAAGTAGTCGTTGCTCACACAGCTATAAACGCGAGGTTGGCCTCTATGCTAAATGGTGCGTAGCAAGATTTAACTAATACTGACTCACTTAGATTTACTTCAATAAATAATAGAGTAACAGCGCTAAGGCTTAGAATTTAAATACTAGCTCGTCAGGCGAACGTCGAACAGAGCAGCAGTGATCTGAGACTAAAAGCTCTCTCAAACTGAGTAGTTCCTCGCTACCGTTTAAATATAAACTTGGCTCCACTTCAAATTAGCATAAAGCTGAAACACGCGCTCATTCTAACGAGAAGTTGAAATAAGAAATCATAGGAAAGGAAAATTAAAAATAAAACCTTTTTAGTTTAAACTAAAACCTTACAACATTTTTCTGCTGAATTAAGTTTCATTGAAGCAGCTTTTCTCGAAATAAAAGATCTGCTTTAATATTTTTTAATACAGCATTCATTCAGGTAACCACTTAAGGAAACAAAAAATAATAAATACAAAGAAAGAAACGTTTTACAAAGATATAGGTAAGTACAGATATTAAAATAACAAAAGCCTTATACCAGCAGATTACGGAATTATAAAAGCACTTGAATTGATAATAATTTACGAATTGCACGCGGGGCGTCAATAAATTATTTAATAATACACTGCGCTGAAATTTTAATTAATAGCGATTACATTACATGACAAATTACTATTTTTGTATTTTTAGTTGAAGCTAATAATCTTCTAGAACTTTAAAAATATTCTGAACAGCATGCATTTCCTTTCATTAAATAATAAATTATGTTTTCAATGTAAAGTAAAATGATAATGGAAAGAAAATTAATACTTTTTTAAATATTAAAATGCTAATTTATTTCTTGTTTTATTTAGAATTTTTTTATTTTATTTTCATGTACCATGAAAAACTATGTATTAACCAAACATATAAATAGAAAAGGCCTGCATATATTTGTTTAAATGTATAGCAGTAAAATTAGCAGCGATATAGCTAAATCAGAAAATTAAATTAGTGATAAGTGAATAAGTGAGACATATGTTTTTTTTAATTTTTGAAATACGGGTTAAAATAAAAATTATGAATCATTGATACTTTCTGTAAGGGTAAAAAACATTTCTTGCTACTCTAGTGCTATTTTAACTTATTTTTTTCCTCTCACGCATTAGTGAAAACTCTATTTCCTTTTTATTAGTACTGATAATTTATTCCAAGCTCTAATCACTGGCATATCTATTTAATTGCAGCAAAGGTTTCACGCATTTCTTGCATGAAATTCAAATATGCAGAAGATAATTCCATAAAAATCCATCACTGAAAAGGAACTTTTTTTCAGCAGGTACTCTTGTCTGTTTCAAATTAAATCACTTATAAATCGGCAGAGTTCAAGGAAAATAAGTGATGGCTCCTGAAAATAGGGTTAATTCTACTTTAGGTCGTTATCTTATAAGGTATATCTCTCACATTCTTAGCGTGCCTTCGTGGTGTAATGGTCAGCACACTGAGCCGGTATTTCGGAGGTCCGTGGTTCGATTCCCGGCGAAGGCCTTGCATATTTTTCATGACTCCTGCTTCGTAAAACCTAATGTCTCTACACTGCCGCCCGAACTAAAAAAGGGTTGTGGATGATGACTCTCCACACCCAGGATTTGGCGACTAGGTCCCCTAAAACCTTAGTCGCCCTTTAAAAAGGGGAGTATATAAGGTATATCTCCCACATTCTTAGCGTGCCTTCGTGGTATAATGGTCAGCACACTGAGCCGGTATTTCGGAGGTCCGTGGTTCGATTCCCGGCGAAGGCCTTGCATATTTTTCATGACTCCTGCTTCGTAAAACCTAATGTCTCTACAGTCTAATCTTACATTTTGATTCTGAATACAATATTAATTAGTTCTTTGTAACTTTAAATGACGCAATAAGGTCTTTAAGCGTCACAAAGGTTTTCAATTTGTTTACAGATCAACGCAAAGTATGTAGTTCTTAGTCGCATTTTAATACTACATCAATAAAATAAGTTTTATTAATATTTTTCTCATATCTACAATTATCAAAAGCTATTTTTAGCCACATGAGAAGTCGATAAAACTGATCAGACTGATCCAACCAAATTTTTTAATTTGCTGTTTTTATGCCCTTCAAAGTAGCGTCTTTCTGTATTTACATACAGTTTCTGCAGTATGACTGGAGTGCTGCCTAGTCGCCTTTTAGTTGAAATATGTCTAGCATCCTCTAAGATTCAGCCTGAATATTCCCTAAGTCATAAGGTCAATGGTAACTCTTTTCTTCAGATTTCTGAGTTTGTAATAAAAAAGTTCAGGAAGCCAAAAGTAATGCGTAAATGGATGAAGGACCACACCGAATTTCGTTTCACTCTACAACTATCGATTCGTTTTTGTTTCTTTATGGTATTGTCGCTTGGTGCTCTGTCGAAAGGGCTGAATCTTTGCACAACTGAAACCCCTTGTGGCAAAACTCTATCAAGCATTTCAAAACATCATAGTAAAACTTCGCTTCATATGCTGTCTGGCCTGGACGGACGAATTTATTCATACCGAAAAATATTATCAACATTGTCTTCCTCACATTCCTAGTTTTTCAATGTTGAAATCCTCCTCTTTAATGTTGAAAGAGCTTTTTAGTGGTTTAAGGCCTCTTATGTCATCTCAGAGTGGTAGTTACTTTAACTCAATGCTTTGACTTGCGAGATGAAGTCCGTAGACGGCCAGGACGAATTGCAGAGGGTGTTAGATGAATCCTATTAAAAATCAATTAAGAGTTATAACAGTTAAGATGCGAACATTGAGATCAGTAAATAAGTGCCAAAAGATGGTACTTATAAGGAGGACATAGACTGCAGATTTATTTCATTTATTTTTCTCAATTTGTTTTTTTATAAGCGTAGTATAATTTGCACTCCGAGATCAGAAATTTTTACGTCATATACAGCTTAAAGGAATGCATATATATGTGTGTGTAAGTAACACACACACACATTTATATACATGTAGGGTTTTCATTAATATGAATAACCAATTATTTTAATTTGGCGATCTTTTCTGAACTTCTTATTTTTCCTCGCATTGATTCGCCAGGATGCAGATTAAGTGAAAAGGGCATCTAAACAAGAGAAACTAGAAGATTAAAGAGAACATGATTTCGCTAGTTAGCGCTCGTTGCTAGTCTGTCCTCCAGCTGTTAATGTTAGTTATGACTGTGCGTTCTGGCAGTTTATTAAACCTATCGGTGGTGTAGGTTGTCTTGCAAGGTTGTTAGCTTTAAGTAAATTGTGTAGTCGAGCACTACGCTTTACTATTTAGAATTTATTGTTAAATTTACCTTAAGTTCTCGCCGCAAGTAATCGGTGTTTTGTGAGCACGAAGCACATGCATTTTTGTTAAAGAGTTTGCAAATAAAAGGGCAATTTACACCCTTTTCCTGAGTTGCTACTCTACCTACCTATGCGAGAAATCGACAGACTTACTACTAAGATCAAGTCGCTTGCATGATAGCGAAGAGAGTGAAATCTGACATCCATAGTACAATAAACTTTGAGTTATGTTTTAACGCTGTGAGGTCTTTATTTATCAACCCAGATGTCTTACGTGTCATGATGAATTCATGGGAATAAATAAGTAAGATCTTGCATATTATTTTTTAAGTTAATGTAACTATTTCTATTTCATATCTAAGGAATTCATAACTACGGCTGAAAACGATGGGATCTCTGAAAATGAATGGCAAGTTTTCTACGATATCAATGAATGCGCGCAGAGCTATCATGACTCACTGCTGAAAAATCCCTGTCGTTGTTAAACAAACCTTTGCTTCTTTCTACATATAAGTAATAAGTTACATGTAGAAAGTGGAATAAATTGTCGAAACATATAAGAGAATAATTTCATTTTAACGCACTTAAATGACTGTTGAACGATGTCTCTCACAGGTAACTGTGAACATAAAAAACGAAATGTGGATAAAATGTTACTTCATCCTCAACAAACTAGCAAATTATCTGTTGACTGAAAATGATGATAAAGTTAGACACGTTATCAGACATAGATTATTGCATCATTTGCAGCACTGGATCTGGATATAAACGCTGGTGGAGATGAGTAGGTGTTTTATCAGAAAAGCAGGTCAGACTGATATGTCTTGGAACTCCAATTTCGTAATTTAAAACTGTATCCTTGCCGCCATTCATTTCGAATATTACAATAGTATTATTTAATAACATGTTTGAGAGGGTAGCATTATTTCAAGATGCACTTTCTAGAAACATCTTCAGGGTGTTATCTGATGATTTTAGATGCTAAAGTAATTCAGTTCCATTAATGAGACTTCGCTTTGGATATAGAAGGCCGGCGTAATAATGTGTTCCTAGCATGTTAAACAAAAAATAAAAAGACTGCTATTTCTTGCAAATATTTTATGCTGAGTTTTATTGCTTAGAGTCTCGAAAAACCAGAGAAATTTTATTTTAAAAATGCTTGAAAATGTTAAAAAAAAACGGAGTAGAAATTCGTTTTTGATTACCTTTGCGACTAGAGTTTATCGAAACATATCATTCATTCTTTAGTAATGGAAATTTGCAATACCAAATTCATTGAAAAAAAAACCACATTAATTTTAAGATCCCCAAAAGAAGGCAGTACTTTTAATTTATGAGTTCCAACAAAATGTAAACTGACATTTAAATGGCTTTAATATTCCAATATTTTGAAAGACAAATTTAGGAAAATTATCCCAAAAATAGAATGACTTTCGTAACATAAATTTACATATGGCATTGGTATTACATACACTGGAAGTTTTTAATTATTTTTAGACATTCAACAAGTGAAACTCTTTTGATTTAACGAAGCAAATATTTGTTATACGAAAATAAAGAATCATTAGAGGTAATCGCTAGAAGACTATCTAGTTCAGGATTGCAAAGCTGTAGCTGATGATTTACCAAGGAAATGAATGTCATTATTCAGAAATCCGCTTCCCAGCTTAGGCGTATGGTCAGCAGATGAAACTTAACTTCATCTCATTCCATTTGATTTGCAAACGTTTTAGAGACAAAAACTGGATGCGCCTCAGTATTTCCTATCAAAAGGGAGAGATTTCATTTCTGCAAAGGTGAAATCTACAAGCATGCATTCATTCAGAAATTCTACCTTTAAAAGATTGCCTTATTCATAATCATAATATACCAGAAAGTTATGTTTTTGACTTTTTTTAACATCAGACATACTTTTAAATTACAACTGATGAATACGTACTAGACAACACCATAAATTTAGTTGTAATCCAAATGCAAATGAAGATATGCTGAACAATGTTTTGACTTTTGTTTCCACATCAGATACCTAACAGTTAGCTTCTAAAATTTTGTAAAATTTGAGGTTTTACTGTACATGCTGTAAAGCTGCGATTGCTCTGAAACTGAATTTAAGTCCTACAACCCTACTAGGTAAGTTACTGAGTTATCGCGACGTCTGAAATAGTATGACAAAGCCTTGAAAAGGTTTTAAATATGTAATAAATAACTTTTAACAGAAAAGGCACGACTTTTGCTACAGACAAAAACCGTGGCGATGTATATTAAACAAAAGCAGCCAAATAAAGTTAAATGTTGATAAAGTAATCTAAGATTAGCTAACTACTCAGAACTAAGCTACAAGCTCGCTTAATTATTTTTACAGGCGCGTAAGTTTAGTCTCGGCTAAGAGAGATTGCAAAAACCGGGATTATCACTTTTAGACAGAACTGTCGAAATTCTAACAACGAGGCGCGAATGCCAGAAACTCTGTCTCTAATAATATTCAAAACTCTCAGCTTATATACTCTAAAAGCTAAATCTTCCTTCTGGTGAGGAATACGCAAGAAAGAAGTCGTAATGAAGAACAAAATCATAATAACTAGTTAGTTAACATAAAGTACGTTAAAATGTAAAGTCTCAGTGTTTATCTTCACCTATAAAGAAAGGTTTCCTGCATCACAGTTAAAAATAAAATAGTTTTTCCCTAAAATGTCAAAGTCACCTTGGACACTTTAGAGAACAATAAAATAACATTTAAATGCAGTTACTAATTACAAATGCAGTTTTTTCTGTAAAATCCCTTTTTTGTATAGAGGCGCTGATTCTGAAAAATATTTCAAATTGACTGCATTTTAATGGTCTC
>KK122478.1:124607-198087 GCA_000611955.2 Stegodyphus mimosarum
TCTTATTTTTCTAGCATTTTGTGTGACTTTAATCATTTTTGTGAAGTTTTATTTTTGCCTTATTTCCTTCTGTTGCCTTTAAAGAGTTGTTCAGAAATGTGCATAGGGGTTCAGAACAAGATAACAGACAATAACATTATAGGAACACAGGGTTGCATGCTCAAACCGGACGCGCTATGCGCCCACAAAGTCAGAGACAGGGACTTAAGACAGTTAACAAAGAGCGAGAATTTATTAGATAAGGAAGAGTATATACAACGGTATTGTTTGAAATGAAACTGTTAAAGCAGGTGTTAGAAGTTGTGGCCTGCAGATGCAATACACACCTCGCAACGAAGACGCATCGTTCGATTAACGTTTGCAAGAATGCAGGGTGTATCAGCAACAACACCACTCTCAGAAACGATGCGTGCCATGAGGTCTATGTCCGGTTTCATACACCAGGCTGAAAAAAAAAGAAGTTCTATCTCTTTTGCAGGTGTGCAGCTCGTCTGGGTTGCGCATACTACCATATTTTTCTATATGATTATACCCTTTTATCGTATTCCAAACCCCCATGCACATTTCTGAACAATAATCTGAAACACCCTGTATATAGAGTGTCCCATAAATATTGGTACAAACTTTAAGGACAGGTAGGCAACGTCAAAAAAAATTGAGAACTGCTTAGTAAGCAATAACAGCTAACGTCACCTTACGCCGCTAAGTGGTTCACGCCGACCATTCACAGTGTTTGGGCTGGTTTGGTGAGCGACTACGTACTCGGGTCTTATTGTTGCCGTCGCCTATGACATCAGTAAATTGTCTCTTCTTTTAGAAGCAGGTTCTGCCAGGCTTGCTTTAGCCTGTGCCACAAAATGTGAAACGAAATATGTGGTTTCAGTATGATAGGACGCCTCCTCATTATGGAAGATGTATTCGGAGACATCTGAGTGTGTCGTTTGGTCAACAGAGAATTGGGCTTGGTAGACCTGTTGCCTGACCTCCACACTTTCCGGATAGGTCTCGACACTCTCTAGATTTGAGCAACTTGGATTTCTTTCTTTGGAGAACTTTTAAAGTTGTTGTGTATGAAACACTTGCTGAGTCTGAAATGGATCTGGTTGCAAGAATTGCTCTGCGCTGCTATAAATGTCCAACCAAATCCAGGGTTTTTTTTACCATTCCCCGCCATTCCTTGGATAATCCATGGATAATCCACGGTCTAACGCATGCATCGCATGTAGTGGTGAAAATTTTGAATATCTTTTGTAACACTTTGCATGTAATATTTATGAGCATTAAATGCGTTTCTGTCCCTTATGTCCCTTTATTTCCTGTACCTCTGATGCCACTTTCCCAGAACATTTCCGAACTTGAGTTACTACGCAATTCTCAATCCTTTTGATGTGCTGTAGCTGCTTTTACAAGTTCGTACCAATATTTATGGAGGCCTGTACATATAGGATCTGATGCACATACATATCTCATAAGTAATGTCATTTGTCAGAGCGCCCTAGCATTTTTTATCACGATGTGTTGTAAGCTGCCATTGAAATAAATCCATATGCAACTGTTTAAGAGTTGGCTGAAGAAATTAATTCATTATCAGCAGCTGTCCACCGCCATTTGAAGGAGGTTGAAATCCTATCTAAGTTTGGAAGATGCGAAACTCTTCTGAGCACTAAAGAATGATATAAATCAGCGGCAGATTTCTAATTATCACAAGAGCCATAAAGACCATCACTCCCAATTACAGGAATCTTTCAGGAACATTTATGTGCATAAAAATCATTTACATACACAAAATTGATTGAAAAATTGATGAAACAATAGATTATAAGATTTAGACAATCGAATTGATTACTTTACTGACTATTACATTTTTGCATTTAAACTTTTTAACAAAGTCCATTCATACACATAATAAAAAGGCATTTGGAAGTTTTCTTAATTCTAGGTCACATGCTCTTGACACTGTTTTATCTGGCGTATGAAATCACATAACCAATGCCCCACGAACACAAAGTCATCATTAGCTATATAGTGAACAGAATTCTGTCTACCTGGCAACAGAGTGAAAAACAAGCTATGAAATTCAGCAGCAATTTTAGGACAGCCTGGAATCTGTTCAGTTCTGTGATTAACTCAAAAACCATGACATTGCAGATTTCCTAGCAACATAAGTAACGATGTAAGTAACAACTAAGTATAGCTAAATAACTATGTTCTTTTTCTCTCCCTCTTTCGAAAACTCGTCTGGGATTTTGTCGATCGACCACACGAAACTATTTTCTAGAAAAATAAGTAACTATTAATTCAGAAGTCAAATAACAAAAATCAGCGTTATATTTTCAAATTTTCACAGGACTAGGTTCGATGGTTTTACCGAACCACCATCCTCAGCTGCAAAAGCGCAAATGAACGAGTTATAATGATTAGATAAGATAAGATAAGAAAGCCTGGACAGGAGACAAGCTTCTGGCGCCCGCCATCTGTTGAAGAAACCAGAATTAAATCATAATTTCTTTAAAGACTGAAGGAAAAGATGGATTGGAATTAGGGCCGTTAACTAGAACAGAAAGATTTTTTTGAATGTGAAATGCCTCTAGAAAATCCAGTTCACCAATGGAAGATGTTTTTTGAATAATTTTGACAGCAGAAAAATTGAAAGTCTGATTTTCGGACCAACAATGTTGGGCAACAGAAGACTTCTGTGTTTCCCTTTTTCTAACATATGCCTCATGTTCCTTAACGAGAAATTTTAAGGTTCTCTTAGGTTTTTCAATGTAAATTAAACCACACTGGCAAGGAATCCTGTAAAAACCCCAGGAATTCATATTCGGAATGGGGTCCTTTAGCATGGAACTCGGAATTTTATTGATGGGAGAATAAACGACCCAAAAGTTAAATTTCTGTAAAATACGTGCAACTTTATAGCTAATTGATGGAAAGAAGGGAATGACAACAGAATTTTTATTATCTCCTAAAACAAGAGTCTGCCTTTTGGTGTGCTGGGATGAGAATTTTTTAACTGCTTGATTAATAATGTTGGATGTAAGGCCCCTGTCAATAGCTGTTGCTTTTGTATAATTTAGTTCTTCATCGAGGGATAGTTTGGAGGAGCAAACCTGAAGAGCACGGAAAACATAGGAATAGAATGAAGCTAACTTTAGTTTAGTCGGAGGACAGGATTTGAAGTGTGGTGGAAGGCAAACCGATGAAGGTTTACTGTAAACCGTAGTACTGAAGCTGGATGTGTTACGTGTGACTAGAATGTCGAGAAATGGAAGAGAATTGCAAGTCTCAAGTTCAAGAGTGAACTGAATAGCAGGGTCAATGGAATTCATTGTTGAAAGAACTTTATTTAAATCATCTTTATCGCCTTCAAACAGGGTAAAAGTATCGTCTACGTAGCGGAACCATACTGGGAAGTTTAAAGTTTCAAACAATTTTAATTCATAATAACGCATGTAGATATCAGCCAGCATGGGCTGATATCTACATGCATATATCCAAAATTTACTGCCCTTGAACAAACGTCTTAGTCTAGAACAAAGTATGCAGTTAACCGTCATTAAAACACCCTTGCATTTAAATTCGAAAAACTTCTTTTACAGTCTTCCAGTTCGAGTAGTTCAAAAAATCTTCCCATTATAAACATTAAGCCAATAGTTAATATATCTAATGTGAGTTTATCAAAAGAACAAGAGAGAATTCTAAAATATAATTCTAACTTCTCACAAGCCTCTAAACCCTCGATTCCAAAGATTTTGGCTCCTATCGAAAAAGCTTTCAAGTTCAGTAACGTTTCAGATTCACAGAAAGAAATGATTAGGCATCTTATCGCTCATAATGTCAAATTTAACAATAAACCTTTGAAACCAAATCCAACCGCGAGAGAAAGAGCTACAATGAGCGAAATTCATTCTAACCCGGATATTATCATTTCAAAGGCCAACAAAGATGGCCAGATAGTCGTCATGGACAAGAACACTTACATCGATGGTGTCACTAAATTCTTAAACGAAGGACCATATAATCCGATCCCTAAAGATCCTTCACCTTCGGACCTCTCAAAAAGTAAAACTGCGATCAAATCTTCACAAATCCTTTCAAGCAACTTAAAACATTCGTTTATCCCACATGTTGCGAATTGTTCCAGATTATATGCTCTTCCCAAAATCCATAAAAGTGGTATTCCTTTCCGCTCTATTGCATCAAATTAAGGTACTGCCTCGTATCCGTTAGCTAAATATTTAGTTTCTAGATTGTCAACTTTATTAGACAATAACATTTACACCCTAAAAAATTCAACAGAGTTTGTAAAAAAGGTTAAAAACATTTCTCCTAGAAATTTACTCACGGTATCTTTTGATGTAAATCATTATTCACCAGGGTTCCAGTGGAGGGTGCATTAAGATGTCTAGAAACCAGACTTCGCGAATTTCACTTCTCTTGCATCGAAATTGATGAGCTAATTCCTCTCACTCAACTCTGTTTGAAACAAACGCATTTTGTTTTCTAAAATAAATATTACAAGCAAACTGAGGGATTAGCCATGGGAAGCCACATCAGTCTCATCCTGGCTGATATCTACATGCATTATTATGAATCAAAATTGTTTGAAACTTTAAACTTCCCGGTATGGTTCCGCTACGTAGACGATACTTTTACCCTGTTTGAAGGTAATAAAGATGATTTAAATAAAGTTCTTTCAACAATGAATTCCATTGATCCTGCTATCCAGTTCACTCTTGAACTTGAGACTTGCACACGTAACACATCCACAGTACTGAAGTTGGATGTGTTCACACGTAGCACATCCAACTTCAGTACTACGGTTTAC
The DNA here is from genome assembly GCA_000611955.2 of Stegodyphus mimosarum. Taxonomy (NCBI): domain Eukaryota; kingdom Metazoa; phylum Arthropoda; class Arachnida; order Araneae; family Eresidae; genus Stegodyphus; species Stegodyphus mimosarum. Next base: position 129,436 of record KK122478.1, read on the forward strand.
CGTAAACCTTCATCGGTTTGCCTTCCACCGCACTTCAAATCATGTCCTCCGACTAAACTAAAGTTAGCTTCATTTTATTCCTATGTTTTCCGTGCTCTTTAAGTTTGCTCCTCCAAAGTATCCCTCGGTGAAGAACTAAATTATTTAAAAGCAACAGCTATTGACAGGAGCTTTTCACCCAACATTATTAATCAAGCAGTTAAAAAATTCTCAACTCAACACACCAAAAGGCAGACTCTTGTTTTAGAAGATAATAAAAATTCTGTTTTCATTCCCTTCTTTCCATGAATTATCTATAAAGTTGCACGTATTTTACAGAAATTTAACTTTTGGGTCGTTTATTCTCCCATCAATAAAATTCCGAGTTCCATGCTAAAGGACCCCATTCCGAATATGAATTCCTGGGGTTTTTACAGGATTCCTTGCCAGTGTGGTTTAATTTACATTGAAAAACCTAAGAGAGCCTTAAAATTTCGCGTTAAGGAACATGAGGCATATGTTAGAAAAAAGAAAGCACAGAAGTCTTCTGTTGCCCAACATTGTTGGTCCGAAAATCAAACTTTCAATTTTTCTGCTGCCAAAATTATTCAAAAAACATCTTCCACTGGTGAACTGGATTTTCTAGAGGCATTTCACATTCAAAAAAAATCTTTCTGTTCTAGTTAACGACCCTAATTCCAATCCAACTTTGCCTTCAGCCTTTAAAGAAATTATGTTTCAGTTCTGGTTTCGTCAACAGATGGCGCCAGTAGCTTGTCTCCTGTCCAGGCTTTCTTATCTTATCTTATATAATTATTATATCTCGTTCATTTGCGCTTTTGTAGCTGAGGAAGGTGGTTCGGTAAAACCATCGAACCTAGTCCTGTGAAAATTTGAAAATATAACGCTGATTTATGTTATTTGACTTCTAAATTAATATTTGTTCTACGTGGTATTGTATCTTAATTAAATAAGTAACTATTTTCAACTTGGATTCAGCGTTTTCTGTAACATGAGAGACTGCAACAGATTCTTGATTTGTCTCTCAGTATTCGAACTTCGCTTAGATTGTTTTTAAAAAGGCAGTTACAGATGTATAAGAATAAAAACAGAAAATATCAAGAAAAATGCCTGTGTTCACTTTTCAACATCTCACAGTAAGTAATGCGTTTCATGGGACTTATTTTATACACAAAATGGATACATGCTTACCTGAAAGAAACAGGCAGAGAGCTCTATAGCTTCTGATATAAATAGAATATAACGTCTGGAGAAAACATCGAGGTATTCAGATTTGTGATTTAAGAAATGTATCAGCGAAAAAATAATATATCACGCAAAACCCTCTTTTCAATTTCAACTGCCTTCCAATAGCTATAAATATATCCTGGAAAGTCAAGTTAAATTTCTTTGTATTCTCCAGCAGTAGAATCTTTAGTCTACAATGCATAAATGACTTCAGACACAGGATTTAAATTCCATTAGTTTCTGTACTATGTTACATTTCATCATGGAGTTAAATCATATTTTGTATTCTCCCCAAAAAGGAAATTTCTCAGCCAACAGTTATTAGTACGAATTTGATGTGTAGAATTTCCCTTATCTTGCTGATACTGCCTAAAACTGATTATTCTGTGGCCTTTTTTCTCCTCAAAATGTTTTAAAACTGTGACACTATTCCTTTTACTTTCTTCAAATGAATTGATAATTGGTTTAAACAGCATCGTATATCATTTTACTTGAATATTATTTTAAATTGTAATTGTATTTTACTGAATAAAAAGTGTAACAAAATCTCAATCTCCAAAAAAGAGTAAAAGTCCTTAACTTTTTTTTTATTATTCATTTTATTATTATGGATATGTTCATATTTTTATCATTATGGATGTTGTACCGGAGAAGATGTATTGATTCCCCGAATCCCTCTGATACCATCGAATTTACCCTTCCAATTTAAACTTTTACAGTTTCCGGTAAAGACATCTTTTGCAATGACCATTAATAAATCGCAGGGTCAAACCTTCAATGTTACAGGCTTAGATTTGAGCGTTGACTGTTTTTCACATGGCCAACTGTATGTCGCTCTTTCAAGAGTAACCTCTAGAGAAAACGTGTTTGTATTGTCTAATGACAAGAAAGCTGTGAACGTTGTATATAAAGACATTCTGTAATATATTAATTGTTGTAAAAATAAAATAAATAGATAAAAATGTAAAAAGTAAATAAGTAAAAATGTAGTGTATGAATTTAGATATTCCAAAGATAGCAGGAAATCTTTATGGTATAGGGAAAGGGGAATTGTTTTACTCCAAATTTAACGCGTGCGGGCCACGGGCAGTAATGAATAAATCAAAACTACTGGATCGATTTTAATCATTTTTTCAGTGAGTGACATAGGCTATATATTTTATACCCGTGCGAAGCCGGAGCGGGTCGCTAGTGTTAACATAAAACAACTCTTTTTCTTCAATTTTACTTCACTAAATTACCAGTAAAACAGATTTTTGCATTGCATTATGCAGTAACTGGTTGAGTTTGCGTCTACAACTTTTATGCAACCTCACATGCCCGAAAAAAAACCTTAGGGCTGGTGCTAATTAAAATTTAATTCTTAATTACGTTAAACAATTTACGGAGCTTTTTGAATAAGTGCAATTTAATTGTTTCTCAATTCAGCATGCTTACATTGTTTTCATTTCCGTTCCACTCCTTATATTTACTGTATTAGTAAGTACTACGTGCTGTATTAGACTGTATTAACCTGTATTAGAATGACTTCAGACTTCGCTTTGGAAAATCGCAAAATGCGAATTTCATTTCTTCTACTCGGGGATTACAGAAGCGAGTCAGCAAAGCTTACACCACTGGCGAGAGCCACTCAAAACGGAGTGCATTCATATAAATTTTTATTAATTGTCATTAGTGAGTCTACAGAGAAATAATTCGAAAAAAGTTTAAATAGAAGAGGCGTAATTACCCAAAGCATAATAAATATAAATATGTTCACAGAGAAACTAAGTTTAATTACGCATCAACTGTAGTTAAGAATCGAAGGCTAAAAAATTCTATGCTGCTTGTACCATTCTGTTTCGCCCTGTATCAGACTACATTGGCAACTTTTTATTAGTTAATTATGATGCTGCATCGCCCCATTTTCAATAAAGCGTTTAGATTGAGATTTTGAAAATTAACAACTAGTGCGTTAATGATGACTAGTATAAATTTTGTAATTCAAAATTAGTTGTAATTTTCAGAATTCTGTTTTCTAATAAAAAGACAAAAATCTACAAAGACTTGAGTATTTTTTAAAAGTTAAACATTTATTTACTTGTTAAATAATAGGCTATCGCTTATTTAATTATTTAAATGCTGTCTTCAAAATATTTTAGCTGGCGATTTAAAGGTTTTTCTAAAAGGTCATTCTTTTTTAAAGGTCTTCAACCTTGCTTTTCAAATAGGTTGGGAGGGAATACAGCTGATTCTATACAATCACAAACAACATCAATTAAAATCAGTTGCTTGCTTCATATTTTTAAAAAATATGCTAAATATGAGTTTTGTGGATTAAAAAAAAACACAAATTTGCTATTAAAAAATTTGATGACATTTTGGACTTGGAATAATTTCTGTAACAGCGCCGCTTCGCCAAGCTGTTTTTACATAGGTTAATTGCCTTCGTACATCGACTTCGAAACTAATTTTTTAATATTTTGTATTTCTAAATGGAATAGTTTGAAATTTTTTGGCCTTGAAAATATACATACCTTCAATTATTAACTGTTGTATAAATGAGTGAAAGCAAATAAGTTCGTAACTAAAATTAATAAACGTAACAAGTGAGTCAACCTCATAAATGGTCGGATAAGGCAAATTAAAAGTCTGCAAATATCTGTTCATTTATTGTTTTATATTTTCGTTCCAAGAATCCAGAATTTGTGGACTTAGCAGATAGCATTTTTGAAATTTTGAAAATCCTAAAATAGTGCAGGATCGCTAAATGTCTCCTTATTTAACTATTTCTTAATAATTCATAGACAGTGTTTTATGAATTAATATTTTATCACTATCCACTTATATAAACAGATTCATACACAATATTTTTTTGCAGGAGTACTGCAGTAAAAGGTCAGAGATCTATTTAACCTGAGCGCATACATTGCTGCTGTTTGATTTTTGTGAACTTGCTTGTGCTTTTACTTTCCGCTCGTAGTGGATTGCAGAGTATTAAATATAAAACATTCATGACGCTTCAAGTATTCTACTGCTCAACTGCAATGTTTCTTATCTTCGCTGCTAAATTTCTGCAGCATATAGCTTTATATTTCTGTCCTTAGCATTTATAATAAATTTTAAGGAAATGGACAGAATAAGCAGACGAAATTTAAACTGCACTCAGTAACTAAGAAACAGTAAGTGATAAATTTCAGTTGGGCTTATTGTACAAATATCTACAGCAACATAGCATAATAGAGCTCTGTACAAATATATTATCTCAAATAAATAGAATTTACTTACTTAAAGTTCAAGATATAGTGTTTTACAAGTTCCCCCTTGTTAAATCACAATTAGCCTTTTATTAAAGAAAATTCCCAAAATATGTTGAAACTTTTTTTGGCCACAAACTATCCAAAATGCTCATCTTTAAAAATAACCAGTATTTCTGAAAATATAAATAATCCCTGCAACTGAACATCACCTCTCTAAGACACTCACTTCCACAGAAGATGAAAGTCGAAAGGTCTTTGGGTGGCCATCTTAGAAAGGCTTTACTATACTCTAAAAAGGGCGAATTTTATCATTTTTTAATTCATGTTTTACATATTCCTTAAAAGTATAGTATTATATAACTGCACAATTTTTAAATCTTAAGTGTAAAGTTAATAACTAGAAAAACTTTTTTTTCAAAGTATAAAGCCATAATAAAAAAAAATGGATTATAAGTTGAGAAACAGCACACCATATCTATCTGCTAGAGAGGGAAATGGTTTCACGTATGTCTTTCTAAAGAGCACTGACTCCAATAAACGTTGTACATGAGGTAAAGCACGAAAATCCTATGCAGCCATCCCCCTCCCCCATTCTCGAATTTCATATGTTTGTCAATTGCTTAAAAAAATACATTAAATGCAATAATAATCGTAAACCGTAATTAAAAAATTATCACTAACATCAACGAAATTTAATCAGATCTGAAACAGACACGGCAAAGAAATTTAATCAGATATTTACTGATTATCATAAGCATTCAGAACTAATTAATAATCAAACTTTAATGGGAACATTGTAAATGAAGAATTATTAAGAGTACACGAATTATTAATAGATTTAGAACGTTAAACAAGACACTGGATGATAACACATAGTAAAGAAAACGTTACAAGAGTGCTATTATTTATATTTTCAACAATCATAAAAAGCTGTTCCATTGCTTACTTGTCATTGCAACCAATTCTTTGCAAAGTAAGACTATCAGTCAAAGGAAAACATAAACCTTGTTAAACAAATACCACTTTTCATATCTTCATAAAAAATTGCTAGGAACCAAATTCTTACCTTACGTCCTGAACATTTTAACAGAGTATTCGAATTAGAGTAAAGTTTCTGCAAGCTGATAACTCTGGAGGACATAATTTGTATAAAGCAATAATTAAAAGTCATAAAAAATTTATAATATCTCTCATGATACGGCAATTCAGTGAATATGAAAGGAGAAAAAATAATATCTTTAAATTTCGCTCTGAAATACATATCCAAGGACATTTTAATTCCGTGTACTTACTACTCATAATCTAATTTTAGTAATAAATGGTGCCTCAAAAATCAAAAGAAGGCATAAACATGCTCACTGTGACTTTAGGAAATTATTTTAAAGTATTTGTCAATTTTAACATAGATTTAACAGTTACGTATTCCATTGAAACGTAAAACAGAAGCGTTTCGACTTCTGTCATATATATAGGAGAAATTTATGATGAACTTAATGAAATTAAGGATTATAATAGTTTGAGTTAAAAAGTTTTAAATGAAAAACAAGATGATTTTTTTCATTAAAATATGAGGTTTTAAATTTATATTTTGTTTGATAATTTGATTTCGTGTTTTTACCATACTAAATATCATCAGTAAACGATTCCGGTGTAAGATATGAATATTAAACTTCTTTTACAACTCATTGAACGTTTAAAACATTTCATCAAAACAGAGAACATATTCATATCATGGAAATTTATTTGAAACTGATGCTTAAATATATGCTTGAAGTTGATGGAAAATATAACTGTGAAGAAAATATATCAGAACTTTAATTTGCTGATGAAATACGATGAAAACTGAAGATATGACAGTTTTAAGTAGTTAAAAATATACCTACAGCAAGGTTAAATTAAAACTCAAATTTCTTGGTAATATACTTAATAATTTGATATTTTCTAGCTTATTGATTTTGTTTGAAATGTTTTGATTTTACTTGTTGATGATGTGATCGAAGAATGATCATTCTAAAAATAACATTTAATAATAAGCATTAACTTATATCTCTAAAAACTATGTCATAAAACAGGTTGTCATAAAATTGTCACTATGTCACTTTTTTTTAATCAAAATGGAAAATATGTTTCTTCTGTGCAAATTAGAAACCCCTCTTCGGCATAAAAAGCAAGCTATCGGTCTTAGAAAACTGTTCTTTCTGTCTTAATGAACATCCCTTTAGAGAAAAAAGAACATTGCTTTATCAGAACAGCAACAATTGTTTAGCTGTATTGCGGGAATATCGTCATTTGACAAGACGACTCAAAGAGCTCATGAAAAGACATGGATTAAGAAAGATGAAGAAGAAATTTAAAGAGACTTTAGATTTCGGTATTGCTCCAGGAAACCGAAGGCTGCCCGTCCCACAAGAAATTGTTGAAACAGTGGCAATTGCTCCTGATGGCAGAGCTTCCTGTTTCCAGCATTCACTCAGAAGTTCTAGAGCAATAGTTCAAGAATCATGCATTCCGTGGTCTAAGGTGCGATAGAACTGCAGTGCATTTTGCAATGGTACTCGGTTCAAAATCCATATTTTGCAAAAACTGAAGTCACAAGTTACCGAGCTGATTTTCCTTACTGATTTCTTTCAAGGATCATCTATATACTAATATTAATAGATGAAGCATCTCTCCAAGTATATATATTTTGATTCTAAAAATGGTTTGTGGCGTTATTTATGACAGTGGCAAGAAATACTTTGTTAAGTGTTTAATCTGCAATTTATATTGCATTTAGGAATTATTATTTTGAATTATTGAACGTGAAACATTAAAATCTGGTTTTATGTTTTAGTTCTGATAGTATAAGCAACTTGTGTTGCTTATAGTTGTACCTATCATTTTTAAAAAGGAAACAGAATAACTTTTCGTAACTAATTATCGTAAGCAAAGGTTTCATTAGTGACAGTTTGATAATTATTAATGATATTTTACATTTTCCCTCTGAGTCAAATATTAAATATTGTAAATATTACGTTACATTAAAATTTAAAATAGATATGCATATGTAAAATTATCAAACTGAAATAAATAGGCTGGTTCTGCTTATCTGCTCTCCGATTTCAACATTTGGTAGAACTGTTCTGCTTTAGTGTATTTTCGAGTATATACACCATGGAATATCAGATTTAGTGTCGATTTTACGTCCATGGTATACGCGCAACAACAGCCAACCCCGCATGCGCTTCTCATATATGTATGGTACATATGCGGATTTGCGCTCTTGACATTAAACTAAACAGTACTTTCCAGCTGTAAAAATATAAATACTGGCCATTTAGATTTTTATTTTTGTTTATTTTTTCCGTAAAATTTCTTTTCTCTTATAAAATGCTTCCTTTTTACTATTCATGAACAGAATAAAAGTTATGAGACATAAAGTTAGCCAAACAAACCTTTCTCGTTAATTTATAAAATAGCTAATGAGGAAACTTTTCATGAGGGGGCAAATAATCAGAAAGTGCCAAGAAAGGTATCACAATAATTTGAACTTTACTAAGGCTGGAATTTTGCTCGAAATTATTTTATATTTAACATACATGTATACTATATGGAACTAGATGACTCATATCTTAGGAATATTTTAATCTTTTTTATTCAGAATTTATTAAATTATTAATAGTGAATATCTTTGGGTAATTTTACTTTGTAACATAGCCTTAAGAAAATGCTTACGTTGTCACTGATACTCAGATTTGAAACAATAGTGTATATACTGAATACAAAAATAACAATCATAATAACCGTCATTGAGCTTTCCCCGCCCCTCCCCCACTCTCATGGCGGCTCCCAAATTTCTGGCTAGAATCAGGTTTCATTGCATAATGCGCATCTATTATTATTATTATAACTATGGCAAGAATATCTGTTAATAGCATATGCACGTGGAACATTGCAGAGACATCTAAGGCATATTTTGTCGTAGAATAAGAATTAAAGGTCTAAAACTGCCACATATGGGTGCCTTTCTTTGTGATATTGCATGAAATGTCGTTTCATTCTGCTTATCTGAATGTGTGGTACGAACTTAATTTAAATTCCAGAAACAAATGTTCGATTTCAAGCCCCTCGTTAAATGGCTCGTCTTCTTTTTTTAATTGATATTTACAAGGGTAGATGTCGCTAATTTGTTATGCATGGCAAAACAATTAGTACTGAAAGGCATAAAATTACCAAGACGGAGAAAGCTAAAAAGAATTACAATGTAAGTTTTTAGTTGCAAACACGTACATCAAAGGCACAGAACTTGCAAAATTTTAAAAACGTACAGTAGTACAGTAGCTTAATGTGGTAGCGGTTAATGTTGTCATTCGGATTACTGTTATCGAATTGCCAAAATACAGTTTGTTTATATACCGAAGCATGGGAAATACATCGTTTATTTTGAACAACAATTCGATTAATGTTATCACAATATTACAGAATGAATTTTCCAATCAGAAGTAAATTCTTTAAATAAGGTCAAAATAAATTTTTAAAATTGCCAAATGACTGAAAAATTCCCCCAAGTAAGGGATGAAGTAAACAAATTGCTTGGTTTCAATTATGTTAATCAACTATTTAAAATTAGGCAAAAAGCGATCTTTTGCTTAGTTTGGAGTAGATTCTTAATAATTCTGTTAATTTCAAAAATTATCAGACACAGGCCTTTCTTCTTCAGACGGAAGAAGATGACAGAAGATATCTGACAGGGGCTTTCTGAAACACATCCAAGCACACATCATCTACTAAACTTGAAATGACAACTTGAATAAATGAAACTGGTGAATTCCCTGTAAATGCTAATATAAGAAACGTTCTCCTAGTGTTAAGCTTGAGGATACAACATGGGTCAAATAATTTTCAGAAACATTAAACACAATTCACAAAAAAAACTTTTGCATAACGCTTATAGCCAATTCATAATAACAACTTTTATACTAATTAAAATGATGGTAAAATAAGTGTTACTAATATTTATATTAAATTTGTTAAAATTCTATTATTGATTCGAAGGATATTTTTCTCATCGTTTTTAACGCTGTCAAAACAGCTGTGCGCGAAAGTGATTACATTAAGGAAACCTACTATAGTACTTCTTATTAGCCTACCACTTCCAAAATTCAACAGTATACTCATCGACTATAAAACATCGTTATTCTCGACCAAGAACAAAAATATGCACTGGAATGTGTCACATATTTGCAAAATGATTAAACCTTTATTCTCGGGTTAATTTCAATTCGGACTACAGTGGATTAATAAGCGGTACAGTGGATTAATAAGCGGTTACCTTCAATATGAATGGTTGCGCAGGTCTCCAGGTTTTTTCCTGTTTTTCATGTGACGAATATCCGGACTTCAAGTCTTGTGATTTTTTTTTTACCGGACAAATGTCATACGACAAAAATACTTGAAAAATGCAATTTCTGCTATCCAGACGTCTTACTTTGTGTTCAGGAAATACTCAGTAATGGATGATTGCCACTGTCAGCGTTTACTGTAAGGTATTGTTTTATGTGTGGAGCTTCATGGCCAACATAATTCTAATTAAAAGATATGTGTAGTACATTTTTTTAAAAAGATGTATTTTATGTATGTCTGTGAAAACTGAATTAGCGTGCATTAAAAATGCCTCCATATATACGTATATGTATGTATACATACTTGCAAAAGAATTTAAGGCACAATAAAAGTTTAAAAAAAATATTGTTTCAGTGAGTTTTTAATGTACATTAGTTCAGTTTTCACAGTCATACATAAAAACGCATCTTTTTGAGGAACTTTACAACGCACATTTTTTAATTAGAATTATGTTCGCCACGAAGCTTCATACTTAAAAAATTGCCTTAATCATATGTTATGCCTTTAACATGGTTAAAGCGTTTAAGTGCACTGTCCTCTATTTAACACAGTTTTATAAAAGAATCATATGTTAGAATAGCTATGAAATCTTTATTTAACAAGTTAAAGAGTTTTCTCAATTCAAGTAGAACACAAATCAAAGTTAACTGTCTTCACAAACATTTTAAATTGAAGTGTTGAAAAAAAAATGAAATTACAAGAGACTCATTTATAAGATGAAATATTCGAACCTTAAAGGCACTTCTGATTATCTACAATTAAGTGTTTTGCTCTGAGATTTATGCACAGTAACCGCTTTAAAACAACCTAACCTGTTTCCAATATAATTTGGGTAAAAACTGAACTGCTCAATGTACTGGAGATGATTTTAAAGAAATTATCCACACTAATGGCAATTTTCATTTAGAAATAAAACTATGGATAGGAAATTATAGGTACAATCCTTGCTGTGGAACTGTGAAGTAATAGTGGTCTTATGAGGTAAATACAAGTAAATATGTACTTTACTTTTGAGTTTTCAATTATGATTGTTGCATCGAGTTAGGCATCATTAGAGACATCTAGAATGATATTCGAAATATGAAATGATAATAACAATGCTTTTTATATGCATTCAGCTAAATTTAAACTGTTTCATTTCGTGTCTCTTGATATAAACAACGAAAAAACAATTAAAGCATTAAAAAAATATTTATTGTGGGATGACAATATTGTTACAATGAAGGTCAAGACCGAGAAGCAAAGAAAAAAAATTATTATCATTATTATTATTGTTATTACTGTTATTATTATGCCATTTTTAATTCTGCACACCGTTACAATCTATAATGCGTTCCCGTTGAGTCTTATTCACGCGGAATTTAAATAAAATTTTATTCGATTACACCATTTTATTTTATTTTATTTCTTTTTTTATGCAGACCGAAGCATTTATTCAGCGATTGAATATTTAAGAGAGAAATTATCTATGTGAGCTGCTTTCTGGAGCAAGCTTTCCTTTAATTTGGTATTGTTTTGCTTACATTAACATGACTGATGAATATTTTTACTTAATAAATTGCCAAGTCGAAATTAATAGTTATATTCACGTCCCATAGATAGCAAAGGTTGAAGAGCATGTTTTCAACCACTGGGTATAGCGCGCCATCTGTTGTATGTTTAGAGCAGCCGGTTCTCAACCTTTTGACTAACGCGTACGGTCTAAATAAAAATTGAAAACCTTTAGTAGCACTACTACAAAATACTACTACCACCACCACTCTTGAACAAAGCTCAGATAGCATAAATTTACGACTGTTAGAGAAAAAAACTGAATCACTTTGTTGGAGTTTTAATTTTTGAATTTAATAGTTAAAAACACTTTGCTTCTTTGCGTACCACATTTTTCTATTGCGTTCCACCGGTTGAGAACCCCTGGTTTAGAGAAATAATGGCATGTTTCTTTATATTTATAATTCTCCATGAACATGAAAGGCTTCTTATACAATTTGTACATTTTTTAACCACTGCTATGAGACAATAATTATGAAAAATGAACCATTTACTAGAAAACCTACATAAATATATTCATATTAATAGTAATTAATTAGATTATCATGTTTAAGAACAAATTCTGTATTTCAGAAGGAGATAAAATATAATTTTTAAATTAAAAGTATATTCTGATGCATTACTTGCTTTATGTTTGCCTTTATGATTTGCATTTTTGCAACGAGGAAGGATTAAAAAATAAGGTTTCCTCGGATATACACTCGAAATGAGGAAATAAAAGAATTCATAAAATAGCTGTTTTTCATAAAAGGCAGAACTAGAGCTTTGAACATTTCATCTCTATAACTGAACACTCTTTTTTAACAAAAAATAAATAAATAAAGGGAACGTTTTCTAAAATTCGTAAGTCTAACAGTTTAACGATATGTGTGTCAAATTCGGTTAATCTTAAAGAATCATTTGGCCGTAAATGAATAGTTAACACTAGGGGATAAGAAAGTTTAAGTTTACAGTCGATAGAAAAAATATCGTAAAATTTACAGATAACGAAATATTCTTTGAGGGGTAATTCTATGCTTCGAGCCTGGAAAATGTTTTAAGGGCAATGTTTACAATATTCTATAGTTACATTGCAACTTCATTTATAAAATGACAAAAGTAGTAAAATTTTTACTCTTATAACACTTTCGGTTAAACGGAAATTTTCATCGGAATTTCTTTAACGCTCGCAAAAGTTTAAGGGATGTGCTTGGATATTTCTTGCAATCAAAAGTCTCCAAATATATTTAAATGACAAGCACTATTAAGTATTTAAGCATAAATATGTTCTTTTTCATTTGTGTGGTACGGGTCCAATCATATCAGTTACTGGTGACCAAACTGCACGAGTTTCATGTTAAAATATGAATCGTCCGCAGCAAGTTAATAGTTACAAGCAGAGTCTCTGGAGATCAAGTACTTCGATTCAATCTTGAACTACGTTAGATCATCCAATTTTGCTCAAAGTATTGCAATCAAGACTTCTGACACCTTGCGTACTGCCTGAAAATGGAGTGTTCATTTTAAAAAGCCCACTTAAAAAAAGGGGGAGAAAGGAAAAAGAAAAAGTGAAAAAAGCATAATCCACTGGGGAAGTTGAAACGCATACGTGTCAAACATCTGAAAAAACACAGATCATCTCTCCAGAAAAATTTATCACCTTAATGAATGTTTTGATTATTACAAAATCTTCCATGAAGATTCTAAATTATATTCTTCGCAGGTGAGCTTTGTTTTGAATATCGAAACCTGGCTTTTTTTTTAGAAATCATTCGTTTTCAATTGTTTTAACAATAAATAAATAGACACCCTTGTAGATTCAGTTTCTCTCTAAGGCAGAAATAGTTAAATTGCTTTAATGAAAATCTGAAAAATTAAACTCTACTTGAAAAACTAAGCAATTTCAAAAAAGCAAACATTTTTAGAGCTTATACAATTTCTTCGAAATAGTCTAATTTTATAAAAAGTAACTCAGTTAAATAATCATTATCTCAGACGATAAAGAAGTACTTTCCTTTTCTGAATCTGTTGTTACTTCATGTTTTGGAAATTATATTTTTATCGCAATAAATCTGATAATGGATTTAACCATGTGCTGTTTTTCTCGTACCGAACGTAGCTTTGTTATTTTCGCCATTTCAAAACTATATTTAGTAAATTCTAACATTTGCAGAAGCGATTATCCACAAGGTTTATGTAATAAACGAAAAGAAAATATTTGTTTGTGAATGCTGAAAATTACTCTATTTTATTTATGGTATTCCGAAGTACTTGGGGGAGAAGGCTATTTTCATTCAAAGCACGAAGCTAGATTTCATTCTGTACTACATTTACCTACCACATAAATGCAATCTACATCTAATATTCCAGGATTAGAATTTGCTTCTTGAAACCTTTTCAGTTGACACTCATATTCAGGGTGTCCCAAAACGACCGCATAACCTCTGCACAGTTACATTCCTCTTCGGGAGTACATAAAAACTGCCCAAAGAAGCGTTCCTGTACGATCCATAGTTTACGAGAAAAATACGAAAAACAAAGTATGACGTCACTGCCGGTGCAAGAAAAAACACATTATTGAACATATCAACAGCAGTATATGCGCAATTTAAAGCAGATGTTCAAAGCGTCCGTCGTGCATGTCGAGGTAGGCTTGAACACGCCGTGGAATGGCTGTCATCACACGTTGCAGCATCGCGGGGTCCACCGAAGTACAAGCAGCATGCAGACGAGCAACTAAGTCCATTGGTGTTGTCACTACGTCTCGATACACCAATTCCAGATATGCCCGGCGAACGCTTTAAACATTATCGTCTGGAAAGGTATGCCAATACTGTTGTTGATATGTCCAATAAAGTGTTTTTTCTTGCACCGGCAGTAACGTCATACTTTGTTTTTCGTATTTTTCTCGTAAACTATGGATCGTACAGGAACGCTTCTTTGGGCAGATTTTATGTACTCCCAACGAGAAATCTAGCTGTGCAGAGTTTATGCGGTCGTTTTGGGACACCCTGTATAAAGAAACTGGTAGCAGTATACCAATAAATATTGCAGATTAATTTATCTCTCACTCAGCTTAATTTTTGTCTTCCCATATTTTCATGAAGAAAGTTATAAGATTTCTTGAATACGTAATGTTTAAGCAAAATAATCATTTTTATAGGCATTTATTTAAAAATATCCCGTTAGGGCTGTCCTTTTTATAATAAAGCAAATCCCTATCTTAAATAATTTAAGTAATTAAAAAATAAATAATACTTTAAAAGACCTTTTCTACACATTTTCATACATTTTATTCTGCCGTTATTAAATATTGAGGATAATTTTTCCTATTGCAAGAAAAATAAGTGAGTTATAAATTAAGAAAATTTTCTTATTTATGTGGATAATTTAAAATTTTACCAAGTTTTACTCAAACAAAATACGATTAGAGAATTTTGCTTCTAATACTCAAAACCATTATACACTGATGATACGGAAGAGTGATTTGTGAACATTCATTACTGTTGTAAGCATTTAAGATATGAAACTATTAAAAGAGGTTTAGAGATAAAAAAATTACTTCACACGAAATTTCTCCTTCCTCGTATTTAGTGGCATATCCGGTAGGCAATCGGAAAAGTCTGTGGTTCGAATCCTTGAAACAACATAGCTGAATTTTCGTGCCTCCTGCTTCAAAAAGCTTAATTCTAAAAATTTACATTTCATCAATTAGCAACTCTGTAATAAAGATGCATTTATATATTTTTTAAATGTACCGTTCTTCCCGTGCAACATTTTCAGAACTTGTATGAAACCTGAATTAGTGTAACATGTAATAATTTACTACCGAAAGATTTTACTATTATCAGTTTCTTAATTATGTACTATAAATCATCCAGCATATATCTCATAGAAAATCTTTAATCAAATTAAATTAAGAAAAGATAAAAAATACATTGCAATCTTTTATGCCTCGTCTTAAGGTAACTTTACAAGAAAAGTTGTAGAGACGTTAGGTTATTTAGAAGTAAAAGAATGTGAAAAAATTAGCAATGCCTTCGCCGGGAATCGAACCACGAACCCCTCGATTACGCGTTCAGCGTTCAGACCACTACACCATGAAGGAATGCGTAGGAGGGAGAAAAACCTTAAAAAGTGTTTACAAAACTCAATTTTCAAGGTAACTCCCTTTTCTTCTTCTTCTTCTTTTTTTATATATATATATATATATATATTATCTGAAGACTACACAGATAACGAAATATACATTGAACTTCAAATGCTCAAAGTTTATAATTATACTGAAAATTTTTAATAAACTTCCACATTAACTCCTGATAGAACGCAAAGTATCCAACGGCTACTCGCTTTCACTCCACAATGTTCTCCTCATATATCTACTCCTAGATTGCTTTCTTTGAAGGTATGTTAAAGACACCGTGTACAACACAGCAATTCTTTATGTTGTGGCCTTGCGACAGAGCATCACAAACGCCATTCACACAATGACGCCAGAAATGTTGAAGAATGTGTGGCGTGAAATTGAGTACTCGTCGGATATTCGTGAAGCTCCGTGAACATTTGCGTTACTTTTTTTCTTTGTAGTCAAATATGACCAGCATGATAAAACTGAAAACATTATTAGCTGATTTGCATAAGCAAAATTTGAAAATTGTCTTGCTTAGTCAACTTTAACGTCGCGCGAATGACAAATATTACTTTTATCAGATAACCTCAGCAACTCTTTGGCTGAATGAATACACTACACGTAATATCTGAGTGGGCACTCAAATTATAGTGTACAGCATTAAAATTTCCCAAAACTAGAACTTTGAAATCATACCTCGAGTAATGTTTTGCAATTGCACCTCGAGAACTGAGTGAGAAAATTCTTCAGCTTTTGCTTACTTTTAGCAGTTTTATGCGGGAAAGTTTATATCCTCTTCGCTGAATTAGGTAAACTAAGTTCAGAATTTTCGAGAGTGATTGAGTGAAACCTGCTTGCCTCATGTAGCACATATATCTCTAGCTTCGACTAGAAGAACCAAAAATATTTATGTGATCTAGCGGGCGAAATGAACAAAAGCAATATTTCAAAAATACTCCTTTTTATTCCTTTTTATTTTATAAATGCCAAACATTAGAGCTTAAGCCATTAGCGCATTAGCGCTTCACGAGTTCTCAAGTACTTTTTAACAATGTCCTCATACCGAGAAAGTTCAATACAATTATTTAAATGTTCAAAAATTATAGGCCGATCAGAGTCACGCAAAATACAGTTTGGGGAATCCACTACTCCAATTCTGTAGAGGTGGTCTCGCAAACAGTCATGTCCGGTCAGACGTCTAAATAGTTACCGCTGTCTTTCTCGGAAAACTAGGAATTAAAGTTTCTCTTCCCCCAGAATTCTCCAACTCTTATCCATAGCACGTTGAATCATATCCTGCTTAAGAATTTTCTTAAGCGTCAGATTAACAAACAATTTAGTCGCATGACATGAAAGCGGTCGATTAATACGTTGCATTATGAAAGTTCCTTTCTTAGCCAAAGTATCAGCTTTTTCATTTCCCATAATTCCACAGTGGGCTGGAATCCATTGAAAGAAATTCTGTGTGCCATTGCCTTAAGCAAAGGCTTACATTCTAAGATTCTTTGGGAACTATTTTGAGTACTCAGAAGAGCCTGACGCGCACTTTTGGAATCTGACAATATGACTGTCTTTACAAAAGAGTGACTACGAATCGGCAGTTGTTGAATAGCACAGCAACAGCTTCGATTTCACCATCAAAGGCAGTAGTAAGAGGTCCCATTGGTAAATAGAAACTGAAAAGCTCGCTAAAGATACCTGCTCCAGCACCGCACGTTCTCTCTAGCATCTCCTTTTTATAATAAGCCAAAAATATTTCAGTTTCTTTACTGTTTGATTTATTCATAAAGTAGCTAGAAGAAAACACCTAACATTATGGCATTGCTGAACAAAGTTTTCCTGAATAAACTGCAAAATTCAGTTTTTCTAAATATAAAACATCACGCTCTTCTTTGTAGTTCACTGAACATTTTTTTAACTATTGTCAGTGAATTTAACTTCCAATAACTCTTAAATTTCAACAATTTTTACGATCATAAGCGATCGTTACATTTATTAAGATACCGTTAACTAAATTCTAAATTTAACTGAGTAGTTTAATAAAGCTGACAACATTTACATATATGATTTAGGGAAAAGTACATACAGCAAAAAGAATCTACGTAAGAAGAAATATTACCCGTTCATTCATGTCGTAGATATGATAATAATAATCCAGCGTACACACATTTTTTATACCTTTTAAATATGTAAGTTGGGTAATTATCTCTTACGTGTTTTGATGTAATTAATTGACCACCAAGTCAACAAAATATTTTTAATCAATACGTACTTAGTGTTAAATGTTATTATTGCATTATATAATTTCTGAAGGAATAGCGATATGATACCTTCAAAACTAAGAATGCAGCGTTATTCCACATGTGAACATACCTAAGTGTAATTCAGCGAGAAAATTATTATATACTCACTAATGGTAATATGCAAATCAGCAGTGTCAAGTCATATGCAACATGCGGGATGAAACTGATAATGGATATAAATAGAGCAAGTCGCCTCGCATTGGAAAACAATGACAAGAATGCAATTACGGTTAAAGGGAGTGATGACTCTCGAGTTGAGAACAAACTAATCCTGTATCGCTAAAGAAATCAAACAGTTATTTTGCAACAAATTAAATCTCATTTAAATGATGGTTTGTCTACTAAACTACCCAAAAATACGCTTCGTCGTACTATGTTTTATTACAAAAAAAAAGCGAGTCAGAACATTACAGACTCGGAAATAATATTTTATCTGTGAAATTTATAAAAACTATAACGTTCTAGAGACTTTTTATGCTTGCCAGTTTTCTCCTTCACAAACTTCAATCTTACTAGACGGATTTTAGAAAAAATATATTTTATCACATTTGGAAAGTGACAATAATTTTTTTAATTCATAGCGGAGCTAAATTCTGTTACTTGTGTACCTTTCCAAATTATAAATATGTAGAACAGAACACAGTTTCGCTTAATAATTGTTAAAATTCTCAGTCACGTATATTTTCGTTACCCTAAGTTGCTACTCTTTATATTATCAATATAAATATCTTTTCTCTGATTCAACCACGCTAAAAAAAAATAGTGGTTACATGTGTATAACAAATGCTCTAATGAAAGTGATTCCGAGAACTAGTCAAACAGTTTCTGTTTCTCACATTAATCTGTGACCATTTGTATGGGTTTCCAGTTCACAGATGTAAATTGCGTTAATTTAACATAGCCCTAGCTTAGAATAAGAATTTTTTAAATGAAAAAAATTTTAAAAGATTTTACATCCTCTAGATAAAAACTTCTGACGGAATATTTTTTGTTTCAATTTAAGTGCAAACTACTCAGTGAACTTGACATGTAATTAAGGAAAACTGAAAATTACATTTCATGACAAGAAGCCAAAAATATATTTATCATAAATTTAAACGTTCATAAATCCGTTCTCAATTGAAAAATTCTCTAAAATTCGTTAGGGCTACGAAGAATACTAAATTTTACGGTAAAAATTAATAACTCTTATTAAAATATAATGTGTAAAAATTGAAATTTTAAATATTTTATGGAATTGTCGAAGTTTTTGATGCCATCCATTTAAACAATTACCTTTACTTCATTGATACATGATTCAACAAGTACGAAAACATGTACTGCTTTCAACTGAAATTTAAACAATTTTACAATAACCCAAACGATTGTTGTAGATACGCATTGTTTGTCATTAAGTTACATATCAATATTTACAAGTGAGCTTACATAGAATCATTAATTTTTAAGAAAGATGGCATACTTCGTTAAAATGTTCTAAACTACTATTTATGCATTAAATCTAATACGATTTAAAAGTTGAGTTTTGGCATTTACTAAAGCTCAAATTGGTGGGCCTATCTTCCCCATAAGCATTCATATGAGTCATGCTTTAAAAGCGCTTTTATTCGAGGTGGATAACATTGGAGTTTCAAACGGCAGGAAGTGGGTATATGGCGCCATCTATTGATGCTTAAAAGCAGTAAACTGAAGAAATAATATTTTAATTATTTGAGCATTTCAATGAATATTTTTTTACATATTTATCAACTTTTACGTATCCTGAGTGCTTGATTTCTTAATGCACATGAATTTAATCTTTAAATGGAAAACGCAATTGTTTATATGATATAAATATGTAATTGTTTTTTCGCCGATTAACGGCTAAGCCCACGAAGCCGCAGCCGAAGACTTTTTCAAATTATTTTCTACGGACTACATAATGCCTGATAACTTTAATATCAGCATGTAAGCATTGGATAGCCCCTGAAGGAATATCATGCTCAGAACCTCTGACTGTTCTGATTGTTTTGACACAACCCGGATTAGTTAGTCATTTAATTAATTTTGTAAAGTATAATGAGGTCTATTTGCCTGTTGCATGCATACTGCGGCGAAACCTCACGTATAGCCATTCTCTATTCCAATTAATTTGGGCTTACTGTGGAGGTAGTCGCTTTAGGCCTTCTCGGCTTTAATCTATAATGGGAAGTTCTCTATCGTGTAAAAATATATCTTCAGAAGTCGTTTTTTGTGCTTCCATCTTATAAAATCAAATAGAAAAAAAGAAATGATTTTATACTTTGATCGTACTAGAATTGTACTGAATTATTTGGACTATGATAAAGCATGCGACAGCTATCTGCCTAAGGCCAAATTACCTTCGTGGGCGATTTTGTACGAAAAATAACTTCGTTTTTAGTCACGAAAATGCCCATACAATCAGACCGCTTACTGAATTGAATGCTCACTGAATGCTCACTGCCAGTGTTCAGTACTTTGTATGGAACTTATTTAATATCCTATACAGGAACTTACGTGTAATATATGGGACTTACGCGTATAAAAAGGTGTATAGTTACGAGTATAAGTGACGTGTATGGAACTTACGTAATATTCTATCCCTATCTAACGACTCATATAGTATTAGTGGTTTAAACGGAAGTCATTAGATTACTATGGCATCAAAAATCTCCTACACATTAATATACAACACAAAAGAACGGCATGGAAATGAGTAGGCCGAATATAACTGAAGATAAAAAAAGACATTTTATTGTATATAAATGCAAAAGGAATGACAAAAATTCGAGGTATAAAATAAATGTTCTCAAGAAAATTGGCTAAATTAATTTTAAAAAGTTTTAAAAAGATTATGTTGTTTTGTTGCGGTTGTAGTGACTGTTTAAATAAAGCGGTGAAAATTTTATTCTAAATTATTTCAACTTTGAATTTTTTTTAAACGTTGGGAATCCCTTTTTTGCTATTCGTTGAAAAATGTTTTTAAGTAGTAACATTTCAAGGGTATTCAGAATCTGAAACTTCATTATTGACAACCTCAGAAAGCTTGCTGATATCAGAATGGCATGTTGCCACTTTTCGGAAATAAACAACATTAAATTAGCAGCAGCAAATAAACAACATTAAATTAAGACTCCTAAATTTGTAGGATCTTTTATTTTAAAGGTTCAGAATTTTGGAAGCAGAGCGTTCAGCAATGCTGACTATAAAAGGCAACAAAGCCATTTAGCCTTTGTTTACAGATTCAAACCTCTGGCTTGAATTCGGAAACAAAATCATAGTTTAGGAAGCTCTAGAATCCAGAAGGGGTAGATAATTAAAATTACTTGACAGTTGGAGAATATTGCCCAAAGCTCAGTTTATGTCAATAATACACCTTTAAAAAGACCTCTACGAAAGCAGCCTTCTTAAAATAATGTTCCTTTATAAGCATTGTCTTAATTACTTTTCAGAAAATAATTGGTTATTAATTTAAACGAGGTGATACATTTAAAGATGTAAATGTTGCTATGTAACCAATGATTCATATGAAAATTTCTCTCACTGAGTAAGAATACTAATTATATCTCCATATAAAGGATAAAATTTTTTGGTGTCTCCTTTTCTGAATACCTAAGAACCTTTTTGTGGTGTCCTCTTCCCTTGATATCCTAAACACGTACTTTTATTACTTAATGGTTAATCCAACCCTGATAAGGGTGAATTTAAAGACGAAAATTTCGCTACACATTTCATAGAATTTCGTGATACACTATAGTCTATCATGACATATCGGTTGGGAAGCAAGAACAGTTAGCTGTTTTTCATTTTTATAATGTTTATTCAATGTATTAGGACCATCGACAAAATGCACAAATAAATTTATCATGGTGCATATTCAGACTTTGCGTTTAAATAGTTTCTTTAAAAATCTCACAAATAACTATTATTTATACATATCTTGTAAAAAGCTCCATTTACATGAAACTTTTCTTCAACCAAAAAAAATTTTATTTTTATTTAATTTTTAATGATAGAAATGTTTTGTATAAATCAATTTCATTTTTATTTATCAAACGGGATTTTTTTAGATAAATAGTATTATAACATCTGTAACATTTGAATTAAAACGCCACCATAAATACGTTGCTCCTTTTTATTTTAATATTTGATTACCAGATGGCAGCACATAAGGGATAAAAAATTTTCGAAGAGCATTAAGGTATGCAGAGTAGTGGTTCTCAACATTGACTAACGCGTACCATCTAAACAAAAACTGAAAAACTTTAGTACAACCTTTACATTTTAAAAGGATTATTTTTTATTCTCAATAGAAATATTTTTTAAAAAATTATATTTTGCAAATTGCACAACCTACTGGCTATGTGTATTAAATATGCACACATAAAAAATATGAGATTAAAAACTGGTTACCATTTTAATTACCAAAATTCAAATTATAATACTTTTAATTCTAAAATTTAGTGTGAAATTTTGGTCTGTTTGAAGAAATAAATTTCTTTATGTCTGGTTCTATTTTACTTAGTTTTAACCGCAAATTAGGATCCACTTTTGATTTTGTTCTGGATTTATTTTTCTTGAAATCTTCAGTTAGAGTTCGATCAAAGGAAATTTCTATCAATTGTTCTTTGTCTTCACGAGATAAAATTTTAGGTACATTTGAATAAAATGGATTTCTAATGCAATTTTCTTCTTCATAATCCTCGGGAAAATACACTTTGAAATTATCAACGAAAAATAATGATTTCTTCATGTCTTTCTTTTTTTTAAATTACTTTCGGTTAGAAAACTTTTTAAAAATGGTAAAAAGCTTAAAATATTAGTATCCAGTTCTTTGATTATTAGCTCGAGTTTTCTTTATCATGGCATTTATTTTATCTCTAATGGTAAATAAATTTTAACACTTTGTCCTTGTAAACATAAACTTAATTCATTTAACTTTCCACAATTAACAGCTAAATACACTAAACGCGCCAACCATAATTCACTAAATAAACAATTCTGTAATTCAAATTTTCAATCACAGAAATAATTTGAATTTCTGATCGAAGTTTAAAAAGACGATTTAAAACTGTGTCTCTGGATAACCACCTTACTTCGGAATGTAACAAAAGCGTTTCATGTTCGCTGCCCATTTCTGGAGATAAAATCGTAAATACTCTTGAATTTAAAGCTCGGCTTTTAATAAAAGTAACGATTTTCACAGCTTGATTCAAAACGATTTTCAGGTTTCAGGGATTGTTTTGGGTACTAAAGCTTCACGATGAATGGATCAGTGAATAAATTTAGCTTCAGGTGCGACTTTCTTTCTTTGAGAAATAACACCAAAATGTTTTCCTGTCAAAGCTCGAGCTCCTTCACTGCATACGGTAATGCACTTATTCCAAGGAATATCATCCTCAGACATTAAATTGTCAATTATTTTGAAAAATTCATTTGTGGTCATGAAGAAGTTCGCAAAATAAGTAATCTTCAGCAATTCGTTTATCTTCTTCGAAACGTATAAAAACTAATAATTGAACAAAGTTTGTAAAATCAGTACTTTCAGTCAACTGCAATGCAAAATACTCGCTGTGATTTATATTTTGAATAACTGCCTCTTTTATCGATGCCATTTCATGA
The DNA here is from genome assembly GCA_000611955.2 of Stegodyphus mimosarum. Taxonomy (NCBI): domain Eukaryota; kingdom Metazoa; phylum Arthropoda; class Arachnida; order Araneae; family Eresidae; genus Stegodyphus; species Stegodyphus mimosarum. Next base: position 152,865 of record KK122478.1, read on the forward strand.
ATTGGTAGATTTACTGTATCCTTTGATAACAGAATTTTGTGAACTTCATTAGCTGTTTTTTGTTAAAACGATATCCTTAGCTTCGGGTAATATAAGGTTTTCTGAGAACTTGCCCAGTCTTCGCAATGCTTAGGCTTACTAGGTAACTAGCTTTCAAAGCTTTTTTACTTGAAGTAATAAAAACTTTCATTACTTTGTGGGGTTTAACTTATTTAATTCAGTGTTCAATCCTTGAACCCCACAAGCACTAACAAACGAATAATCGCTTAAGCGTGTTAACAGAGACGTAAGACTTAAGAAGGGTTAACTACCCTTTATTTCTTAGAATAAATACAATCAGTTCCTAACTCAGAACGTACAACAAAGCCTCCCCTTGGGCTTGAACTTAAATAATTATGAAATTAAACTAAACTAAGCTTAACTAAAGCTAACTGAAGATATAGAAGCCATCAAGATTCTAAGTAGTTGGCCCCTAAATCTTAATTAAGTCGGCGAAGCCAAACAAGGGTGAGCTGAATATGGCCGAGCGCAGCAATATCTAACAGAGACGTAGCCAAAAGGCAACCGCGCGCTAGTCAGAAACTCAGGCTCTCTCTCCGAAAACGTCGGTGAAACATCAACTAAAATACTACTCTTTACTCATTTGCATTAACGGCGTTTCTGAAATTACATTCTGGTAGGAAATTGTAATCTGAAACTAGGATGATAGGAAAGATGCATAAACTTAAAACAACTGTTACTAAAATTAGGATAAACCTTACAACTTGTTTACTATTTTTAAACTCCGATAATTTCTTCTTAAAATATTCTTCAGGTTTATCCTTTAAATTGGCATCTTTAGATTCAAGATGTCTGTTTACTTAGAAAAGATGGTTTCATATTTTGATTGGATAACTCCCCGTAAACAACACATTTAGGTTTAGGGTCCATTTCCTCACCTCCATTCCAAGTAAACCCAAATGATAAATAACTTTTATTATATTTTCTGTAAACAATTTTTCTGTTCTTTCAAATATCCTGAGTGCTTGTAAATTGTGCTGGATCCATCACTTGTGAATCATCACTTTTTCGCTTAGTCAGGCCTAGCCATTTATCCATTTTGAATGAGGCCCCCCCTACGGTCGAGCGGTAAAGTCGCTAAACACTGGTAATTCTGTTCGAGGATCGAATCCCGCGAAAGGCCCGGCTCGCGGGTGAGGCATTTTCGTAGTTTTCCCCATGTGTAACGTGTATACGAGGCAGTTTTCTTTAGAAAGTCCTCCAGAAAGGCATACTTCCCATCAGGCAGATATCCCTGGATTCTTTGCCGTAATCACCGAACCCAGCCCAATCCATTTTAAAAATCTAGGTTTGTTTTATTATACAAGTATTTAAATGCACAATATATTACGAGTTTTTTAAAAACAAAAGACGATATACTCTCAAACCGCGTAGAAGAGTAAAGAATACAAAGCAACAAGAAGATGAAATATCTGCTGTTAGAGACAGAAAATCGACGTAAAAAAATAATTTTAATTTAAAATAGAGCAATATGAGACCAGAAATTATAGAAATGGCGGCAAAAAGTGTAGTCCAGCTATTTAAGTCGATCAACTCTAAAAGAATTAATGAGATACTGTTTTCTTTTTACAGGTACTTTTTTTTTATTTCTAATTAAATACAATATCCATTTCTACTACTCCTTTGAAAACATCATTTATGACAAATGTTGTTATGTTTATGGCTAAAAGAATATTTGCGAAGATAAAAACAGATTATTTTGCTATAAGATCACTTGAAAAACTTGACTCGAAAAAAAAAAAAGGATGTTGGGATATTTAATTTTTGAATTTAATTGTTAAAAATACTTTGTTTTGCGTACCACCTATTTTTCTCTTGCCTACCACTGGTCGAGAATCGCTGGCACAGAGCATACGTCTTGCGAACGAAATGTGTTTCGTATAATTGTACTTGCAACAGTTACTGACACAAAGGACTATAAAATCAACAAGCTTCACTAAAATTATATACTTAACAGTGGTTAAAAAAAGCAAAACGGATTAGCAATGTTTCGTTATAAATTGTTAAAGTTTTTGGGCATCAAAATGACTAGTGGCGCCATCTGATGGATACCATAGGTACTAATGACGAATAAAGAACTCTTCTTGTGTCCTTGATTAAGAATATACTATTACGTACATTCTGCAGGAAATAGGTTTTGGAAAGAAGCAGAAAATTATCCATAAAAATCAAAGTTAGCTGTTCTTAAAAATAAGTTCAGGATTATTTTAATGATATTCAATTAGTAATCTTCCCAGAAGCATCAATTCTTTATTCTCGGAATATTTACGTAAAATAGCTAAATAAGCTCTTCACAGCAATTTAAGAATTTAAAGAATTTCTCTTTAAAGCGATGTGCTGCCATCTGCTGGAAATATTCGCTGAAAAATTCCTATTCTGGGTGTGTTAAGTAGGTTTGATAATACACGCATTTTTAGTGATTTCTCCTGCACTTAGGAAATGTAATAAAGGTAAGTTAAATTTTCAAATAAACTCTGTGTAATTATATGAACTGATGCAAGCACTGCATTTAATGGATACTGGGCGTGGTTATTGCAGAATGATCACTTAAATTTCTGTCTTGAAAAATAAGTACGTGATGAAATTTGTGCGTATTATAGCAACTTACTTTATAACTAAATAAGGCATCACCAAAATACTATGCATGTAATTTTCTTTTTCTAGTAACTTTAGAATTTTCTGTACGCTTTTTATTTGCTTGTAATCAGTTCATTGTTAGTTGCTTTATTTGCTTGTGTTAATTTCGGTTATTACCTGGGGTCGCGATTGCTTGTGTTTTCGGACCACTGTCCGCTTCAGATTTCGTCTGTCTTTATAAATAACTTTATTCTTTGTCCCTGTTTATGTTTTCTGCACCGCTATGACTATCTTTCAGTCTTTCATGTGCGCTGTCATAACGGCTAATACTTGCCCCATGCATTCACAAAAAGGTTTAGTTATCTGAGGCTCCAAATAAACGCGCTCCAACGATCATGCTTTTTTGAAAGTCTGTCATGCATGATGTTTCGGGGTCTCTCAGAGAATGTGATGGACACATGCAATATCTATAACAGTTAACAGCTACTGAGAAACTGATACTTTCCCTTCATGGCCACTGCGTAACAGACGTCTGGCGAAACAGTACTGCAGGGGAGAAATGCAGCATAACATTTTTACAGGTGATTTTGCACTCTTTTGTATCCAGTATCTATGTACGTAGTGTGTATGTATACAGATATATGAAATAATAGAAACAAATTTAGAAGTAATGACCAGCAGGAGTTTTGATGAATGCTGAGATGCCGATTCACCCTGAATAAGAAATTTGGCACTTGAGGCAGATTAAATCTTCATTTTATTTTCAGTAAACATATTGCGGCCACAAACAACTTGGCATATTATTTGTGCCTATTTCAAGAGGTTTGCATTTTTGATAACTTTGCAGCAAGAAGAAAGCAGCAGACAGCAGTCCAACTAGGCCGAAGAGTGGCGAGCAAGTGCCATACGTTCAGGGTGAAATCTTAATTTAGACTGAGTTAGTTTGGGTTCTCAATGCATTTTGATTGGATACTTACTACTTCTGTAAAATTATTATTGGTTGTTTGAGTTTTAATTTCATTTACATCATCAGAATTATGTAAAGAGTCATATGACATAGATTAATCTAGAAATGACGCAGTGCAGAGAGAGGTTACTATTTTTAGAATTCAGAAGGGAAATTTACGTTGCTAATTTAATCTTTGACACATTCTTTATTTTTCTTACATATATATATATAATTCGACAGGCTTATATATTTGTTAGTAATTATAGCATTGCAATTAAGTTAACTACGACTATTATTCAAGGTCGCATTTTGCTAATTTTGGATAGGATTTATCCAACTTAATACATTTTCAGTCATATTTCAGGCAGTTTGAAATTAAATCAAGTTACTTAAATAGTCAAATTTCAAAAAATCAAACTGAAGAAACACGTGCATACATAAAGCTTGAAATCGGATGGAAAAATTAAATATTCTGTACAGTTATAAAAACATGCCAAGGGCTTAAGGCAAAGCACGCAGAGCTACTTGCTTAAAGGGAAAGATGCCTTCGTGGAGGATTTTCTGAGAAAAACTGGCTCGTATTCACGTAACACAGGGGGGAAAACCACTGAAACGTCCATGTAGCGAGCCTGCTGGCCGGGGTTCGAATACTGGTCGAATTACCAGAACCCAGCGGTGTTATTAACTCAGCCATTCGTAGACCAAGGTGCATTTCTGATTTATTTTGTAAAAAAGAAAAAAAAATTACCTTGTATTCACGTTATTGATCGGTAACAACTACGAAAAATCCTATGCTGCCACTAACTGCTGGAAATTGCATCTGAGATGAACTACTAGCGTTTAGTGATCGTTTTCATTCGCCATTGATGGGTACTGGAACAGAATGTTTTGTTCTTCACAATTTTATCTTCCCTGAGGTTCATTTTATGATTCAAATAACCCCCGCCTACCAACGGCCAATGAGAAAAATCGCTAAGCACTGCTAGTTCGATCCGAGTCTTGATGCCGGCGAATGTTAAATTTAAATGGAATGAAAATGCAGATTCTAGATGCTAGGCTGATGAACAATAAAAAAAAAATCAAATACTCTACAGAGTGTTGCGAAAAACAAAATAAAAAATGGATTATGGCAAAGCACGCGAGGGCAATCTGCCTAAAGGAAATGATGACTTCGTGGAGGATATTTTAAAAGAAACTGGCTCAAATTCATGTTACAGATAAGGAAAATCAGGAAAACTATGCATCCACCTGGGGTTCGCCATGATTTAAATCCGAGTCAAACAACCTGGATTCAGTCATTTTATCTGACTGTTCCTAGAGGATAAGAAAACAAGAAAACAGACAATGAAAAGATGACAAGCCAAACTGAGACTCTTCTGAAAAATTAAGCGTAGTATGAAACACGTAACTAATATTTTTGTGAAAGAAACTGAAATAGCCATTAGGTTTCATAAAATCCCTGATTCCTACTTCTCGAAAATTGTCTGCAAATTTTGCTCATTTCGGGGATCCAACAAATGCTTTTGGGAATTCAAAAGATCAGCTTCATCGAAATTTCAGATGAGTTCATTTAGGACTGTAAAAAACTTCTTTTTCCATCTCCCTTCAGACTGGAATAATCGAAAGTTTCTAGTAATTGTAATGACTGTTAAGACTATCAATAAGAGTCTTAGACTAGATTATTTAATTTAAGAAAAGCACACAAAAGCTATCTCCCTAAGTTCCATCCTAATTTTAACCGAGTTTCCAGGAATACGGAGTTTAAGAATCGCGTAACTTTCCTATCTTATAATCTGTTTCTCGAAATGTGAATAAGATATTTTTTAGTCCATTATAGCAAAGCCCAGTAGGGCACGCTGCCTATTCTTCTTAAGGGAAAGGCTGCCTGCGTGGAGAAAAAAGGAATTGTGGGAACCTGGCTCGTATTCACCTTACGCAGCCCGCTCAGATGCCGAGCGGTAAAGTCTTTGAATGCTGATAATTCGACTTAAAATCGAATCCCGGCGAATATATTGGCTGCATAGGAGTTTTTTTGCGGTTTTCTTCATGCGGATGTGACGTATGTAGCAGCCATTTGCCCATAGAAAGTCCTCCTCGAAAAGCATTCTTTCCCTTAGGTAGGTAGCCCTCGCGTGCTTCATAAAAACGCGCATTCAATGATACTGTCCATTCGGCCACTGGTGAACCAAATAAGAGCATACTTATGTAGAATTCGAAGAGCAACAAAAACTATAGTACCGTTAGCAATGTATTAGGAGCGAACTGTTCAGACCCACCTTGATATCTTTGTCATTATACGTAAACATGTAGTATAAATCTGTTGGTATTAAAAAAAAGAAAGCGAAAGGGGGGCAAATCTTATCTAAAAAAAGAAAAATCTGTCAAGTACTTTAGCATGGTATAATCAGCAGAGACTGCGCATAACTGCTGAAAAGAAATCGCTCAAATAGCTTACACAATAAAATTTATTTCAGATTTAGTAAATAATCAAGTCACAGTTACTGAAAATCATATTACATAACAAATTTTCCTGACTTTCATATACTAGAAACTTCAGAGGATCTTAAATAAGTAGTTTTATGCTTTTGATTTATAACCTTAACAATTAACGAATTATAAATTACATTCTTTCATTTCAAAGACCATCAATAAAAAATAGGGAAACTCGTACCTAACTTTTATAATCTTGCTTGACAGTTTCAGGAGCTATGTGAAAATATCACACGTTTGGTGTGTAAGCAAATTCCTTGCGTAGAACTGTTTGATTCGCTTTACAAATAATGCTTTCCTGCAAAATGCCGTAGCATTCGGATCACTGATGTCATTTCAAACGGATTTAGAGAAGTAAAGAACACAAAATGCTGTATATTTAATTTTTTTTTATTTTGCTTATGAATACTTTTAATGAAGTTTTGTATCTTTTCCAATAATGGACTATTACGTAGAAAGATGCATTAATCAATATTCTCTACTGTAGCAATGGCGAGAGAGAACCTTACCTCTCAGTACTGTTCCCTGTTGGACACTGTTAAATTAAATGTATTGTTCTAATCTTTCTCATCTCTTTTAATAGTGTTACTCTTTTCAAAGTAAGTATTTATGCTAAAAAATTTTTAAATTACGTCATTCTGATTTCTTCTTTGTTTATCAAAAATAACTAACTATGGAGGTGTATTTGTTATGTTTAAAAAAATTTTACGTATTACATTTTAGCAGTTTTCTAGTTAAAATGAACTAAAGTATATTCTTACCAACGTATCAAGTTGCCGAATATATCTTTCTGTAGAAAACTGTTTGGCGCAGATTGTCCTATAATGGAAAAAATCCGAAGCTTTTCTGTGTAAAAGGTGCGTTTGTGTAAAGATCACTTTCTAAACGAGAAAAAGTTTCGAACTATTCGCAATTTTTTCTTTTTAAAAATTTTTAATCTAAAATGTTAAGGATATTTAATTGCTGATTTAACCGTTAAATTTCTGAATTTCCTAATTTTCAGTTTCGGGTACCGAAGAATATTGTCATGTTAATCCAGATTTACGAAAATATCACTTCTGAAATTTTTAATAATTTTAAAAGATTCATTTTTTAAGATTGATATTTAACTCAAATTTTTATCTTGCAAATATTCTCAAAATATTCACTCGAAATCTAAAATTTTATTTAAAAAAATTTATTTCAAATAGGATGGGTCAACTCAGTGCAAAATTTCATTTTCTGAACTTTTAAGGAATTTTAAATGCATCCATCTAAAACTGACGGATTATGAAAAATTCTGTTCCGAAATTAAATGTGCAGATTTAAGTATTAACCTCTCAACAGATGCATGTGTTTGTAACCTTTTATAAGTTTACATATTTCTAAGAAATTTTAAAACAGAAATTGTAAAATAATTAGAAACTCTTCTGCGCTTTTATCAGTTTTATATAAATTTCTAACGTATTTTAAGACAAAAATTGTAAAAGTAACTAGAAACTGAATTTAATATGTAACTAAAAGCATATTGTCCACCAAAAGCGGTGTGGAGCATTGGTAACTCGCTTAATTCAAATGGCAACGAAAACGCTAATTAAATTAGTGATTTTGAGTTTTCTTTCACGTGAACATGCATGCGAGCTATTTTCCCTTAGAAAGCTCTCCTCGACAGCATCTTCCTCTTTGAAAAGCGACTCTCTTGTGTTTTTGCGGATTAAAAAAAAACAGTTGTCATTAAATTATTCAATTAGCAAGAGTGTTACATTTTCTGATGCCTCCCATTACTTCCATGGAAAGCAAGTAATCCTAAAAATAACTGTAAAAGACGAATTCTAGTTTTATCTTGTGAATTTAGCTTAAACTAATTAAGTAATTATAACTATACCTATTTTATTTACAAATTAATAATCACCATTTATACAAATGATAGTTATCTTCGTTAAATATAGCTATTAGTTTTTATAAACAAGAATACATGATATTTTAAGCTTTGCTATCGAAAACACCTATATGACTCTCTTAAAAAAATTGTAAGTGTTCAAATTAAATAGCCCTTGGATAAAAAAATAAAAAATTTAATAAGTGAACTTTGAAATACTTCCAAAAATCTTCGAGGGGGGGAATTATGCATATATAATAAAAACCAAAGGCGGAAAAACAATTTGCACTTTTTTTTGCCAAGTATGAATGTGCTTTCTGAAAGCATAAATTTAAAAAAAAAAACTACATTGTAAGGTTATTTGAACAGCAAAAATTTAATCGTATTTTTTTTTATTTAAGTGTAAATTATTCTTCCCCTTCCTCTTTGATTCCCTCCCCCACTTACTGCTTAGAGGAAAAGAATTTTATTTACGTCTTCAGTGTGAAGAAGAGAAAGGGATTAAAATTTTGTAAGTAGGATTTTGCTTTTACAAGTACATTCTATCTTCCATGCTATCAGCTACAGAGAATGATAAAAAAAGTATCTTTAGAGTTTAATGAGATAGATATTCTGCAGTTTAAAGTCTAGGAATCCGATTTGTGTTCTCTTTTTCCTATTATCTTTTCAAATTCAAGTATGAACGTTTACTAAATATTAGAGACAAACTCAATTCCAAACCAAATAAATAATGGAGACAAAAGATATAAAAACTAAATGGACCGGGAACCACACAAAAAGTTAAATTTTCGTGTGGTCAAATTAAATTTCTATGTGACCACATAAATTTGGTAATTTATACAAAACTGTTTTTCTAATTATTTTAAAGTTCCCAAACATTAATATTTGCTTTATTTAAAGAATTTTTGCAGTTGGGAATATATATCTACACGAAAATAGATGTCGTATTAAGAGTTTCATAAACACACTGTATATATTCTGATTTTGAAGGGTCGTACCATTAAGGCATATGACAGAATATCCATTTTTCAGTCTGCAAGTTTTCACATGTAATCATTTATATGCACCAGAGTATCAGTATTAAAGCGCGTTAAAGCGTCTGGATACGTAGCACGGGAAGCGCCTCTATCATTCCATAATGTGTTAGCCATAAACTTGCTGAGCTTGATTTGTGCAATGCTTCCTTCCGTATTCTCGAAAACTTCATAATTGGGTAAACTGTATCGCGCATGTATCTTTTGGATAAACCATCCCTAATTTATTAGAGGGTATTTTGATTAACTTTACCTTCCTGGAAAATGAAATAAAGACCAAAGAGCTGTTTCTCTTCTTAAATCTTCTGTTGTAGTTACGGTATAATCTTGAAATAAAATACATGTATTTTTATGTATTTTACATGTATTTTACATGCTGGCAACATTGTCTTCACCTACATTACCGTGCGGGGAGTGACCGTATGTGTAAGACATGAGCAACTTTATCATGGATTACATAGTCTTTGCTGACACCAGAATGCTCCATAGATAGCTGAAACATCATGTTTAAAATATCTATGACTACAAATACTGATAGTTTGTTTCTTACGTTATGCCCCCTATTCTGGGGTTGCGAAGCAGTGGCTAATCATTGTGGCGGTAATAACTGGGAACTCGACAGTGATGCTATTGATTTCTGTAAAGAGAAAGCTGTGTCTTGTTTACATTGTTTCCAAGTTATTGATGTTTTGATTAATCTTAACCTAAATATCGAATCTCTCAGGTTTTTATAAGTCTTTTTTGGCTTGATCAACCCTACAGTCGGTGATGATTATTAAGCTTGAATACTGTAGAGGACAAGAGGAGTGCGAAACATTAAGAATTACGAAATGCACGAATTTACGAAAAGCAGAAATGATAATGGCCTTGTAAAAAGTTTAATAGAACGCGTTCACCAGCGGTCGAGCGGAAACACTCGTAGCTCAACCCTCTTTAAATCTTCACTAACAGACTGGCATCAATAGAATTTCATGGAAAGAGCCAGTTCTCCCTAAAACGTCCTCCAAGAAGTTGACCGGCCCTCACAAGTTTTGCCGTAATCCAAGTAATCCAGTCCCAGTAAATTTCATATAAGTCACGAGAAAATGCAAATTATACAAAATATTATCGCATATATCATCAATAAATACAACCTACGCTGAAATTAAAAATGAAAGATGATATTCACATTTGATTGATTATCTCAATGACCAAAGCAAATTTTGAACAAATTTGGTATGGATATATGTTGATGTAATACAATAAAATGTACTATACATCAGTCATGGCTCCCAAGCGTGATACTCAGTCTCATCGGCGCAGTAAATTCTGAAACATAATCTACAAAATCGAACAAAAAGAATGTTAACAGGTGACATAGTGTCCTCTAACAGTTATGCATCTCTCAAAAGGGAATTTTTACTAGAAATGAGGCAGTTTATGAGTCCTTGTGGTAGCTCGTCCCCTTACTCGTCTTGCGCGTGTGGTACGAAAACGGCAGGTCTCGCAAAAAGGTAAGATCTTAGAGAAAGTTATTCGTCTTTTTTTCGGCAACTTCTGTTTCAGATATTCTTGCGCGGATGAGCCTAAGACACAATCAACCATGTGTATCATGACTGTTGTACTGTGCGTGAGTGTGTATGTGTGTGTGTATATATGTATATCTTTATATATGTACACGCACAATAGATTATGTGTATATATAAGTATTAAATTAAGCTATGTCCATACCAAATTTTTATGAAAATCTATAAATCGTTTCTGAGCATAATCGACCAAATGTGAAAATCTCTTAATTTTGAACATCAGTGTACTTTATGAAGAAATTCCAAATCTTTTGTTCTATCAGTATTGTCGAATGTAAGGGAGGAAAAATAAATATTTCTTTGGCTTTTATATCATATTTTGTAATTTATTTTCACCGGTATATTTTGTAATATTTAAATAAATTTCTTTACTTTGGTCAAGTTTGTTATTTATAACCCCTGTGGCAACTCTCTTATAGGATTAGTTAAACAAATCCATTACTGCTTTTTCTTAAAAAAAATAGTGTATTTTTATAGCGGGGGTTACTAAAAGGCGTTGCACATTCAACTCTAGCGAAGTACAAAGCTTCTGCATAAACTGTTTTTTAAAAATTCGAACAAGCAAGTTATTTCTTTCTTTTTCCTAAAGAGTGCAATTTTGAATTCGCTGTCTTCTGTGAACTGTCGATTCAGTTACGGTATTTTAAACATATGAATTTTAAAAATTCTTTTATTTAATTGATTACGGCAAAGCAGGCGAGAGCTATCTGCCTAAATAGAGGTTATGCCTTTGTGGGGGACTCCCTAAAGGAAACTGGCTCATGTTGGGAAAAACCACTAATATCAATAAGAGATTATAATATAAGTTTTGTGTCTCTTACCTCTGTTGTTAGTAGTACCGATAACTGCTATAGTGACAATGCTTTATAACCCTAATATTTAATGTTAGGTGAAAATTAGTTGCAACGTTAAGTTATACGAAATATTTGTGTAAAAAGATTAATTAGAGTTTTTTAGGATATCCGACTTTTATCATATGCCAACCTGTATGATTGTTATATCATATATTGTGCTTATCAACCAGCAAGATAATATTATCTCAAATTTGTGGCATATTTATAGAACAATGGAAATGTGTACGTTAATTCTACTTGCTGTCTAAAGTTACTGTCTAGATTCATCTAAAATACTGATGTTAATACTTCAACATTTGATAATCAGGTAAGATGCATAATCTATTTTATGCCTGCTTAAGGAATTTATAACTTTTTGCACAACTTTCCTAAAAGTTATTTTGGTGAAATTTGACAACAAAACGAGAGCGGAAAACTTCATAATTGAGTAAACTGTATCGCGCATGTATCTTATGGATAAACCATCCCTAATTTAGTAGAGGGTATTTTGATTAACTTTACCTTCCTGGAAAATGAAATAAAGACCAAAGAGCTGTTTCTCTTCTTAAATCTTCTGTTGTAGTTACGGTATAATCTTGAAATAAAATACATGTATTTTTATATGAAAACCGAAACTATTCGAAACGTAATTAGAAAGTCGTTTAAATGTGTTTAACTTTCTGTAGTACACTGTTTTTATTTAGGAGACTCGGTCTATGTATTAATCCCTGTCTCTTAAAATTAAATCATAAATATTGAAATAAAAGAAGGTCAGTTATTTTATTTTTAGTTGCGTAATGTAATTTGATGTTATATTAATAAAGAAAGGGAATTAGGCTGCTTTGTTGAAATAAAAACCAAAGATCTGTTTCTCTTCTCAAATCTACTGTTGTAGTTACGGTACAATCTTGAAATAAAATGCATGTATTTTTACGTGAAAACCGAAACTATTCGAAACATGATTAGAAAGTCGTTTAAATGTATTTAGCTTTCTGTAATGCACTGTCTTTATTTAGGAGACTCGGTTTATGTATTAATCCATGCTTCTTAAAATTGAATCATAAATATTGAAATAAAAGAAGATCAGTTATTTTATTTTTAGTTGTGTAATGTAGTTTGATGTTATATTAATAAAAAGGGGGAATTAGGCTGCTTTGTTAAATTTCGATTCACAATGATTGGTCTATGTAAGGTGTTAGCATACTTAGGGTGCATATGTACCTTTTTTGAATTTGTGGTGCATATTTTTGATAAAGTATTAAAAAAAAGGAGAGATAGAACGAAATAGTAAGTATCTTGTATTAATAAATATGCATATTTTTATGTTTTCCTATTTATAATAATATTTTATTTATTGCTCATTATCTATGCTTAGGCACATAAACTGTTTTTAGACAGGGTATCTCATACAAAATGCTACTAACTTATTAGCGCACCAAAAAATATCAGCTGTGTGTATGAGAAACCTAGTTTGCCTTAGTTAACTTCTCTGCATATTTTAAACTCCTAGTTTTCACAGATGAGGTACGGTTAGAGCTGACGAAAGGATACATGCCGCATTTAGTGAAATCTACATTGTCTCTCCCTCAATAAAAACTGAATAATGATTTAAGAAACACCTTCGCGATTTTCATATAAATATCTTTCACATATAATAACGTTATAAGCAAAAAAGGAACATAACTTTATGCATATTTAATAAAATATCCAATAACAATGCGATAAGAATGTTTCAATGAATTTAAAGTAAAAGGTTTTATTACTAATATTAAATAACAAATCATAGAATAATGAAAATTATTAGTAATTATATATATTCTATTTAAGTAAAAATGCATAGAACATAGCACATAAACATACATCAATATAACGCATTTAAAATAAATTTTCTCCGTTGTTTTATAGCAAATTCTACTGTTTGCTTTTCCGAATCTAATTTTCGAATAGTATCATTTTTAGTTAAAAGGTTTAGTATCTTGACCCTATCTATTTTGATTTACCGTTGTCGATAAATAAATTTTTAATTTAATTTTGAAAACACATGTTTGGACTGAAAGCGCTTGCAAAAACTGTTAGCCAGTGGTTTTCAGTGCAGGAAAATAGATGTCAAAGAAAATTTTTTTGAAGCGGAAGGCTAACAAGTAAAGCAATGTGTAATACGCTTTTATAAAGTTATGAAGATTGAGTAAAAGAAAAGAAAATTTTTCTTCGCAACGAAACAGGAGTTATAATTTTTCATTCTTATGTTCTTTCGAAAATTGTCATTAGTTGAGATATAGTTCTTTGGCCTACTGCTGAGCAGAATTTGTATAATATTTATGGGGTAGCTTATGAGGTATTTCTCCCGCCTTCTTCGCATGCCTTCGTGGTCAGCACGCTCGACGCGTAACCAAGAGGTTCGTGGCTCGATTCCCGGCGAAGGCGTTGCTAATTTTCCATGTCTCCTGCTTCCAAATAACCTAATGTCTCTACACTGGTGCCCGAACTAAAAAAAAGGTGGTGGATGATGATTCTCCAGCACTGGGATTTGGTTATTGGGTCCCCCAAACCCCAGTCGTCCTTTAATATGGGGAATTTATAAGGTATTTCTCCCGCCTTCTTCGCATATCTTAGTAGTGTAGTTGTCAGCACCCTCGAAGCGTAACCGAAAAGTCCGTGGTTCGATTCACCGTGAAGGCGTTGCTCATTTTTCATGTCTCCTGCTTCCAAATAACCTAATGTCTTTACAACCTTAGAACTTAATTTTAGGCTTTTGTCGCCTACCTGAAATTTTGAAATGCCTGATATGCAGCCTTTAATATGATTTGATTCCGTTGACTAAGAAAGTAATCAAAGCAGCAGTATTTAGAGTTAAAAATCTTCTTACATGTATCATGAAATACTGTTGTAGTCAGACGCGTGATGTCCATAAGAACGTTTTGTTCATTAATGGCGTATTTAATTAATGGAAATCGCTATTAAAGTCTTTTGAATATAATCTCAAAAATATATATAGTTCTTTTAATATACACTCATGTCCATAAATTAAGGATAATTCGGAGTCATGCGGAAATCGAACTCTAAAATAAATATATCGCCTGTAAAATCACTACACACATCTTCAAGAATCATATGCAAATTTGAGGAAGTAACCAGATGACACCGATGGTACGTCACAATGACGAGAGTGTAAGAGAGTGATATGTAAGGAATACAGGCAAAGAAGTAAAATTGTTCGCAGGCGCTTTATAAGCATTTCAGTACAATAATCGAATAGTTATGACACAAAGGACGCATTTGGATGATTTTTTACGTGGTAGAATTATCGGCCGTCTGGAATGTGGGCGTACCCAACTGGAAGTATCAGACGAACTTGGAATTGCCCAGAGTGTCATCTCCAGGCTTTGGCAACGATTCCAAGATGATGGTAATGTGAGTAGACATTACAGCACAGGTCGCCCCAGAGTTACAACGCCGAATGAGGACCGGTATTTGGCAGTTACTGCCAAAAGAAACAGGCGGAGCACAGCCTCAGACCTTTTACGGACACGGTGTATATCCATTAATAACAACTTCTTTCATTTTTAAGGTGTTTGCGATGATTTTCACTATGACTAAAGATTCGAAATAGTCCTCTTCCCGCCCCCGTCTGGAACAAATATCCATTATTGAAAGATAAATTACCAGAATGCTCATCTTTTCAGAACATTTTCATCGATTTCTTACGATTTCGCTCAATGATCTTTAGTTTGAGGCTGCAGATTTCCGTATTTCTGGTCATTTTTTTATTTCACCCCATTTTGGGCGTGTGTCGTTATATAGTAATTTCTGATGGCAAAATGCAATGCAAGAAAGAAAGCAAGAAACTGAAACAGCCACAGAAACTACGAAAAATTGCTTCGCGATGAATAAAAGCTTTTTTAAGGGTTATGCAAGCTATCCATATAGCTATCCTAGAAGCTCAAGTTTTAGGTATAGTATTCGTTGTTTCAATGAAAAAAAATAGTGATTTTATTTTTTCTAAAATTGTTTCTTCTTACACATAAATATTTTCCTTCATTTTAGTCGTCTTACAAACTTGCATGTTTCTTTTCTTTTTTATGTGTTCTAGGTACATACAGAATAGACACATTCCAGTGAGCATTCTGGATGAGAAAAAGTAAAACTATTCTTTGCAATATGAGCTGACTTATTTTTCCTCATAGTTGTTGTTTTATGGCCTTTTTCTTTGTCATTTGACTCAGCATCTTTATTCTTTGAAAATTGTATACCTAATAGCATTTCTAATCTCTCAATCTATAAAAGTTGCCAAATTACTTATCGCCCCGTTTTAATCTCTCAGTAATGTAACACACAGACAAGAAGGTTTAAAAGAAACCTTTTTATTATTTTGTCAGCATAACACTTACACACCATAAGTATGAGATGCATAAGACGAAGCGCGCCTACATGCTTTAGCTCAGGCCCTCAACTTACAGACAGCTAGCAAGGCCAAATCCACTTCAGATGTTCAAAGAAATAGCAACAAAACCATCAGCGATAAGCTTATTTTAATAGTAATATAGTATTTCCCATACATGCTGTAATTTTATATACCCCGTTTTCTGTAATTTTCATCTGAGACTTTTATTCACAATTTTGACTTACTGTTTCAGCGCTCATTCTCTGGTACTGTGTATTTATGTTGCGTCCCCGAATGTATATTTTATTTTAATAATTGCAGTTTCATTTTTAATCTTCGCAAGTTTGATCCTTATTTTACAGCATCTAACAGCAAATTTGTAGTTATTAATGTTATTCTATAAAATATTACACTTTATAAGTGCATATGTATAAACAATAGTCAAATTATTTTTAATGATTTCTAGATGCTTCAAAGAAGATGCAGAAGTTAATGAAACTTTCAACTTTATTTTTGCTCATTTTGCTAGTCCAGAGAATTTGTTCGAAGTCACCTCACATTATATTCATAATCGTAGATGATTTGGTACGTATTAGCCTTTTTTTACAGCATACGATTTTCGAAAGCTATATCTGCTATATCTTGCACAATTACAGTTATTAATCAATAAATCCATATTAGAAATTGAACAATCCCCCGTTAACTTATTCAAATTATTTTTGAATGCTTACCATTAAACTCTGTAAGTTTGAAAATTTGTCAGTATTTCATAGAAAATTGTATAATTTATCATTAACGTGCCTTTAATTCTATGCTTGTAATGGCAGTTAGGTAAAGAGATTATACTGGCTGAGTTTTTTTTTAAAAAAGTGTATAAGAACTGCAGAGACATTAATTTTTGTCGTTTCTATTTTCCATTCCATTCTACCTAGCAATAAATAAAGAAGTATTATTTATGATCTTCTGTTTACGAAGAAAAAAGCTTTTGTTTTCAACCAACTCAAACACGACATTCTCAAAAGGAAGCAATAAAGAACCGTAATGAAAACATATCACTACCTTTACATCGAAATTTTTCAATTTGTTGCAGTTCATGCATAATTTATAGTATAAGATAAAAATGGACAGCTTAGATTTCTAAATCTTTAATTTACGAGACTATACTAATTGTTGTAAATAAGTAATATCAACATTTATTCGAAACATTTTATTAAAATTTATCAATGACGACTCATTTATTTTAAAGAAAATTCATAAACTATTTTTGTTAACAATGTACTTAAATTCACAGAAAACGTGGAATAAGTTATTCATTGAAGAAAACTTGTAGACTTTTCAAAGTAATAAATAAAAAGAGCTGTCTTAGTACTTTGAAAAGAATTATAGTTGGTGACAATTAATGTGTTTGCGTTCATCCACGACTATTTTGACAACATTAAAATATGGCCAAAAAATATCCTTCAAAATCAAATGGAAGAAGAAACACGCTAGTATAACATATAAATAATGCGCATAAAAATGTACCCGAAATCCAAAAATGTTTCATGTTTCTCTCCTTTTCATAGGCGTTATAATAGAAGCTACTAAAAATTTCACCTTCAAATTTCAGTTTATTTTTGCAAAATAAATATTACCTAGCTGTAAACTACACACTTAGGGCAACTTAATAACTTAATATACATAATTTATAAAGTTTTTGCCTAATATTACGTATATCAAGTTATCTCTTTTTTTTTTTTTCAGGGATGGAATGATGTTAGCTTCCACGGATCGAAGCAGATACCAACGCCCAATATTGATACTTTGGCTTACAACGGTGTTATCCTAAACAATTATTATGTTCAACCACTTTGTACACCTTCTCGAGGAACTCTTATGACTGGAAAATATCCTATTCGACTTGGTAAGCTTTACAAAGGAAATCTGGATTAATATTGTTAAGGTGCCTTTAAGAAATACTTTTTATAAAATGAAATCAAATTTTTCTTATATGAGATTCATTTATACAAAAGGTGATATTTTTATGTCTCTAAACTGTTTTAATATTTTACTGCTCACTAATAATTCTTCAGCTCAGGAGAAATGAAATATCATTTCAATTTTATATTTTTGCTTAGAAGACATGCTAACCACCAAATTAAAGATCAGCGTTAATGCACAAAAATGCTAATTAGAAACATATACTTCCCTAAGGATATTCGCCAGCAAAACTTGTCAAAAACCACGAAATACTATGGCCACTATTGGACGAACTAGAGAAAAAGGTCATAGGTAGGAATCAGTACTTCTACGACGCATATGTACATATACTTAATGAAACATTGATATCAACATCAGGACAGCTGTTGTGGTTGATCAAGAGCTGTAATTATAACCTTTCACCATACTGTATTATAAGCTGCTCTGGTGAACAACAAAGAAGATACAACATGGTTGAAACAGTGCAAGATAATCAGAATTTCTTAACACAAAAATATCGTAAGTTATCGATATCAGGCACAGAGTAAACTCTAAAACGCGATTCAGCTAACACCTTGAACCGTATCTTCTCTGAGCTCACTCAGAACTGATTAACACCTCACTAATTGAAGCCGTATTTATATAGTATTGTCGGATCTTCTGGAAGCTTCAATGAATATCATTCCTAGAGTTTGAAAACGCGTTTTACCGGAACTTCCAGAAAATCAGCAACTCGGCGATATGGCGAGGAAAAATGTAGCCAAGGCTTGTCGGGAGACTTCCTGCTTATATCTACGCGTGAGATATTTTCATTCAAATAAACCTGATCTAGCAATCTGTGATTGCTAAGCTTTGTTACTCTGAATTTTTATAGCTTTTCATAATATTTGCAAATTAAAATAACTGAATGAATACTGGCCATGTTTTTTCACGTATTGAAGCCAACAATTTTCTACGTACGTATTTTGACTTCTTAATTTACTCCTCAAATAGAGGCAAGCAAATGTTTCTGCGATATCCATGATATTTAAATGAGAGTACGATATACCTTAGTCTGCTCTCATCCGAATTATTTATAAAATTTTATTGACTTTATTACCGATATTCTAAACGTGATCGAAATTGTCTTTATATTTAAGACAGTGGCAAAAAAATTATTCCAGGAATAAAGTGTTTTTTTCTTTAAGTTACGCATAATATTTATGATATTTTGTTAGTCATGTACGACTTTATTTTACTTTATCAGGTCTAAAATGTATGCTTATACAGCCTATTTTACACTTACGTCACAAAAACTATCAAGGACTTTCTTTTCATAAAATTCGAAAGATTTTGCTATTATAATGATGAATCAAAAATATTGAAAGCTGCGTTTCTAGAAATCTAACGTCACTTTTCAGATTTCTGATTGCCTTTCTCTCTCTTTTGTTTCGTAATGTCTTGTAATTAATATTGCGTAGTTCTAAATGCAAATATTTTGACCTTCCATAGACGTCTGTGTATTTATTTATACAGCCTTTAACAAAGAATGGCTATAAGAGTAATTCTTACTTTCACACTTCGAAGAGAAATGGTATTTACATCTCGTGGTAAAAATTAGGATTATTTATAGGCCTTCAACATGATGTAATATATGCAGAGGCGCCTTGGGGTCTTTCTCCATCCGAAACAATTCTGCCTCAGTATCTAAAACAGCTTGGATATGCAACACGAGGAATTGGGAAAGTAAGCATATTATTTTCTCTTAATAGCGACTATGGTAAAAATTATTCACCTGTTGTAATATGTACAAATAATGTAGATGTATAGCTCAAATATTACTCACAGTTTTACATTTTTAATGATCTGTATCATTTCTAGCCCCAAACATTTCGTCATTTTTCCGTTTTGTGAATATTGTCTCTGCGTAAAGATTTCAGCCTACTAGAATAAGTTTTTATCACCTCATTTTATCTTGCAGAAAAGGACTTAACATCAGGTTTTTGACTTCTAAAAATTACTCCGTTGCTTAGATTAAAGAATGCCGTTTAGTCAACGGAATTACAACGTGAAACTTCTGATGATCTCGAAAATCAAAGCAAAAGTAGCCGTAACTTTCGAGCTATTCTTTCATAATTTTCTAATCACACTTTTATGTAATTAATGAAGCATATAAATTTAAATGCACTGTTCCATAATAAATATTGCTTAAAGTTTCCTGTGGAGGTTCTTTACAGAAGTTTTCCTGGAATTGAATTTAAAACCTTCGTGACTGCAGGTAAATGTTCTTCTGACCACTGAACAAATGGAGATGTTCTATCATCCTTCCCAGTTCATTCGTGCTACTGATGATTTGATTTACTTTGTTTTGCTAAAGTTGCAAATAAAATTAATTTGTAGTGACCGAACGTATAAAACTCCTTATTCTTATTCTGCTTAAAACAGAACTGACAGAGAAAGCTTAAAACCGTTATATTACCTTATAAAGTGCCTAATCATGTTTCTTTTGTTGTTGTTGTTGTTGTGGGGGTGCTTTTTGGCTTTAGATAAGCACAAAAATAGTTGATAAACGTTAATCTATAATCCCTTTATTTTTTTAATGTTGGTCAGTAATGAATCTAGAGTATTCTAAGTATCCTTTTACCTTTCCACGTAGAGGATAATGTAAATGGTCATTAATTTATTTTAAATATGATAACTTTTCTGTCAATTTAACTAAAAATAAAAGTTTTTCTAACTGAAATGTATAATTGAGTATGCGCAATTATTTAGCATAAATATATTGCATTACATTATGCCTACGACTAGTAGGGTAGGCATAATTAACCAATGGTGTGGTCAATTGGCCGAATCCTGGTTGATCGACATTAGGTCGAACCCAAGAGTCAAACGCCCTGTACGTGGGTATCTTTTGTGTTTTCCCCAAGTAATGTGAATAAGAGCAATATGCAACATACAAATTCCTCCATGCAACATACAAATTCAAACAGATTCCATACAATGTACAAATTCATCCACGAAGTTATCCCTAAGTGTACGTTGAAGTACTTATGTAATCAAATCTAATCTAACTCAGTTTCGTGGCTTGACATTGCGACATATCTTTAAAGTTATATATTTTGCTTGCAAGTGGCATTGTTGTCACAAGAAAAATTCCAATCTCTATTAATCTTTACTTTTTATTATTTACCGCCGCCCAGGCGGTATAGTGGTTAGGAACCCTAACTGACATAGTGATGGGCTCGGGTTCGAATCCCGGACAAGGCATGGTTGTAATTGTCTGCCCCTTCAATAGAAAGCAATGGGGGCCACCTATTATAAAAAATGTTGCCTGACCATTAAAAAAATATATATATTATTTACTTTTCTTCCGTTGTCACTTGCGAAACGTAACTTGCATGATTTCCTTCTGTTTTATTTAACTAGCTTACTTTGGAAATCATATTATTTGTATATGTATCTTATTAACTTTATTACATTAATCCTCATGGATCCTGTGTTGCGGCTTTCTAACGAAATATATGTCAAAACCATTTTATAGTAAAAATCATAAATCCTATGATTATACGCTGCTGCCACCGTAAATGCAACACCCTGAAAGAAGCATGCAAATAACGTGAAATTTACAACATGCATTAGCGGAGGTGAGATATGCAAATGATTAGAATTTCAGCGCAGACGCACATCACGCGCGCCTGTGGCCCCACTTCAAAGTGATATTTAATGCCTGGAGTTTTCGAAGATTTCGAGTTCGGCAATTATGTTTTTCTTGTGGTTTTTTCAAAAAAACGATCAATTATGCCTCTTAGTAAATAGCGATCATCGTTTGATCAAGTATCCGAGTTTCACAGAGGAAGGATAGTAGCCTACCGAGAGTGTGGCTTATCTTTCAGGGAAATCGCTAGTCGTGTTGGACGAAACCAAACAACTGTAATGCGGATATGTGACCGTTCGATGCAGGAGGGTACGACGGATCGACGTGTCCGATCGCATCCACCTCAGTGCACCACTTCACGTGATGACAGGAACATTGTGCGCATGGCAGTGACGAATCGCTCAGTCACATCACAAACCATAGCACAGTACATTCAGTCTGTAACGCATCATCCAGTGTCTGCGCGCACCATTCGACGCCGTTTACAGCAGAGTGGTCTGTCCGCAAGACGTCCATTGCTTCGTCTACCCTTGACGCAGAAC
This sequence comes from Stegodyphus mimosarum, assembly GCA_000611955.2. Classification (NCBI taxonomy): domain Eukaryota; kingdom Metazoa; phylum Arthropoda; class Arachnida; order Araneae; family Eresidae; genus Stegodyphus; species Stegodyphus mimosarum. Next base: position 174,747 of record KK122478.1, read on the forward strand.
CACAGATGTCTCCGCCGCCAATGGTGCGATGAAAGAAGGATGTAGACGGCAGAATGGAATGAAATTGTCTTTACTGACGAGTCACGCTTTTGTCTGCAACACCACGATGGTCGAATTCGAGTCTGGAGACACCGTGGAGAGAGGATGCTGAACAGCTGCGTTATGCACCGACACACTGGTCCTGCACCGGGTACTATGGTATGGAGCGATATTGGATATCACTCTCGCACTTCTCTAGAACGGATTTCCGTACTTTAAACAGCCAGCGCTACATCTCCTAGGTGGTGGAGCCAGTTGTCCTTCCTTACCTTCAGGGCTTGCCCACAGCCATATTTCAACAGGATAATGCGCGACCACACGTAGCACGCATTGTCCAAGGGTTCTTTGTCAATCGCCAGATTGAATTGCTTCCCTGGCCGGCTCGCTCTCCGGATCTTTCGCCAATAGGAAACATGTGGTCCATGGTTGCTGAACGACTGACCCAGATTACATCCCAAGCTGCCACACCAGATCAACTTTAGCAAAATGTGGAAGCTGCTTGGTCTTCTGTACCCCAAGAACACATCCAAAGTCTCTTTGAATCAATGCCGAGGCTTGTGACAGCGGTGATCTCGAACAATGGCGGCTACTCTGGCTACTGATTCTGGAAGGAACCGCATTTCACAAAAGTCTATAAATTTAATCATTTGATACTTGGTCAATATGTTATCTACTAAATAAATTTTGTTGTGATATTTCTTGTCTTTCTTGGTGTTGCAATTTGGGTGGCCAGCAGTGTACATAATCTCTGGTTATTTTGCATATTCATCGATTATCTTGTTGAGTTTGGTAAGTTTATTTCGTAAATTTCGAATTAATTGCATATACCGGGCACTGTGCATACTCTCTAGCTCTTGGTGGTATGTATGATAGACTTAATTAATCAAATTTGCTACACATTATGCATAACCGCCAATTAAATTCATTTGGAAATTATATATAGTGGCCCATAAAAATAAAACACTCTGGCTTATTTACAATTTTACCACCTTTCTTTGAGAATTACATTAAACTGTCGGTAAAAGAGAGAAACTAAATGAAACACTTTTACCGTATAATATGAATAAGTTTTCTTTAAAGACATCTTTGTAGGTAATTAAAAGGTTGGTATACATAATTTTTAATTTTATTGGGAGAATAGAATTTTGCTGAAGTGCAAGATGTCGAATTAGGAATAAGATTCCTTAGGCGCCATTTCACAGTGCTTCGTTTTAACAACTTTTTTAAATTTTAATTGTTATCTGTTTGAGTCGTAAATAGAAACATGAAAATTTTAATTTAAGCAGTGAAATAAATTACCCGTCAATCAGTCCAATATCCATGTCAAAATTATGACACCTATTTCACACTGTAATTTAAATATTTATTTCACTGTCAATGAGGCTGCGTTTCTTACTTACTTAAAAGGACTCGATCTTTCGAGATTATTTAATAATTTTTCTGCCTTCATGTTTGTGTGTCTGTTGCTATGTTTTGATATGTTACAGCTATTAAACTCATAAGAGTTCTATTCAGTCATATATTATTTTTAAAATTATATTCAATTCTTCTTCCTTTTAGTGGCATCTGGGGTATTTTCATAAAGACTATCTTCCTATTAATCGAGGGTTTGACTCTTTCTTCGGATACTGGACTGGAAAAGGAGATTTTTATACACATACTGAAGAAGGGGTATGTAAATTTTGATAAAAGAATTACGTATAAAATGTCTAAGTAATGAAGGTACTTTTCCTTAACTTTTGATGTAATCTCCGTTTACTGATCTTGAGGAATATAGCTTTCTATTTTTTAATTCTATCGGAAATATAGCTGTGGATATTCATTGATTAAGGTTCTACAAGTAGTGTGTGACGCAATGTAGAAACAAAAAATGTAGAAACAGAAAAAGCAAAATTCTCTCAATTATTTTCAAATTAAATGTACTTTTAGCACTGAATTTTAACGGCAAAATAATTAGCCTATTTTCAAACCAAATCTGATACATTTTGATACTGAAACGCGCCCATAAAGAAACTGGACGAATTCAAATACTAAATGATGAACTAAAAAAAATGAAAGAATGTTTAGAAAAAGTAATATCTCAACACTTATTAAAGCCAGTTTAAACTGGCTATTTGGCCGTTTGCATATCAAAACGCGGAGTTGTTTTCTTTAACTGAGAAGATATTGTATAAAAAAATTCTTTCGAGAAGAAGCGACGTTGTAACATTAAATTTTGTTACAAATTAGATAAATCTGCTACCGAAACATTAGGATGATTCGTACAGTATATGGTGATGCATCGTAATCAAAAATATGAGTGATACTACTGCTTTAAATTTGAGAGCGAAAGCTTTCCAGATGAACCAAAAATAGGGCGCCCTTTAATTTCAAGGAATGAGGAAAATTATACAAAATACGTTCTTTGGTAAGAGCTGATAGACGTGTAACAACTCGGTGACTTTCAGACATGCTTGGGATAAGCAAAGAAAGCTGTATTTGAAAATCTGAAAATGAAAGTTTGTGCTCGATTTGTGCTTCGGTTTTGTTGACTACTGCGAGACAGGGCGGCAATTTCTTAAAGTGTATCATACCGGCAGATGAGACCTGGTGTCTACAACACGACCCAAAGACAGAGTGGAAAGAACAGTCTTTTCCTATGCAAAATAAGCACGAATGTCGAAGCCAAAGTCTAAGGTCATGCTGATTGCATTTTTTGATTACAAAGGACTTATTCACCATGAATTTGTCCCTGAAATTCAGTCATTTGATAAGGTATTTCTCCCGCCTTCTTCGCATGCCTTCCTGGTGTAATGGTCAGCACACTTGTCGTGTATTCAAGAGGTCTGTGGTTCGAGTCCCGGCGAGGACATCGCTCATTTTCCATCTCTCCTGCTTCTAAATAACCTAATGTCTCTACAGTGGCGCCCGAATTAAAAAAAGGGGGTGAATGATGACTCTTCACTACCAGGATTTGGCGATTGGTCCCCTAATCCCCAGTCACCCTTTAAAAGGGGAAGTATATAAGGTATTTCCCCCGCCTTCTTAGCATACCTCCGTGGTTTAATAGTTAGCACGTTCGTCGGATATTCGAAAAGACCAAGGTTCGAGTCCCAGCGAGGACATTGCTCATTTTTCATGTCTCTCAGCATCAAAAATCCTAATGTCTGTACAACTTAATCAGTATTTATACAAGGAGCGGCCTCTTTTGATTAAGTAACAGGAAAGCGCGTTAGGAAGGAACTATTATTATTCTGGGTAATGATTTCTTTTACATTACTTTATTCTGGGTAATGATTTCTTTTACACGATAATGCTAGGCCCCATATAGCATTGTCTGTACAACAGTATCTTTCTGAGCACTTAACTGCAGTGATAAGTCACCTAACATATTCTCCTGACTTATTGCATCTGTTTTTTTCCCCCGAAGCTTAAGATGAAAGTACGCAGCTCTGAAAATGTATTATAGTTACAACACAACATTACAACTCAGATATTAAATCTAATGTTGGCGTATTATGCTAATGTGTTTGTTCCAATCATCATGAACAGTGTTTCGATGACCTGAAAAAGTTGGAAAAATTGTACAGAATATTTTTTTCTCCTGAGTCGATTATTTTGAAGACTGGTATAGACTCCTCTGGCGATTATTTTTAAGGAGCTAATTTATCTGAATGTCAGAAATCTTTTTCTTACTTATAAGAAATTGACTGCTTACTTACGAATGCACCTTGTAATTTTAAAAACACGAGTCGTAAATAAATTAAATTGAACATATTGCTCCCGAATCGCATGTTTGGGGAAACAAAATACTTTTAGTATTTATTTTACTACAAGTTAAAATCGTATATTTTTATTTGTTAATTGCATTTACTTTTAATTTTAATTATTAGTTAAACTTCATATAAATATGCAGTATGTTCAAGTAAGATCAAAAGTAATTTTCAACTGGAAATGCCTCAAATGATTTACTGTGATATATCTGATAAGTAAATATTCTAAACCGCAAAATGCTTTCAGCACTGAGTATTAAAGACTTGAGTCCTAAGTTACAACTTTATTGAGTTGACTATGATAATATGGCACTGAGTAAAGCTCAGCTTATCTCTTTCCTGTGCTACCTGCTTTCAGACACCAGTTTCTTAATACTAGCTGCAGGTAACACATAGAATAGGTCAAAATTAATACTTGTCCTTAAATTTACTGTATTTTTCTGCTTCAAAACAATGTCATGAGCAACAAAACAATCAATATCTGAATTAATCTTGATTTAACTAAATACCTTTTGAAAAATAATCACATATCAGCACAAGTTAAACTTATATTTCTCGTTTAGTTATTTACACTTGTAGAGTCATTGGGCTAATTGGAAGCAAGAGATGTGAAAAATGAGCAATGCTCTTGACGGGACTTGAACCACGGACCTCTCGAATACGAATACGAGCGTGCTGACCCTACACCACGAAGGCGGGAGAAATAATTTATACACTGATATCTAAATTTCAGCAATTTTTAATAATATTTAGTTTGTATCTTTCAGGAAGTGGCATGCGGACTTGATTTCCACGAAGATAACGAAAATGTTTGGGACTATACGGGACAGTATGCAACTAATGTATTCACGAAGAAAGCTGGAGATATTATAAGAGCTCATAATTCATCAAAGGTACTTATATCTGAAACTGAATTTCCTTCTCCTTGTAAAATACGTAAATGGGGAAGTTAACTCTTTTGGTCTCCCTGTCCTTTTTTGTTCTTCTTTTTTTTTCATTTATTTTACATTACACTGCTGGCCACCGTAAATGCAACACCCTGAAGGAAGCATGCAAATAACATGAAATTTACAACATGCATTAGCGGAGGTGAGATATGCATTAGAATTTCAGTGCAGACGCACATCACGCGCGTCTGTGGCGCCACATCAAAGGGCTATTTAAGGCTTGGAGTTTTCGACGATTTCAAGTTCGGCAATTGTGTTTTTCTTGTGGTTTTTTCAAAAAAACTATCAATTATACCTCGCAGTAAACAGCGATCATCGTTTCATCAAGTATCCGAGTTTGAAAGAGGAAGGATAGTGGCTTGCCGAGAGTGTAAATTATCTTTTAGAGAAATCGGTAGTTGTTTTGGACGAAAACAAACAACTGTAATGCCGATATGTGACCGTTGGATGCAGGAGGGTACGACGGACTGACGATCCATCCACCGCAGTGCATCATTTCACGTGATGACAGGAACATTGTGCGCATGGCAGTGACGAATCGCTCAGTCACATCACGGACCATACAACCATAGCATAGCACATTCAGTCTGTAAAGCATCATGCCGTGTCTGCGCGTACCATTCGACGCCGTTTACAGCAGAGTGGGCTGTCCGCAAGACGTCCATTGCTTGGTCTACCCTTGACGCAGAACCACAGACGTCTCTGCCGCCAATGGTGCGATGAAAGAAGGATGTAGACGGCAGAATGGACTGAAATTGTCTTTACTGACGAGTCACGCTTCTGTCGGCAACACCACGATAGTCGGATTCGAGTCTGGAGTCACCGCGGAGAGAGGAGGCTGAACACCTGCGTTATGCACCGCCACGCTGGTCCTGCACCGGGTATTATGGCATGGAGCGGTATTGGATATCACTCTCGCACTCCTCTAGAACGCATTTCCGGTACTTTAAGCAGCCAGTGCTACATCTCCTAGGTGGTGGAGCCAGTTGTCCTTCCTTACCTTCAGGGCTTGCCCACAGCCATATTTCAACAGGATAATGCGCGACCACACGTGGCACGCATTGTCCAAGGGTTCTTCGTCAATCTCCAGATTTAACTGCTTCCCTGGCCGGCTCGCTCTCCGGATCTTTAGCCAATAGAAAACACGTGGTCCATGGTTGCTGAACGACTGACCCAGATTACATCACAAGTTGTCACACCAGATCAACTTTGGCAACGTGTGGAAGCTGCTTGGTCTGCTGTACCCCAAGAACACATCTAAAGTCTCTTTGAATCAATGACGAGGCGTGTGGCAGCGGTGATCTCCAACAATTGCGGCTGCTCTAGCTACTGATTCTAGAAGGAACCATACTTCACAGAAGTCTATAAATTTAATCATTTGATACTTTGTCAACACGTTATCTACTAAATAAATTTTGTTGTGCTGTCACTTGCCTTTCTTGGTGTTGCAATTTGGGTGGCCAGCAGTGTAGCTTACTCTAAGAATTCTATACTGAAAGGTTAAATATGCGGAAGACGCAAAAGACTACAACGAAGATAGCCAACTGCATGACTATAACAAAGATAGCCAACTGCTTAAGAGCTGAGACAAAGTTTCCGTTGTTGCTTAACGCCTTAGATCTGGCATGTGATTTGAAGGCCTTTGCTTAATTGTTCAGGAGAAATTCAACCTTCTTTGTAGGTCTCTCTAAAATAGATTTTCTAAAATTAGAGACAATAATGAGAGCCAGGTAAGCATTTCTGTCTACATTTTATTTAAGGATATTAAGGATACATGTTTTTATGAATACTTACTGTGTTTTTACATTATCATTTTGAAAGAAGAAATTTCTCATTTCTTATTGTTTTATTGGTAAATCAAAGTCATGGTAATAACTTTTAATCTATTTGATTTTAAAAACTTGTAATTTAGTGTTTTAGCTATATTTTGGGTTAGAATTTAGTGAACCAATAACTGGCCTGAGGAGACAAAATAGGCTGAGACATCCCCCCGTAAGCCAAGAAGATGTGTGTTAGTATGAGGTTGTTTAAAATATGTAACGGTACGCCTATCTGGCTCTCATTCCATTTCTTTTAAAAAGAAAATATGAATCCATTTCTTTTAAAAAGACCTAAACGAAGGCGTTCATCTCCTTAGGTAAATAGTAGTTTATTAAACGTAAGCATCAGTAGGCTAAGTTTTAGTTGGAGAAGTTCAGTCAAATTTCATAAAGTATGTTATTACCTCTATTAAAATTTTTTTGCTATTACTGTCACTCTTATAAACTTGATATTAACAACCAGATGAAAAGACGTTCTCCATTTTTCAGCCACTGTTTTTGTACTTAGCCCATCAAGCTGTGCACGCTGGAAATTCATATGCGCCGCTGCAAGCTCCGCCAGAATATGTTGAAAAATTTACTCATATTAAGGATGCCGACAGGAGAAATTTTGCAGGTAATGCTGAAAAGTTAATAAGGCGTATATTTTGGTAAATTTGGTTTTAAATTATAAATTATTAGTTTTCTGTACTATTTTCAATTTCACTGTTTCACTAGGCTACAGATTGTAGCATATTTTAGCACTTTTTAATTTTTTTCTATATTTATTTTACTTTCTTAAGCCTAAGTATTTCGAAACTTCTACAAATTAAAGCACATCTTCTATTTATTTTATTAAGAAGGGAGTAGGCAATAGTTTCAATCAGTTGCCTTCTGTACGCTTCTTGTTGAATAAAGTTATCCACATCATTATTATCATCATCTGTCACTGCAAAAATAAGCCTCTTTAACGTTGGTCAAGTTTATTATTTCAGCATCCTATCTTAACGCATTTTATGCAACATTTCGCTGAATTCTACCAGTCTGAAACTTCAAAAGTAATTTAAATGGCCATCTTGATTTTTTAAAAGCAGTATTTTATAATAGTCAAAAAATAATGCACTTCTATCTCTATCTAAGGACTTTCCGATTCAACATTTATTTCAATCAATCCGCTCCAAAAACGTAAAAAAAGCAATATTAAATTATCCTGTTTGATGATAGGATTGGATTTGGTTAAATAGAAGCGTTTTATAAAATCTAACATTTTCTGTAATCTTACCTGTAATATCATGCGAAAACTTGTAATTTGTTCAACTGCATTTTTTGCAACCTCGCCTTATTGAGATTCTTATGTATGTTTACATTCATAGCATTGCAAATTAATATTCACAGACTGAATTTTGTGAGTCTTAAAATGAAGAAATGTATGATAAACAGAAAGTGGAATCAACCACTTCAAAAGGAAGATGTATTCTGTTAAAAGTAAATGGAAGCCATTTCTGGTAAAGCAAATGCTATATAACACGTAAAAAAAAAATTGAAAATTTCTACACGTGGCCGATTTTGAATCATTTTCTAGTGATGATTAACAGTCAGTCAGCACTGGTTTTTAAGTTTCATTAGTCCTTTCACAATAGCTAAATCGGACTTAAACTGTTTTCAACAACTCGAGTATACTTTTTATTTATAATACAAAAGCATATTTTTACGGATTTTGTATTTATTTAGCTATTTATTTAGAATTGTAATTAAAATTGTTTTACTTCCCCGTGCAATGCAGCACGAGACTTTATTTGAAAAGAAAGCAACGCTGGAAAAGTAAAAATGCAAGAGCGCGTACATTTAACATTTAATAAATAAATATCTCATAATTGTACTGTTTCGCTATCCTGAAAAATCAAGAAAATAGATTTTACGAGAATATTCTCGTGATGATTAAAAAGCTTATAAAAGCCGAATTAAAACACCTCAGCTCAGTTGTTTTAAGCGAACTGTTGTTGTTTACTTGGTGCTGTTATTGATTGTAACGAATTCGCTGTGAGATTGAATTAGTTTCCCTCTGCTTTGAATTGTGCTCTGTTTAACGTTCAAATAGCTTAAAATATAACTACTGTGATATATTTTGACATTGTATGAATATCTCTGAGGAAATATTTCAGCATTTTGTTTTATTTCTTGTGAAAATAATGAATTTTATTAACTTTTTAACGACTTGTGCATTCAATCCATGACGAATCCTTACGCACGCAACACTTTTTTGGTGTCAGAAATGGGATTTGAATGCCAATTACTAGAGCGATGGAAGAACAATTCAGACAGTTGATGACTGCATTTGCTGCATTCCAAGAAAAGATGGAAGGAGCCGTCAACTCAGTTAAAGAAGATATGAGAGCTGGCCAAGAATCTGTTAAAGACGAGGTAAAAGCTGGCCAAGATTCCGTTAAAGAGGTGATGAAAGTGGTTCAAGAAAAGATGGAAGCTAGGCAAGAAAAGATTGAAGCAGGACAAAAAGTGGTGAAAAGACAAATTACTTGCATAATAGAAAATAAATATGAGGCTATGGAAGGAAGAATAGACGCGGTTGAAAATAAAGTTGGAAAAATTGTAGAAAAGGTTTTTTCTGTCAAAGAACAAATAGAAGATAGAGTTTCTTTTGTGGAACAACGAATCGAAGGAAGAGTTTTTGCCGTTCAACACCAAATCGAACAAAAAATTGAAGAGAGAGTTTCTGCTGCCGTCGCCAAAAAAGTTGACACCTTAAAGAAATGCATAGCGACAGCTGAAAGCAATTCTGATGGATTTACATTTTTATCCGTGCCTTCTTGTTCCTTCCGGAAGTTATCCACATATGAGGGAAAGACCTCTTGGCAGGTATATAAGACACAGTTTTCTATAGTGGCGGAAGCAAATGGATGGGATCCCCAAGCTAAGGCCTGTCATCTCACCGTTTCTCTGAGAGCAGACGCAGCGGATATCCTTCAGACTGGATTTCGAAGCGCTATCCGGCGCGTTGGAGCTGCGCTTTGGCGAGAAATGTTTGAAAGATAACAGCAGGCTTCAAATAAAATCCCTTCAACAGAAGCCCACCGAAACACTCCAAGAGCTCGCCATGGATGTTGAAAGGCTGTCCCACCTCGTCTTTTTGGAGTGCCCGGCAGAAACAAGGGAGATCCTGTCCCTGCAATACTTTAGCGACGGCATATGGGATCCTGAAATACAGGAAACACTGGGAATGGCTGATGTGAAAGACGTAAAACGTGCTCTGTTGTACGCCATGAAATCGAAACAAGCAACTCGTGGAGACCGCCACCCAGGAGCTGCTCAAGTCCACGAGCCAGTGGATCAACTGATTGCTCGTTTAGATGATTTATCCAGACAAGTCAATGCTTTGATATGGAGTGGGAGGTGAGAACAAACTGATTCTAAAGTGTTCGAAATGTGGTGTTGAAGGCCACGTACCAAAGAACTGTAAAATACAATTGGGCACGATAAATAAGATAGACGATATAACAAGACAACTGAATGCCTTGAGATGGAATATTGGTGACAAAAAATCAACCCTAAAGTGTTGGAACTGTGGTGCTGAAGGCCACATACGAAGGAACTGCAGAACGCCCCAGGGCATGCAAAATAAGATAGTTTCCCAGCAACGACGCAGGAATCATATCAATGACCATATAGCGAAGTGGAGTTTGAACGATAGTGAAAAACTCCGTTTTAAAGCGCTCAAGATTTCTGTAATGAGTGGCAACACTAACGGGCTATCCATTAATGGGCATATCGTTGGAGTTCCTTGCAATATGATCATTGACACTGGAGCTAATGTTACCATCATTCGGAAAGGTTCAGCTCAACAATTTAAGGATAAACTCGTTTGGATGCCATCCTGTGTTACCCTCCAGACTGCGTCCGGCGAGAAAATCGACATGGAGGGGAAGTTAAACGTGAACATCGTGCTTGGAAGTGCCGCCTATCATCGCACGGCATATGTAGCTGATATTACAGATCCTTGCATACTCGGATTAAGCTTTTTAAGGAAATACAATGTTTCCTTAGACTTCAAAGACAACAAACTGTTTTTAGCATCAAAGTGCATAACTATCCATCAGTAGAAGGGATCCTCACCTCAAAATGCCGATGCGTTGTCTGAAAGACCCGGCTCAAAAAGCGGCCAAAATCACACTAGTGTCGAAGAGAAACCCGAGACTACCAGCAATTCTCCATGCCAGATACTCATCGGTCGTAATCTTCGTCTGCCTAGTGATCTCTTCTTTGGTCGCCCAACGGATGCGCCTTCATCGCCTGAGGAATACATCCAAGATATCCAGGCCCAATTTGAAGTGATGTACCGTTCTGCACGAAAGCGAGTCAACTTGGCTACGGAGAAGGTGAAGACCGAATACGGCACCTGAACTACTAGACATAGATTCAACGAAGGAGAGTTGTTGGGGAATCCAACTCGACGGAAACGACTCTGTCCGAAACTACAGTTATCTTGAGATGGTCCGTACACAGTCCTAAACAGGCTGAACGACGTCGTGGTTCGGATCCGTAAGTCATCGAACTCTAAACCTAAAGTCGTTCATTACAACAGGTATGTATGATATGATATGTATGTACGTTATGTATGATACTAAGTTTCTTTTATTTGATTTAGAGACATTTTCGCAAAAGGAATTATATTCATATAAAAAGAATTTACAGCAGATTTTCTTAGAAAGTTTTGCTCTTGAAAATAAGTCAGTCATTCATGCGAATTTGACATCGCAAAAACTAAAATTCGCAGTTGATAAAGAATGATCTGCCAACTCAAAGTAACGAAATGACAGAAACAGCGATGTACGCGGATAGAAATAATAAAAGCAGAAAGGTTTTCAGCAGCTTTTTTCTGCAGTCGAAGAAGGCGACATGTAAAAGATACTCGAAGACTTTTGTTTTAATTAATCTATATAATGTGGTAAAACCGTTTCACAAGTCTGCTTACCCTTTTGGGTCAAATACCTCTTATGCATGTAATTTATATTTTATGTATTCTGTTAAACTCCATAAAACATGCTGAACTGGAAAACTTCAGAAAATAAGCTCATACCATTTATTGCATCTGATTGAAAACTTAATGTAATAGCTAGAGAAAGTGCTGTGATTCCTTATTTGAAAGTGCAGCAGAACTCGATTGTAAAGGAACACCAGGGAAATTGGCATGTTATTTCCGCTGTAAAAATTCCTCATGCATCTGCGATTGATCTTGGTAAGGAAATAATATGCAAATTAAAATCATGATGGCCGTTTGATCATTACAACGGTAATATCGCTCTGCATATGCTCATTATCAATGAGTTCCATTGTATTTCTTACAAAACTGTAAGCGCTAATCTCTTTAAAGGGTTCATTGATTACTCTTGTAAGATTTCAGTATTCTCAAAAATATAGCATAACAATTACTAAACACACATAGATCAACAATGAATTGAGTATTTCAATGGCTTTTGTGGTTTGATTCGGAAACTAATTACGAATTATTTCTTAACGTAATGATAAGGCAATTTGATTTTTTTCCCGTTATGGAACAACACTTGGTAAACAGTTTTCTACAGAAAGACATATGGGCCAACTTTGCCTATTGAGTATGTTAAAAAAAACACTATTTTTATCTCTTATAACCGTTTTCTTGTTTTCAAATTAATTACTGTCAATAAAAAGCTTTTAAAGTAGATCATTCGATATTGCTCTTTTTCTTTGAAATAACTAAACTAAGAAATATATTTCTTGCATAAACAAATAATTACACAGATGTTTGGTTTATTTAATTTATTAAAATCATCAGATCCTGGAATGGTTTTCCACGAGAGTTTATTTGTGTACTTGAAAACATCGTTCGAGACATGTATCTGGTATTAGAAAGAGTTATTTGAAAGGTGTACAAGTACTTACTTCTTCGGCTTAAGTGCGCGAAAGACACTTTAAAATTAAAGGGAAATCAGATCAGCGAGTGGAATGATATAGCATATACAAACGAAACGTAAAAATTTAAAAGTAAGTCCTCTTTAGTCCTCGAACTTTTCAACTAGAATTCGCAACTTAAATTTCTGTTATGGTATTCAAAATAAGGGACAGTAAAAAATGCTTTTGAAGTCATTTTAGTGTGTCTAATATATTATCGTAATTTTTCTTTTCACTCAATTTTGTATTCTTCAGGTATGGTGTCATCATTAGACAACTCTATTGGTGAACTTTTTTCTGAATTAGACAAAGCTCACATGCTTAAGGATTCCGTAATCATATTTACTACTGATAACGGAGCTGCTGTCGAAGGCATAGATCAAAGCACTGGATCCAACTGGCCTTTGCGTGGCTCCAAATACAACATGTGGGAAGGTGGCATTAGAGGAACTGCTTTTGTATGGAGTCCCTTGTTAGAGAAGACAGATGGGACAGTTTCTACTCATATGATGCATATGAGTGATTGGTTGCCTACTTTATATTCATTAGCAGGTAAGCAGAGTAAACCTAAGATTAATAGACGTTAATACACTCGTGCTAAAAAAATAAGCAACAAATGCTAAAATAAAAGGTACTAATGTAAAAAGGTGAACTGAAACATCCAGTTTACATATGAGGTTACATCGCCTAATGAATATAGGCAAACGAAATCAGCATTAAACTCAATCCCGCAGTCACTCCACAACGCATTAAAAGAGGGCATGCTGGACCTATGCGTCTCTTCGCAAACAGCGGTAGTTCCGTATAATCCGAGATAAACAAAGCGAAAACATGAGCCGAAGACGCCGTTTCCAAGATGAAATACGTTCGAGGCCTGTCGGGATGTTGCAAGCTGATGCAAGACAATCCGATGTTGCGAGAGAGCTGAATGTGCATCGTAGAGTCATCAATCAGTAGGCTGTGAAATCGTTACCAAAGGGATCAAATTCCCTGTAGAAGACGCGTGTCTAAAAGCCACAGGAGTACCACAACGGTTGACGATTGCTCCCTTTTTGTTTCGGTTCTTATACGACGATGAACAATTTCTGAAACTAAAGCTTTGAGAATTCAGTATATGTGAATGTAAGTACACTCGCTTTAAAAAAATAAACAACACACGCTAAAAGAAAAGTTACAAATGTAAAAAGCGGATTTAAAACATACGGTTTACATAAGAGGTAGAGGATGCATTGGCGAATTCAAATAGGCAACCAAAATAAGCGTAAAACATACTTCCCCAGTCACAACACAACGCTCTAAAAAATGTTGTGCCAGTCTTAAAGTTCGCAAGCAGTGATAGTTCCGTGTAATCCGAGGTAGCTAAAGCAGAAAGCATGAACCAAAGACCCCATTTGCATGATGAATTGAGTTGGAGGGCTGTCGGGATGTTGCAAGGGAACTGAATGTACATCGTAGTGTCATCATTCGACTGTGGAGTCGTTACCAACTACTGTAGAAGACGTGATCTCGATGCCGGAGGGTTACCACAAAAGCACATGATCGCTTCCTGTTTCTATGTGAAAGACGTTGTAGATAAGTAACAGCACGACAGCTGACGTCGCATTCTCTGCTGCTGCTCGACGGCCCATATCCCGTCAAACTGTGTTGCGTCAACTGTATGAAGGTGGATTGTACGCCCGACGGCCTGTGCTTTGTCTCCTTTGCCCCATCGCATGCCAGAGTGCGTCTGAATTGGGCTGGTGAACATCGAAGTTGAACACCGGAGCACTGTGGCCTCGTACTCTTTACGTATGAGACTCGATATAACATCCAGAACGATTCTTGAATGGCAATGATATGACGAGAGTCAGAGACACCTTTTCGGGTGGCAAACATTGGCGAAAGAGGCCTTTACAGAGGAGAAGTCATACTTGTATGGGCAAGAATACCAATGAACGGCTGCACGAAACTCTACGAGGTTCCTGGTGGCTCCGTCACATACATCCGATACCGCGATAAAATTCTAAACTTTCTTGTGCATCCTTTTATCGCTGCGATGGGTACCGACGCGATGTTTATGGACGGTAATGCCCGTCCGCATAGAGCTCGAGTGGTGCTTCGTTATTTGGGAAGTGAACCCATTCCACACCTACTGTAGCCTGTTAGATCACTGGACTGAAATCCCACAGAGCATGCTTGGGACATGTTGGAGCGACGGAGATCAGGTCGCTGTGTGCCTCCAGGCACCCTCTACGAGCTCCGACATGCATTACTACGGGAATGAGTGCTACTGCCACAACAAGCGATCAACGACACCATTGTCAGCTTGCCTCCCCGTTGTCAAGTATGCATTTCAGCTAGAGGTTATCATACACATTATTAGTATAATGTTTGCATTGCAAATATAATTTACTAAGATTTCCGACCCATTTGGTCTTTTGCGATATGGTGGTCGTAATACATGTGTTTTTATATCTCTTTATTGTTTACTGTGGGATCTAGTAATGGATCTAGTATGGAATCTACAACAAGCTCTTGGATCAATTTGACGCATATAGACCGAATGGCATATATTCGTCTTTCAAAGCATAAACTGCGTGCTCTTTAATCCGTAAAATGACTTAACACATACATTTCTTAGTGTCTGAAGCTTTTACATGCATTCTATAAATGTTAGTAACCTCGAAACGATGAAAGCTTTTCATAAAAGTACTTTTCAGCATATATGTTTTTGGATCTGCAAAAGATTGAACGAAATTCTTTTTCTGTTTATTAATATGAAAGTAAAATTCGTATTTTGGTATTTAAACGTTTATTGATTGAATTGCAAGAGTATTCTTATTTTGTTTGCTGGCTCTTGCTGACTGATCATGAGTTATGCGACGTTTTCACAAAAACTTTCTCTGCAAAATTAAATATACATACTTTATGGTTGATACTGTTTTGTTACAAGTATAATAATTTACCTATGTACTTTTATTTATTTTTTATTTTTTTGTCTTCCGTCTATTTGTGCAATATGGGAAGAGGAATTATTCAGAAAATATTTTTCAAAGAAATGTAAATTTATGTAAATAAACCTTTAAAAAAACTTTTAGAGGATAATATAAAAATAAAAATCTGTCTTTCCCGTACGATTCTACATGCAAAATTGTCTATTTTAAATTGCAGGAGGCGATGTTAAAAACTTGAGAAATATTGATGGCTCTGATATGTGGCCAACAATATGCTGCAATACAACATCTGCACGAGAAGTAATTCTCCATAATATAGATTCAGAATGGAAAGTAGAAGCGATTCGAAAAGGGAAATACAAGTTACTGAAAGGAAGTGTCTTTAACGGGAATTTTGATGGCTGGTTTGATAAAGAAGGAAAAAAGAAAGAAAACATTCCTTTTGCCGAAAGTGATATCATGGTTCAAAGGAAGGTGAGGATGAATGCTGTTTATAATTGTCAGTCATTTAACATTTCAAAAATGCATCTAAAAGTATAAAATGGGGTACCATATATCAAACTTTCATAATAAAATTCAAACTATTTGTCAAACATTGCGTAAAATTTTATAATGAATTGACAGGAAAATTTGACTCGATAGCCGTATAACTTCAAATTTTGCCAATATGGGCGAAATGGATACTTAATCCGCAATAAAGGAAGTAGTTATGTAAGTAGTCATGTTGTTGCTCTTTTGAAAAATTTTTCATAGAAGCATTTTCTCTAATAAAGAAGATAGGTATTTCATTAGGCTTAATAGATCATTACTCTCAAATAATACAAAACGCTTCATACATTTGGGTGCAAAACTCGGGGAAATATTAGTTATTAGTAGTTTATTAGAACCAGCTGGAACGTTCACAATGGTTTAGTTGCATTATCCAAAGTGGAACCATTAATCGCTAAAATCAGCAGCTTTTGTTTTATAGTTTCTCCCTAAATCTGGTGAGATTATAGTATAAATCTCTTAGAAAATGGAAGTGTCATTATCATTATCATTATAATCATGGCACAGCCCCGGTCGGCACAAGCCGGCCATAGGACCAAGAGGTGGGACTAGCCAGTCTAACAACAAACGAAGAGCCAGCGGTACGGCTGTGCTCTTCGTTTAAAAGAAAAAACATATGAAGTTCAAAATCTGAGTCTCAGGGCCGAATTCCAATTCTATCTTTGTTCGTATTTATAATCTGCATTATTGTCTCTGCAAAATCTTTCAAGTTTAAATAGTTTCTTTAAAAAATCTTCCTTAAAATTCTTTCTATGTTTCTCTCTTGCACACCGGGTAAGCGTACATTCATCGACGAAGTGTCTTGCGTCCCCAAACTTATCACATATTAAGCATTTCTCATTATTCTGTAGATGGAACCTATTAAAATAAGCCGGGAAACGCCAATGATTAGTCAGTATCTGATTTATATCAATATTATTTATAACACCCATCTTCTTGTTTAACTTTATACTTTCATTAAATCTTTTTTTCTTATTGGAACGACTCCCAGCAATATTCCATTCTGCATAAATCCAGTTTTCCATTTCAGTAATGGTCTTTTTTCTTGAATCTTGCATATTAAAATTATCGGTCTCATCCCCAACTGCCTCCATTTAACATGTGTGTCAGCCCTCTCATTTCCGACAATTCCACTGTGTGCTTTCACCCAGAATAATTTAACAATATGCTTTCTTTCAGCCTTTTTAAACAAGTCTTTTATTTCATTAATCAGTCAGTTTTTATGATCTGGTTGGAAGAGTGCCTGTGGCGCAGAGAGGGCAGCAGTATAATATAAAATATCGAACTGTAAATTTTTTATTAATCCAATTCAAAGCCTCTCTCAGTGCGAATAGTTCTGCTTGATAAACTGAATTCTTTAATTTAGGTTTTATTCTCACATTGTCTATTTCCTCTCCATGAAGATAAATTACCAGAGCGTTGCCCACTCCCCCATCAAAACCATCTGTAAAAACGTCTATTTCGCCACCAGAAGGAACATCAAGAAATAATCCAAATCGTGTAGTTGGGTGAATAATATCCTCATTCTTTTGTTGAAAATCCGTACTCGTGAGCATTTTTTTGTCCGATTTCAGTATCTATGATAATTTTATTAGCTAAAAGAAATTTTTTGTAGTATAATTTGTGCAAAATTGAGAGCGGTGGAACACCAGCAAGGACGCAGGTAACTTCATTCGCAGCAAGGACGCTTCATTTGCAGCAAGGACGCAGGTAACTTGCCATTATAACAGCCTTCTGAAGGCTGTTATAATGGCAAGCATGGCAATAAGCTGTTATAATGGCAAGCAAGCTGTTATAATGGCCTCTCTGCAGGGCGTCCAGTTTCATTATAATCCTAAGTACCTCCTCTGCCGGCAGCCCTATGCTTTGACTCCATATAATATTTTAGAGCTGATCGCATTTCTAAATATCTCCCTCAGTGTGGGACTCTTTCTATTCAAAGTCGCAACACTAAAATTATACTTCTAAAATTTTAAAATGTTATTTGTGATTCTATGCGTATGCTTAAAATGTTCCGTAAAATTTAATTTGTCATCAATAATAATTCCTAGGTATTTCATATTTTCACAAAATTTGATACAATCACCCTTAAATTTCAATTGTGGGTCTGGTCTTTCTCCCACCCTGAAGGAAAAAAATAGTCTACAAATTTTTTATTTATTAAATATATTTTCTTTCTATCACTCCATTCTTTCAAATCATTTTCTACTTTTTTAAATAGCTTCTGCATTTTTTCAAGAGAGTCTTCCTCCGCCATAACCACTATATCGTCGGCATAACAGATAATCTTACAATTCGAAATATTGACTTTCTGAATTAAATAATCAATAATGAGGCCGCAGAACAGAAGAGCCCTAGGGGCATCCTTTGTAAATGTCAAAAAACAGATTCAAATTATCAGATGGACCCTTAAAAACCATCTTTCGCCTTTTAAAATATTTTTTTATAATTTCATACATATTCTTAATAATTTCAATATTCTTCAAGTGTCGCATCAAAGAGAGAGCCACCTTTCATTGTCGAAGGTACCCCTGGCGGCAAATGAAACCAGAGCCACATGTTTGGTCTTTCTTTTCTCTCTAATGCCAGATGCGACTCTATGAAGAGCCAATTGAGTTTGTGGGTTTTTAATTATTTAATTCTAAAGTTCTAACTTAGAACTCTACGAACACTAACAAGCGAATAATCGCTTAAGTGTGTGAACAAAACGCGTAAGACTTAAGAAGGGTTCACAACCCTTTATTTTTCAGAATATTTACAATCAGTTCTTACTTAGAACTTTACACAAAGCCTCCACTCGGGCTTGAACTTAAATAATAATGAATTTAAATTAAACTAAACTAGCTTAACTAAGCTATCTGAAAGGTATAGCCGAAGCTATCAGAAATCTAACTACACAGTCCAGTCACATTAATGTGACCACCACGTACTTTCCATGTCAGAGTTAAATAACCAATCACAGAAGGCAGGTGGCAGCACAGTGCAGTTGAGCGTATATAAAGGGTGTGTGAGGGCTTCGGAAAACATTTCAATCGTTGGCGTAATGCAGAAACGAAGCGATTTATCCGACTTCCAAAAGGGCATGATCATTGGCTTTCGGGCCAAGGGTGGAAGCATTTCCGAAACGGCTGAGTTTGTGAACTGTTCGCGTGCCGCCGTGGTAAAAGTGTACCGTGCATGGCAAAATGGGACTGTCCAAAATCAGCGACGTGGCAAATGTGGTGCACCACGGGCCATAGATGACAGAGGCGAACGACGGTTGCGGAGATGCGTTCGGGCAGATAGACGGGCTACCGTTGAGCAACTGACCACCAAAATGAACCAAGGGGCTACCAAAAGTGTCTCCCAAAGTACTATTCAGCGAACATTGCTGCGTCTGGGCCTCCGAAGCAGACGCCTGGTTCGTGCACCTATGCTGACTGCTGTTCATCGACGGCGAAGGCTAGAATTTGCACGCCAGTACAGCAGCTGGACGTCCACTGAGTGGCGACAGGTTGCGTTTTCGGATGAATCGCGTTTTATGCTCCATCGGACAGATGGACGTTGGCGTATAAGGCGTGAAACCTCTGAAAGGAACCACCCTGCAACCATTGCCGGAACGGTCCAAGCTGGAGGCGGGAGCATTATGGTCTGGGGAATGTTTTCCTGGCATTCTCTAGGTTCACTGATCATTGTGGAAGGCACAATGGATCAATACAAGTACGCATCTGTCCTTGCGGACCATGTTCACCCCTACATGCGCATTGTTTTTCCTCAGGATGATGGCATCTTCCAGCAGGACAATGCGAGGTGCCATACAGCTGCCAGTGTACGTGCGTGGTTCGAAGAGCACCAGGATGAGTTTACCGTCCTCCCCTGGCCAGCAAACTCACCTGACTTAAACCCAATCGAGCATCTGTGGGACCATCTCGATCGAGTTGTTCGCGCCATGGATCCTCAACCGCGTAATCTAGCGCAGCTGGCCACGGCATTAGAGTCGGCATGGCTCAACATCCCAGAGAACACCTTCAGGGACCTATGTGACTCTCTTCCTGCACGTCTCGCAGCAGTCCGCTCTGCGAAAGGTGGTTATTCTGGCTTTTGACTGATGGTCACATTAATGTGACTGGACTGTGTAGTTGGCCCCTAAGTATTAATTAAATCGGCGAAGCCAAGCAAGGGCCTAAGATATGGCCGAGCGTAGTAACTAAGAGAGAACTTAGCCAAACGCGAACGCGCGCTAGGCAAGGAATCAGAGGAATCAGACTCTCTCTCTAGCAGTCGATGAAACTTTGACTTAAATAGTACTCTTTCTCATTTGCATTTACTGCGTTTCTGAATTTACATTCTGGCAGGAAATTGCAAGTTGAAATTAGAATAAGATAGGAAAGATACAAAACTTAAAATAAACTGTTAATAAACTTAAGACAAACCTTACAAGTTGATATCCCCTTTCTAAAACCAAATTGCCTTTCAGAAATAATATTATTCTTATTTAAAATGTACTGCAGTTCTATTAACTAAAAGTTTATCATAAATCTTTGCAAACATTTTCAGTAGACAAATTGGACGAAATCCTCCTTTATCCTTTGGTATCAAGATTAATTTTCCAATTTTACAGATATCTGGAAATATCCTCAACTTCAATCATCTGTTATAAAACACTATGAAGAAGGAAGGGCAATCCTCAAACAGTATTAACAACGTGGCCCCGATCCCATCCAATCCAGGAGTAGACCTTATCCGTAGGCATTTAATCGCAATCAAAATTTCATTATAATCATTATGAAGTCTTTCTCCTCTGCATACCGCTGCATATTAATTTCTTCTGCATTTATATCCTCATTAATATCCTTAAGATATAAAATTTCTTCGATAATTTTTTGTAATTGTCCTCGATAGACGCCGTCGGGGCTTCACTATCTCTCTCAATAATCATTTTCTTTTTCATTTTAGCGGTGGCAACTCTAAAAGGTCCATCATAATAATTTCCATCTCTCATAAACAGATAATCTTTATATTCTTTTCTCGTACGCTTATTTATTTGTGTCCGTTTACGTGCCGTTTTTACTTGTCTTCTTATTTTATCCAGTCTCGTATTCCACCAGGGAGTTCTTCCTTCCCTCTCTTTTTTCCACTCTCAGATTTTTCCACATTTGTGTTATATAATGGTTCTCAATATGAGAAACTACTTTATTCAGTTCCTCTTCATTCTTAGATTTCAGTATCTCATTTTCCATTTCTAATTAATCATTTTTCATATTTCAACTAAATCTCATAATTCTATTAATATTAGTAGTTATAAATTTCTTATTACTCTCCACGTTGAAACCTTGTTCCATTTCAATCCATATATATCTATAATCGCTGAGAGAATCCTCATCTAAAATATTCATACTAAGTCATTGCCTGAGTATTGTTCCTGAGTATTAAGTCTTGGCGAACCCAAGACTAGATCCGTCCAACCTTCTCCCACTGAGGACAAAACTGTAGGTTTAGAATCTGAGTCATTTACTACAATCAAACCTTTTTTTGCCATAAAACCATCGGTTAAAACCCTCCTTGCATCTGAAACAGATGCCCTCTAACTAAAATGTTTTGAATAATTGTAGCAATAAAATCATTTTATCACATATATGTTTAAAATCTCTTCCAATCTAAATAAATGTGCATTCAAGTCCTCAGCAAGCGAGAAATAAACCGAGACAATACCAAACATTTTTCTTTCCAAAAATACGGATATTGTCACTATAGTACATCCGACAGCATCCAATCGGATTTCAAATTAGGAATTACACACTACAATTGCGGCTGCCTCTGTTTTATCATTAATTACTCTCCATTCTTTTTCGACAGAAGCAATTCCATCTGTAACATAATACGGCTCTTGCAGCGCAGTAATGCCTGGTACGTCACCCTTAATATTTTCAACCGCAGATAGCTGAAATGCGGCAGCATTAGAATGGTTTAAGTTAATTGTTAAAATCTACATTTCCAAAATAAAAAGAATGATATAAACAGTTATTTACGTAAAATCCAATATACACAAAGTTTAAATCCAATATATGCAAAATTAACATGCAATATATACGAAGTTCAAATCCAGTTTTTACTAAGTTAAAATCTAATCAGTTAAAACGATATCAAATATAAATTTAAAACTCACCGTTGGAGGCAAGAGGAAAATTCTATTTTCTTCTTCTGAAAACAATACAATTTATTTTGGCACCAAGAAACAGAAATGAATACACAAGTATAAAATGTCCCAGCCGATATGCATATAATAGACCTTTAAACATATTCAATAAAATTCCTATAGATCCATATGATCCCTTAAAAACGTATTTCCTCGATTAGAACCGAGTATTCCTTAGAAAATGCATTATAAGTTTCCGAATAGTTTGTTCTATATTTTTATTAACTTCGACACAGTTTATTCATTTCTCAGTTTAACATGTGCCAATGAACAAATTCCACATGCAATGTCTTTCTTACAATATTTCTTAATACGTCCATACCCTAAACACTTTATGCATCTTTTTGGGCGAAGATACAATTTAGCGGAATATGACTTCCATCCAACAGTAATTCTTTGGTCCTCCAGAAGATCTTCTTGGCAAGATCCAGAAATTTGGTACATTCGATGAGAGACCTCCCTTTCCGGAGCACGAATCCTAAATAACAGGCGTACGCAATCACCACTGCAACAGCAATCTTTTCTCAATTTCTCTATCATCTGATCCTCCGGAAGAATATCCGAGATGTTGTAAACAATGATCTTGGGTTTAATAAATCTCTTCCTTTTAGTTTTAACTAGGGTGTTCAATTTTTCATTCTCCAATACTGTCTGTTCTAATTTTTTACACTCTTCTTTACGTTTTAGGCGCACCACCATAGCTCTGTTTTTTCGACAATATGAATTTACTACATTTATGCCTATTTTTGGCGAACTTTAATTGTTTTTAATTTCATCACATACGTCTACATCATCATGGAGCGGTCTAAGAACAATTTCATTACCTTTCTTCTTTTTCAGTTCGTTATTTTTAATAAAGGTTTCGGTCTTTGTGAAAATCATCTCCATTCCTAAAGGATTCTATCCTAAGTCCTCTCGATTCAATCATATTCCTAATCTTACCAACCTCTCCTAGAAGATCATTCAATTTTTCTTCTTTTTATTTGCTTCTGTTACGATATGGACATAATTATTGTGAGTAGCCCAACTGGCAATTTGAGTTAGACCTTTTTTAAATGTCTCTATTAAAGGCCTATGATCTCGTTTCTCTTTTAAGACATCCACCGTTTAATTTAATTATGTAATCACCATAAATACATCATCTTCAGCAACAATATTAATATTATTCTCTAAAAGAGATTCCTTAGTATTATCAGTCATTATG
>KK122478.1:198120-223644 GCA_000611955.2 Stegodyphus mimosarum
CCCCCGGGGGGGGGGGGAACTGGGGCAAAACATAAACTTTCCTTTATCAAAACATATAAATGTAATATTTATCCAGTAAAAGCTCATAAATTCACTAAAAATCAAATTTTTCTCAAAACACTTAAAATGACTTAAATTCACTCAAAATAATTTTTAAAATCAAAAAATCTTAGTTCTGCACAGAATTAAAAAATTCATCCAACAGCCAGAAAGATGATAATATCGGTGCACCAAGCGTTGATGATCACTCAGTCCCACCGGGCAAAAAGCCTCAGTTAGTGGTGCACCAACAAACTATATTCAACCGTAAATTAACCCGTTAGGCCTAACAGTTTAAGCAGCACTAAAGTACGGCGATACAAAATACGCTATTAAACATAATATAATCATCAAGAAAAGACGTGAAAGTGCTAATATTCTCTTCTAGAATTCAAATGTGTTCAAAAAGCAATTTGAAAAGTAAATATAAGTTTCTAAAGGGCGATCAAAGTTAAATAATCAGACTTGCAAAAAATCAAAATATTCAAGTTAAACTTAGAATCAAAATACTCTAAGTTACTTTGGAACTTATATAGTCTTGAAAGTACGCAGAATTAAGAAGATATTCACCTTATTTACCACAGAAATAACGGAAAAATCGAGAGCACACAAAATTCAAACCAGCATGGCTGCTGACATGCATCGTACAGAGCATCGTACAGAACACTACAGATTCTAAAAAGATAGAAGAATTATCTTCAAGTCTTATGATATAAAAGCAAAAGTCGGAAGAAGGGTATATAAGACCCTTTTATTTGAACACAAAGAAGTATCAATGACCTAACTTGGGTTTACACAAGCCATCACTTCTGGCTTAACTTAAATAAGTAATGCTGAACTAAATTTGAATGTAGTAAGATTAGTCTAACGACTCACATGATAACGTAACGCGCAGGAAAGGCTCTGGTTAGTAGAAAATCGGCGAGACAAGCTTAATGGGTGAAAGAAGTCAACGCCACAGAATCAAATCGCTAATGAATCACGGTAACAACGTGGCCTCAAGTAAGCAGAACACGCTCTAAAATCAACTTCCAAAACCTTCGCTTAAATAGTACTTCTTTCGCCCTCAATCTGAATAAACTCTCGCTACTTCATTTACATTCTGGCATGAAAACGTGGGGGAAAAGAGAGTGACAGAAAAGTACTTTAACTTAAAATTAATTATTAGTTAAAAATAAATAGATAAATCCTCGCAAACTGCATTGATATAATGAATGGGATGAGTATAACTGGTTTTTACTCTTTTTAGACAGTGGAAGGAAATGCAAAACTTGTAGAAAATGTTATTCAACTTAATTTCCTTCAAAAAATTTGTGTGTTTAAAAAGTATCACTATAAATGTTAGTTATTAACTATACGAAATTAATTTTTTTTTCATTTTTAATATTTCTTTCTTCTTTTTTTAAAGTTCTAGGGAATTTTATTTTAATTAATTAGTTATTTATAATTTCAGCCTTTATTGTAACTTCTCTTTTCCGCAATCCTCACCAGAATGCAAATGATTAGCCAGTATGTAATTTGAGGTTTTGGAAATTTAAGACATAGCATATTTCTGGCATCGCGTATGCACTACGTTGTTAGTTTCCTGCCAGCTCTGATAGTAGTAATTTTTCGGCTTTGCGTTCTATTGTTGCCGACACTTTAATTCTGACGTTCCGGAAAAGTTATTGAGCTAGCTTCTAAAGTGGGTAGCCCTTGACTGCTGTTCAATATTTGATTAAATGGACTGTTCTTTTTTATTTTGCATCATCGCGAGCTGGAAATTGTAGCACAAGAGAGTGTTTTTGTGAGCCTTTTCACGACTTTGCCGTTGCTTCAGACATAGCGATAATTCGCTTCATGTCTTTTAGGTTACTGGACTAAATAGCATTATCAGAGCAATCGTAACCCTTCAAAGTCAATATTCAAATTTGACTTCTTTAACTAATATTACTCAGGTATGGCAATGACTTTTTCCCTTTATAGTTTGCTACTTCTGGCACAATAATTAGGATGAATATAATTGATTTTTATTCCTTTTATGACATTAGAGAAATACAAAGCTTGTAAAAAATTTTATTCAAATTAATTTTTAATTTCCTGCAAAAAAATTTTTACATATTTTTAAAAATTATATAGACTGTTATAAATATTAGCTAATAACAATACCAGATTAAATTTATATTTTTACTTTTACTATAGCTTCCTGTATTCTTTAAAGTCAATATTCAAATTTGACTTCTTTAATTAATATTAAAGTACGGTATAAATGCTTTTCCTTTTTAGTTTCTACTTCTGGTACAATGATTAGGATGAGTGTAATTGATTTTTATTCTTTTTATAACTGTGGAAAGAAATGCAAAAATTGTAGAACATTTTGTTCAAATTAATTTCCTTCAAAAAATTTATAAGTTTAAAAAATATATAGACTGCTATAAATATTAGCTATTAACAATATGAGATTATAATTTTTTTTTGATTTTTTGTATTTCTTCCTGTGTTCCTTAAAATCAATATTCAAATTTGACTTCTTTAATTAATATTTAATTTAATTAATATTGTTCAGGTTATGTTAATAACTTTTTCACTTTATAATTTGCTACTTTTTGTATATTTAGTTATCAGAATATATTTAATGAAATAAAATTATTTCCAAAAATTAGATATACAAGAAATTTGCACAGGAATCTAAGGTGCGTGCTATCATTTCAAAATACCAGCAGAGTTCTGTTTCTCGTCACTCTGGGAGTATGACTGATAGCTATTGCATGATGGGAGACTATAATTCAGTCAGCTGTTTTAGCGAGGATAGTGGCATTTCCGACAGTGACGAGGACAGTGGCCAAGATAGTGGCATTTTCGACAGTAGCGAGGATAGTGGCAGTGACATTTCTGACGACGGCATTTCCGGCAAGAGTAATGTCATTTCGGACGACATTTCTATTTTGTCTAACGATCAAGAAATTTCCAGATCACCGTTAGAAATTGACTGTGGAGTAAAACCTGAAAATGCGTCTACGAACTGTAAACCTATGGATTCTGCATGTCTTTTTAATCTTGAAGAAGATCCTTGTGAATACAATAATTTAGCACACTCTTTGCCGTCGGTAAGGCTGAAAGAATTTTTATAAGCATTCATTCTTATTGTTTCAATTACTGGTTAGCAAAATACTTATTGCACATAGACTTACTTAATATGCTTCTTCTAATAGGTGGTTAAAGAGCTTGAAATCCTGTTGGATATGTACAGATCTTATAGTGTTCCTATAAGAAATCGCCCTTTAGATCCAGCAGCAAATCCGAAGTACTATGGATATGCATGGGTACCATGGAAGTCATTGTCCACAAGATTTCACGAAAACTGTTTACATTAAGCAAATAAATAGTACTTATCATAAATTTCTTCCGCAATATTTTGTTCAGTAATCACTGTCAAATTCCTTCTAAGTATACACATCGATATAGTATAACAGAATCATTATTGTATAATTGTCACGAAAAATACTTTTAACAGAAAAAAAAGTGAGCAACGAATCCGATCAAAGTTCGTAGGATGAATAAAATCCGCTGTTCGTAATAAGAGAATGTATGATCATTCATAAAAATCATAATTAATTACAGTTTGAACTAAAACTTGAAACATACTGCATAAGTAATCACGATTAAATAAATGACTGTCATATCGCTTCTTTAAAGTTCTCATCCTCATTCGACATTTTACATGGTAAAAACGAAAACTGAGAAGAATCGCTTTTACCTCATAACACCCCATCCTGTGTAATATGAACTAAACTGTGAAATGCAGATTTTGCTGCTGAATCAATATACTCGCTCCTTTTGAACGTGGTAATATCACTAAAACATTTTAAGCCACATTTAAAACTCTTTGTATTTGAATGAGCTTTACGTGGCGTAGAAGGATACGTATGAAGAATTCTGATATATTTTGCTTTTAATCATAGTTAAGGTGCTTCAGCTAGTTTCGCATTTAAATATAAAGTTGGAATTTCGTTATATTGTAAGGTTTTAGTTAAACTAACAAAGTTTTATTTTAATTTGCCTTTGTCTATCTCTTCTCATTTCAACTTCCCGTTAGAATTAGCGCGCGTTTCAGCTTTATGCTAATTTGAAGTGGAGCTAAGTTCTATTTAAACGACAGATAGAAACCTCTCAGTGTGAGAGAGCTTTTAGTCTCAAACCACTGTTACTCTGCTCAACGTTCGCCTGACCAGCTAGTATTCAAATTCTAAGCCGTAGCGCTGTTACGCTATTACTTATTGAAGAAATTTTAAGTGCGTTAGTATTAGTTAAATCTTGCTACGCACCCTTTAGCACAGAGCCAACCTCGCGTTTATAGCTCTGTGAGCAACAACTACTTAATTTCTAATTAACTTTAGGTTAAATTAAATTTGATTGTTCAGTTTAAACCCAAGTGGCGAAACCTGCTATAAATTAACCTGCTATCTTACTTGTCCAGTTAAAACTCAGCTCTATACAGCATATATGAGTCAAAGAAATTTTAGTCGGGCATGATAAAATTACGGAAAATTCTACCACAGAACATAGCTGCATTCAGCTCCCTGTTCAAGATCAGAACGTAAGATTTACACGAAGATGTTCGCCAAGAATATGCACTGAACACTCAGTCCTGACAATATATTTTTTTAATTACAGGGCATGTGAAATTAATTGAATAGGGCTGCTTAACTGATTACTATATGGTTATTTCTTACTCTGCATTTTTCATGAAAATAGATTAATATACTTTAAAAAATTAATATACTTGCTGTACAAACCAATAAAAATTTCGATAATATTTATCTTTAGTGGATTATTATTTATCTTTAGTGCAATTTAAGTAGAAGTATGGATAACCATATTTATTTGGATGGCTAGGAAACTTAAGTTAGAATACGATGATGGTTCTGATTTTAATCAAAGTAATTAAGTGGATTCCGTTTAAATGAAAATACAACTACAAAATGGAAAGTAATATTTTTTTCTTCTGGATCTGATACTTTCTAACTATTCATGTCTTCTTTTTTCTGCCCGTGTCAACTATTCCAGTTTTTTCGATAATTCAAATAGCATTAGGTTTTTTTCCTATTACGCGAACAAAAATCTTGATGTTTAAGTTTAAAGCATACCTGTTATTTTTAGATCGACGTATTTCTTTAAGTGTTACTTTATCTATTCCGAAAGGTTTAATTTGGCGTGCAAAATTTTGATAATTAAGCTTGATTGCTATAAATTTTTATGGTTGATTAAGGCAAAGCGTACTAAAGCTATCTGTTTTAGCGTGGGTTTGGTTTCGTTTATTTAATTATGGCAAAGCACTTGCCTGGGTTATCAGCCTGAGAGAGGATGCCTTCGTGTAAGCATGCACGTTACACATGGTTATGAGCCACGAAAACGCCCATGCAGCCTTGCCTGTTCGCCGGGATTCGAACTATCGGCGCATTTACGGCTCGGCCGTTGGTGGACGTGCTTTAGCATAAGGATGCCTTCATAGAGGACTAAGGGAAAATGGCTCATATTTACGTTATACATATTGCAGCTAGTTGGTAGTCGAGATTTAAAGCTTGATCGAACTACCGTAATCTATCGAACTATTGACAAAACTATTCATCGGCAAAAATGCGAACCAAATTTTTAAGGGAAACTTTAATTCTATACATACTCAAAATATTTTCGAATCTCTATTTTTCAAACTCAGGTATTACCTTTAGATTTCAAATGAAATTATCTTTCATATTCAGCAAAGTACATATCACTATGCTGTCTAGTTATTTTAATTTAATTTGTAAGCAAAAATAAAAAAAAAACTCTGAAGCATTTATGACTCATACTTGTAATGCACAGATATGTGCGCAGAAAAATCTCCAGGGAAGAAACAAGAAGGGAGACAAATAATTACTTCAATAAATTATTATTTAATTCAGGTGATTCATGAAAAGAATATAGAATACAGTATTCCTTTGGTGTCAAAGGATATACTATACATATGTAAATGAATCAGAACTCATTTTTTACTCGATTCTAGGAGAGTCAAGTGTCCCATTTACATGTTCCCCTCCCCTGCGCGCATATTATATCAGTAAAACAGGTTTCAAGCTAGAAGGTCTTTTTTTGCTATAAAAATGCGTAAAATAGATTTAATTGGAGGAAAACATGCCAATTTAGAATATAAAATTAGGCATAGAAACAACTTTACATCGGCATATATTTTGAATAAAAATATCTCCATTTTGGGAGCGATCAGACACACGTCCCTCATTTCAGACACCAAATTATTTTACCAAGTTGGGAGCAATAAAAATCACTGTGTTTGTAGAAAAATCAATGACCGAAGAAACGAGAACACGAATGTAGCATCATCTATCGAGAAAAACGGAAAAGAAACGTAAAAAAGCTAAGCTGTAAGAATTTTCAAATTAGTGATATTAATTTTAATACAGATTTTCCCAACGCTTTTCAAAATTTCTAGCAACATAGCTTTTTCACGTATCATTACTGCTTTCGTGTACTGCTGTCTTACGTTCGTTTTCCCTTCGCTCTTCCAGCTGATTTCTCTACAAATATGGGTGTTGCTTCTCCAAGATCAGGAAAAATTTAATGCTTTTGAGGAAGAGGACCTATGTTTGATCCCTCTTGAAATCGATAGGCTTTATTCAAAATCTACCCCAATTTAAGACTACACTTTTGCTTGAGTTTAAATAATAACTTTCACTTATGTGTTTTCAACAAGCACTATGAAATTATCACCTCTCTGGATTTTTTCTATCCTAAACCAAGTTAAATGATAACTTTATTTAAATTATTGTTATATAGCGAAAGTGTTAGTTAAACTAATAGAAATAATATTTTTTCTAGACGTTTGAAGAGTTGCTATTGATGGAGAAACTAATTTAAACTCCTATTAGCCAGGTTAGAGAGTTAATAGCTACCTCTTAAATATTCACAAATACAGAATACTTTAATCTAATATGAAGAGAACGGGACAGCTTGGGCTACTGGCAAAAAAAGAGAAAAAAAAAACACTCGGGGCTAAATTAAATTAGGTAATAACAGACAATTGAGTTCAACGCTGTTAACATAATCTAAGATTACACATTCAATAAAGTGAGCTATAAGTTGGCTCGATTATTCGAGGAAGAAATTATAATAAAGATCAAAATCACAACAACTGCTTAGTTAGCATAAGTGACATTACACGCTTATTGGAGAAGTCAAGCAACAAGAATCAGCGTAATATTTGTAAATTTTGCAGTTCTAGTTTATTTAACTACAGAACCATCTTTCTCGGCTACCTAAGTGCAAATTAACGAGATAAGTTATGGTTACAAGGTAAGAATGGCTGGGCATAAGCTATTTTTGAATGTTAAACACCTCTAGAAAATCTAATTCACCAACGGAAGATGTTTTTGAGTAACTTTTTAACTGCAGAAAAATGGAAACAACAGTGTTGGGCAACAGAGGCTTCCATCATCTTAATGCACATTCTGTGTTTCCTTTTCCCTAATACATGCCTCGTGTTCTTTAACGCGGAATTTTAAGTCTCTCTTAGTTTGACCAATGAAAATTAACCACATTGGCAAGGAATTCTGTAAATACCACAGGAATTCATATCCGGAATGGTATCCTTAAGTATGGAACTGAGAATTTTATTGACGGGAGAAAAAACAACCCTAAAGTTAAATTTCTATAAAATACACGCAGTTTTATAACCAATCGATGTAAAGAATGGAATGATAACAGAATTCTTATAATCTCCTAAACCAAGAATGTGCCTTTTGATGTGTTAAGAATTTTTTAACTGCTTGGTTAATAATGTTGGATGAAAAGCTCCTGTCAATATCAACTGCTTTTAAATAGTTTTTTAGTTCTTGACCAAAAGCCAATTTGGAGGAGCAAACCTGAAGTGCACGGAAAACAAAGGAATAAAATGAAGTCAACTTTTGTTTAGTCGGATGACATGATTTGAAGTGTGATGGAAGGCAAACCGATGAAGGTTTGCGGTAAGCAATAGTACCGAAGTTGGATATGTTACGTGCAACCAAAATATCGAGGAACGGAATAGAATTGGATGTCTCAATTTCAAAAGTGAGCTGAATAGCAGGGTTAATCAAATATATTATTGAAAGAGTTTTATTTAAATCATTTTATTACCGTCAAATAGGGTAAAAGTATCGTCTACTCAACGGAAAGTTTAAAATTTCTAATAATTTTGATTCATAAGAACGCATGTAGATATCAGCAAGGATGGGGCTAAGAGGGCTAATCCCTCAGTTTGCTTATAATACTTATTTTGAAAAAAAAATGAATTTGTTTCAGAGTTGAGCAAGGGAAATTAGCTCATCAGTTTCGATGCAGGAGAAATGAAATTTATGAAGTTTGTTTTTTAGACATCTTAATGCATTTTCCACTGAAACACTGGTGAATAATGATTTTACATCAAAAGAAACCATGAATAAATGTCTAGGAAAAATGCTTTTAACTTTTTTTTATAAACTCTATTGATTTTTTATGGTGTAAATGCTATTATCTAATAAAGTTGAAAGTCTAGAAACTAAATATTTAGCTAACGGTTATGAGGCAGTGCCTAAATTTGATACATTAAGACGGAAAGGAATACCACTTTTATGAATTTTGGGAAGAGCATATAATTTGGCGCAAACGCAACAGATGGATTAAGTGATTGTTTTAAGCGGGTCGGAAGGATTTTTGAAAACTTGATCGCAGTTTTTATTTTTGAGTGGTCCGAAGATGAAGGGTCTTTAGAGATCGGATTATATGGTGCTTTGTTTAAGAGTTTAGTGATACCATCGATGTAAGTGTCCTTGTCCGTGACGACTATCTGTCCACCCTTGTCGGCCTTTGAAATGATAATATCCGGGTTAGAATAAATTTCACGCATTGTAGCTCTTTCTCTCGCATTCACGTTTGGTTTCAAGGGCTTGCTATTGAATTTCACATTATGGGCGATGAGATGGAGAAGTGAAACAATAAGAATCAACGTAATATTTGTAAATTTTGAAGGTCTAGTTTCGATGATTTAACTACCGAACCATTTTCCTCAGCTGCCTAAGTGCCTTAATTTAACCTAAAACATTACACGTTTACCAAAACACGTTGCTGGTTTTGGCATTTGTCCGCTTTTTTGGGGGGAAGGGGGAGGAGCTGGTTGTTTTTGGTACCATTTGAATCGCAGCATCACTGCGTCACAGCATTAAATGCGATACTATCCTCCTTTTATAATTATAAATTTGTCATATACTGAAGTTACTCAATAACATGTTCTAAAATTAATGTACGTTTCTAATTTTTTTTTCGAATGTATTAGAATCAAGCAAAATATTTACTGTTTCCCTTAGTGGCATGAAGATAAGAGAACCTTGGAGGTCAAGAACAAACGCAAAGATAAGCATCCGAAGTATTATCAGTGAATGGACTTCTAAACACTAGAATTTTTAAGATTTTTCCTGTACTTTTAAGTAATAACTGAACAATATAATGTTATGAAAAGGTTATAAAACTTCAGAAATTTTGTTTCCCGGTTCTTCCCAATGCTGATGAATTTCTCGAAAGTGGAGAAAATAAGTTCAATATTTTATCGTCATTGTCATTTAAAAATAGACTGTAAACAAACATTAACATTGATTTATGAAGTAAAATGTAGGGTGTGGAAGCATATATAATATTCTACAATTAGGTGTTTCTTCTCTTTGTCTGAATTTTGCGAATATACGTACATTGATTATGTATATATATAAAAAGTATGTTTTACGTTGATTATGTACATTGATTATGTATGTAAGTACCAAGTATGTTTTACATTGATTATGTAGTATGTGCAAAGTATGTTTGATGTTCTTCGTGATTTTCTAAATAAATTGTCCCTTGTAAAATATTTAAAAATTCCGATTTAAATGATCTTTTACCTCCGCATCTAAATTCGACTTTATTTTGAGAGAAAATAAAACTTTTAAGGGCATTTAATGCTTTAATCATTTAAGAAGCTGAAAAATAAGACGATCAGTTCGGTAACTTAGTTTCCAACTCTTCCCCTCAATTACTTTTCCTCTTTCTTTTTCTTTTCAGTGACTTTGTCAGTTGTTTCAGAGATTAGTAAGAGATATTTATTATTACTGCGTTAAAAATGTATTTTTACTTAAATGGATTAGAAGGTGAAGTGCTTGAGTAACTTTACGAAACAATTTTTAGATACGTGAAACAAAATACCGTGGTAGAGGAGAAATACTGGAATTAATATTCAATTTTAAAAAGAAAGAAAGAAAAAGGGGAAAATGGAAAAGGAGAAAAAACTTAGCCTTTCAGTTTTTTTAACTCATTCCGAATTTATAATTTATTTCCCTTGTTATTTATCAAAAACTTATTGTGGAATGTAAATGCTCATTGGTAAAGAATGAC
The DNA here is from genome assembly GCA_000611955.2 of Stegodyphus mimosarum. NCBI lineage: Eukaryota > Metazoa > Arthropoda > Arachnida > Araneae > Eresidae > Stegodyphus > Stegodyphus mimosarum. The sequence goes on from KK122478.1 coordinate 208,570, forward strand.
ACGCCAGATAAAATTAGGGAAATTCAAGAAAACAATAAGATGAAAACACCATTTTAGATCATAGAACGAAACAATAAAAAATGAGGTATTGTTGTCTTTTGTCCTTTCTGGAATGCGAAGATAATTTATTTATGATGGCATACACTCTTTTAGCATTATAGATAGTAACGTAAAAATATTCTTTGGAGTTGCTATAGGTCATCAAAAATGCTGTTATAAATAGAGTTATACTGTTTAAAATTTTCGCCATTCAAGATATCTCACATGTTTGATTTTAAATGGGGGAAAATTTTTTAATATAATGTACATGAATATTATTTCCAGACAACTGTTAAAAGTAATTTACTAATTAAATAGCGATATCTATAATTCGATATACATTTTATATCACATATTCTGTCTATAGTTTGATAAACTGCGTTCATCTGTGCCTTCGTTTTTATTTCTAAGTGCTTGTCTTGTTTGTATTTTTATGATTTAAAGTGTGACATAATAAAAAAAAATTAAATAACATTTTCGCGCTCTTTAACTTAAATTTTATAAACAGCAGGGTAAAATATAGGCCTACAGTTCTAGTTTAAGAAACGAATACTAAGATAAGCTTTCAGCCAGGGCAGATGAAGTCACGTGACACTTTTTATTAAAAATGTGCCGTATTTAAACTCTTATACACACCCTCTAAGAGAAAGCACTAGTTAGCAAGTTTCCCCTTGTTCGTGCTAAAGCTCCTTCAGTGATAGAAGAGGGCTCCGTAATATGAAAAATTGTGGCGAAAAATTTGTCACTTTCTCCTAAAGAAAGAAATGACTAGTGTGTCGCTTTAGGGGTTATATGAAAATTAAATTTAGTTACTTTTCGGTGTGTACAAAACTTCAAAATTTAGGATTCCTACAACTGATGATTTGGAAACATGCTTCAACATTATTTTTGGCCCCATATGAAAAGCATCTTTTAGATATCTGCAATAGAAAGCTTAACATGCGTAGCTGTTTTGAGCAGTATTTTGTATAGTCCTGAAATCTTAGTTAATGTTATCTCGGGTAATTTTAATCGTAAAAGTAGACTTTTTTAACTAATCCTGCATCGGAAACACATTTTTACTTTTATTTTTTTCTATAAAGCCCGTATAAAAATTTAAGTGTCAAATATTTTTGCTAAAAGATGTCAAATAATTAAAATTTGAGTGGGCTGAATTCCTACATTATTATAAATCTTAAACTAACTATCATAGGTCTGCAATCAATACCTGAAAATAGATTTAATCGTCGGATCTTTTTTAACACCTTCTTGAAAAACAATCATCCAGAGCGTTTAAATTCTCGGTAGACGTTAAGCAATTTATCTAACATATAAATCTAAGTGTAAAATAATAACTCAAACTTGGGATGGATGTAAAAAATCCTTTATTAAAACTAAGGAAGAACAAAAGGCACATTTTGTGCTGACAAATCAGCCAACAAATTGTGACGCGATAACTTAATGTAAGAGTAGGTCAAATGTAAAATTTAAATTGAAACAAACTGGTAGCCGAAGGCTACACAGTCAATTTAATGCGAAGCTGGCTCAACACTTAACAGCGTGGAATTCAGCTATCGGCTATTATAATGCAAGGCCGAAGACAAGAACTCTCATCTAACATAGCAATCTAGTAATGTGGCCACGAGAGGCAGAACACGCCCTGAACTAAACTACGAAATTCTTCCTTTAAAGACACGCGAACTAAATTCGTATTCTGACGGAAAACGCAAAGGGAGACGTGACAGTACAGATACAAAACATAAAATAACTGGTTAATTAATATAAAGGAACCTCACAAAATTATTGTCCTTATTTCAAACAATTTTATAAGGTTGTACAAAAATAAAAATGAAGTAGTCAAACATTGTAAAAAATAGTAAAAGTAAAAATGTAACTATGCACGTAGGATGTAAAAGTCCTGAACAATTGAAATAAATTTTAAATGCAAAACTCTGGAGTTAGGAAATTCGGGTCTATTTACAGCAAAATGTCTTGATTTATCATATAAGACCGAAAGCAATGCCTTAGTCGTATTAAAAATCAGCGATCTTATTGGGAATACTATGAAAAACAACGAAGAAAGCAATATGCAACTTTTACAAGTCACTGATTTAGTGTGGAATGACACCTTGCATCCATCAATAACTTGAAGAGAAGCTCTAAATTGCAGATTCTTCGGCATCCGATAACCGGCATAAATACGTCACAAATCGCGTGTGTGGCATTATAAGACAGAAGCAAATTTACTAATGAAATCAACTCATGGTAGCACAGTGCAGTTTATTATAGTAGAAAATTTTAACATCATTGCATTATGAAAAGTAAATCGGTAAATAATGATCTAGCCTTATGAAGTCTCAGTAGGAAATTTAAGCAGGATCGATGTGTTCACACTCAGCGGAAATACACAACTGTATTCGACCTAAAGCTTCTTGTTGGACGTACTGACGAACTCCCTATCTTAAGCTGTTGCATGCGAGCATAATATGAGTTCGTACATCGTTAGCACCATGAGGTGGCAAGCTGTGCACTTGGTTGGTTCGCCGGAAGTTATCGCGCAGCGTGCCGTGTTTCACACCGGCTCCGAATTCGAGTACCGTATTTTAATGTAATTTAGTGGTTCTTTGTTTAAATTCAAATGTATCATGTGCGCGCAAGTCTGCTTAACATGCCGATATAAAGCGTTTCTCTGTGGATTTCTACTTCCCAAGTTATAAGTACTTCGTGAAATCAGATCGTGAAGTGTAAAGTGCGAAAGTTCTGATATCTCTAAGTCACAAAATTGCAGACAATTTATTATTAAATTGATATCTCAAAAAACAATCAGATTATAAGACTCATATCTCCGTGTATAAGGCAGGAAAACTATTCTCTCTACATTAAACTGTATGCCATCATTATAATGAATGATCTTCCTTAAGATAAGTACACCCGTGTGTAAAATTAAGAGAATTTGCAAATCATGTCTGTTTTTACCAAAAGTATTGAACAAAAGGTTCTAATTATGCCGCCTAAAAATTATGCAAATATTCAGAGTCAAATACGTTAAGCGTACACGTAAGCGTAAGCCTGTGCCTGAAGAGGTGTGATTGTGGAGGCGATACAAAAGCACGATAAGTTTTCGGTGATTTGTGCGCTCCTTCATGACATTCGTCCTTTTTCTCGCAAGAGTTGGGTAAAATTTTAAAAGGTCTCAAGTAAAATGAGCAGCCACGATTGTGTGAATTCCGGAATGAGATGGAAAATTGTCGATAGGTTGGAGACAGACCAGTCACAAAGGCATATTGCTACAGAGCTCAGTGTAATGCCCAGTGTCGTCTACAGTTTGTAGAAGCAGTTTCAGGACATTGAGTCCATATCGAGAAGACCTGGACAAGTTCGACCAAGAGCCACAACCACAAATAAGGATCGTTATTTGGCACTTTCTACGCTGCCACACAGGACTACTGCCGCCTCACAGCTCTCACGTGAGCTCTATGCTTCCACTGGAACCAGAGTTCCACGGTTTACAGTTGCTCGAAGGCTTTATGAGATAGGGCTGTATGACAAAAGAGCCGCTGTTTGCGTCCCACTCACTGCAGTACACAAGAGAACGCGTTTAGCATGATGCAGGTAATATGCACCTTGGACCAGACTTCATTGGAGAACCATGCTTTTTACAGATGAGTCTAGGTTCTGCCTGGACACTGATTCTCGGCTTATCTGGAGAGAACCTGGAACACAATGCCATCCCTCCCTTATCAAAGAAAAGGATCATAATGGTGGTGGAGCTGTAATGGTTTGGACATAATGTTGGACTGCCACAAACACCTGCATGTGTTTGACAAAGGCTCCCTGACTGTTATGAGATATAGAGAGGTGGTTTTAGAGCCCTAAACTCGAATTTTCAGAGGCGCAGTTTGTCTTGGGTTCCTGTAAATAGACGACAACTATCGTCTACGTAGGGCTTAGTTGGTCGAAGATTACGTGGAAAGTAAGGCTATTCGTCGCATAGATTGGCAGCCAGATCTTCTCACCTTAACCCTATACAGCATGTCTGGGATGCTCATGGGAGAACAATTCCATGTCGCCATCTCTTTCCGAGAGCCATCCCGGAGTTGAAAACTGCCTTGCTTCAGGAGTGGGATCGATTTTCACAAGGACTCCTCGGCTGCAGCTGGTGCGCACGAGATGACCAAGTACCCATACTTATTTTCAGAACAGACCGGCTCTAAGAAGTTGTTATTGATCGATGGGAAGATGGACTGTCGTGCAATATCGTTATTTAATATAATTTATTTGTTATTTTATTTGGCGTAATCGTATTGCTAAGTCTCAAAAATACATACGCAACTTTAAAGTGGGATTCATTCTCTATTTTTTAATTCTCCCAGGCTCATTCTTATACAAATGTAGCAAAGTTTCATGTTTTCGTTTAATTCGATTCGTTAGGGAATCGGGTCTTACTAGCAGGTACAAAAGGCATTCCTATGCAAACTTGGGTAGGAAAAATTATCTGATTGGAAAGTCTAAGTTTTCTTACCTAGTTCTCATCATTAAATGCAATATATTAGCAGTTTTCAAGTAGAAAAGTTTATTCAAAATTGTTGGCGGCATTATAGCTACGTGGGGGATTTATGAATAAGATAAGAATTTTAATGCTCTAAAATACTCCTATCGTGATTGGACAGAAAGCAATTTAAAAGCAGATGGTCTTTCTTATTGAACGAAAATTTAATGAAAAAATGAATAAGTTAAGTAACAATCAATAATTAACAAATGAAAAATATATCTGTGTATTTTTCTACCAATATTCTTCTAATATAAAATATTATAAGGGCAATGATTTATTTCTTTCATAAGGTGCCGTTTGTTTCATTTCATACGTTCATTTATTCATACGTATACTGAATAATTTTCGAGAGAATGAAAAAAGAGTTCAACTGCTAGACAATGCTCTTAAATTTGCAGAATTAAATTCATAGTCGCTTGTAAGTGTTAGATATTCAATGCCATATTGCTGACAAGTTTCAAAATTTAAAATGATCTTTAGTATTCTGTGAATTTTCGTTCGGAATTAGTTTTCGTTTGCTTGACGAAAAAAGTCTCGTATTTTTTTTGTGGGGGGGGGGGGGTAACCACATAATAGTTACCCAGCAAAAAGAAAGATGGCATTTGATGCTTTAGTGTGATATACTGAGTGATTAAATTTAAAGTTTGAACACTAGCTTTGATTTCCTTTTCGAATCGTACTCACCTCCCTATATAAGATATTAGCTACTTTAAATTCGATCCCTCAAGAGACGTAAATTAAAAGCTGGTAACAAATATATATTGCTACAGTATACGCCGCATATTTTTCATTATGGCAAAATAAAATAATGAGTTACATCGTAAATATAAAGTACCACTGTTTCAACTGTCTTGTGTCAAAATATGCATTCTTATTTGCAGCCAAATGAGTCATAAAAAGTTCACGTCAGCATAATATTTCTCAATATACTTTTATAGAAGGCGTACATCAGCTGGACAATATACCACCTTGTCGCATTGTCTTCGGTTGCTCACGAAGTTATGGCTCGCGCGGATTTTACAATAGGTTTACAAGGTCATTGCAACGAGAAGAGAATACCATGTTCCTATTCTCCCTACCTCGCAACTTTCTTTCAGAAGATCTTGAATTACTGCAGAATAATCGTATATTCTGATTTAATCTTTGTGGTATCTTTAATGTGTAGTGATAGTAAAGAACAGTGTGTTTCTCAGCACTAAGGATCAAAGCCAACTGAGAATTTTGCTGCTTATTTATAATGGCGAAGTATCGAATGAGAATGCCGTAAAAAATCTATATAAGAATGGTTTAAATAATAATGTCTTGGAGATAAATGTATTTTGAACATTTCTGCTTTAGAAGTGAGGTATTTTTCCCCTGCTAACTAAATGTAAATTAATTGTAAGAAAATTATCAATTGTAATCTGTTTCTTATAAATAACATATTTATGTTTATTTCAAATATCAGTGCTAATTCTGATTTTTATGATGAATGAGTTTAATTAAATTCTGCGTGTTTAAATGCGTTAATGCAAATGAACTATAAGAAATAAAATTCATTAATTTGTTTTGATCATAACTTTTGCTAAATAATTATATAGTAAAAGCTCCAATTTTGTATATGTGCTAAAAATAACAGCGGTAATTTTAAAAATGTTAAATTGATTTATTTCGAAGGAGAAAGTGTTACGAGGAAAGGTCTTGAACTTGGAAAGAATATGTAATAATGTTGAAAAAAATTAAATTCTGAAATGCATAAAGCAGTTCGGTTCACAAAAGAAAACCAGAATATTCAAGGAATCTGACCGAAAAAAGGCGAGGCTATTTATTAACTTTTGCATTTATAAGATATTATTATACAAAACAGTGCTTAGCATTAATTTAATTTATTGTAATTTTTTTTCATTGTTTGATCTATATTCTTGTTGATATCTGTATTCTTGTATTCTAGATGCCAGTAGCACAAGACATTAAACAGACAATTTTTTTAACTTTTATAAAGAACATAATTTTCTCCAGCTGCATAAAACAAAGTTTGCAAATCATTTCTTTATTTCCAATGAGATGAATTATAGTGTAAATTATTTCAAAAAAGATAAGAGGGAAATTTTTATTTTTATTAAATGATTGGAATATATTTTAAGGATATCTCTGAAAATATTCAAGCTGTATAAAATGTGCATCTTTAGTTAGTAAACACCATCAAATTCTTACGTTTATTTGGCTCTAAAAATTAAGGATTTGGGTAAGAATTTGCTGTAGTCTTTACACAAATATTTTATTATTGATTTAAAATTCAGTTAGGTATTGTTTTAAGTTGCTAATTAATATTTAATTGTTACTTTGAGAATCAACTGTATTTTATCCCTTTTTAATTCTATTTGTTGAAATTTATCTATGAACCCTCAAAATTGAAGCAAAAGTCAATAAATAAGCATAGGTTAAGGGCCTTTCTTAATTAAAACGAAAACTTTACAACAAATTCCAAGCACAAGCTGCAGCTTTATATGCATATTTTACACATGATCTGAAATTACGATTTTTTTTTCATTTACAAAACATAAATTCTGAAATAGTCTTATACGTCTTTAAGGAGGAAATGCTAATTTAAGCATGAATTTTCTTTATTTATAAACAACAGATCAGGTATCTTTTTTCCTAATGCAGTTCTTTGAAGTAAGCATTGGTTCTACTTCCTAATAAATTAGGCCTATCAGCAGCTGAGCGGTAAGCCCGCTGAACACTAACAGTCCGAACCAGCTTCAAATCCCGGGGAACGGGTTGAGTGCATGAGAATTTTCGTTCTTTTCCTCATGTGTGATATGAATATGACCAATTTTCCTTTAAAGAACCTCCATGAAGGCCTCTCTCTTAAGTCACACAGTCCTCGAGTGCTTTGCCATAATCGAAATAATTCAATCCTAATACATTAGCCTGAAGACATCATTAAAAACAGAGTTATAAACAAATATAAGCGCAACACCACCATCTGTACATCTCAATGACATCTGTGCATCTCAATGACTCTCGATTTAAAAATAGCAATAATTTACTCACATTTTTGGATAAACTAGCATTTTCAAATGAAATTGGCTAAAAGAAATGAAAAATAAATTACTTTGCATATGTAATTGCTTAATTATAATGATACAAAAAGAATGAATAAAGATATTAATCAATTGTAATTAAATATTAGTTCGAATATGACTTTAAATGTTATTAAAATGTAATTACTTTTAACTACGTGTAGCTACTGTGTAACTTTAAATGTAATTTGAAAATATTAAAACCTCAGATTTATATTTTTGTTTTGCATGAAACAGAAGTGTTCCATTAAACAACTAATTTTTTCTTTCTCCTTAGATTCTACGTGAAAATTACAGAGAACTGGGTCGTAGAGTTTTTAAAAACAGCAAACTACGATGATTCTTTTGCCGCTTCTGGCAGCAGGATTTGCTGCGATATGGGCTGAAGAAGTTGAAGAAACTAAAACTGGGACTCCTCATATAATTTTTGTATTAGCTGACGATCTGGTACGTAGGTAAGACTGTTATTATTAATCTTAAAAGATTTGCATGAGAGTGTTAATTGTGTTGTTTTCTTCCAGATTTATCCGTCATTAATAGAAATGTAGTAAGCTTGTAATTATTTGAAATCCAGAATTTTAAGTTCTGTTTAATAGTCAGTTACAATCAAGAATAACAATACTATTAAAATTAAGTAACTTATTTAGAATTTAACTTATTGGATGTAACAAAGAAACAGTTATTCATTTACTGCATTTTGGGTTCCAACTTGCTCTGAGTTTTTCATGCCCCACCAGTGGCCGAGTGGTTAAAACCTCTGAATGCTGATAGTTCCCCCTGGTTTAGGCTTGATCCCACACGAACAGGCTGGCTGTGTGGTTTATTTTCGTAGCTTTCTCCGTCAGTAACGTGAATATGAGCCAATTTCTCTTTGGAAATTCTCCACGAAGGCATATCTCCTTTTAGGCAGATAGCCGTCGTGGCTTTGCCGTATTCAAATAATCTAACCTAACCAAACTTTTCGCAATAAGTTGTTCTAATTTATTTATCATTTTACACACTTTCTTTATTTTTGATTGTCAGACACTTCCTACGTACATTAAATACAATGATATTCTTAAGCTGTGAAAATGGTTGAGATGTAGAAATAGTGGAAACAATATCCTGTAGCGTAGTTTATTATCTGAATGTACAGAATTACCTCCTTTCTCTGTTTAATTAACTGTCCCTTTCTAACACATAAAATACCAAAGTGTTAAAATATGTACTTCTTTACAGTTTAGTAATATAATTTCTTTTGGGGAATCTCTTCATCTTGCTGCTATATGGTGATGGAAATAAAATGAAGGTAAGAAAAATACGGCACGGGGGATTTTGGGGTCACTTCATGTCACTTTTTTCCCTAATTTTTTAAAATGCAAAAGAATAATGAAAACATTTTAATTTCACATAGTAATTTAAGTCACATAGAATCGAACTGTACAAAACTGTAGGTTTACAGATCTCTCTCTTCTTTTTCCCATTCCTGCAAGGGCAATCCTATATGTGAAATTTATATTTAAATGTCTATATAAGAACCTAGTAAAGCTTACTGCTGAGAATTCGTTTATTATATTATATTAAATGATTCATGCAGAAATGAGAATTTTTTTCAAATGCTTCTAATTAGTATGAAATATGATTGTACAATTTTATAACGAACCAAATAATTCGTTTCAAGCTGTCATTTGACGGAAAGATAGAACCTAAAGAGCTATCATATTATAAATTGCATTAATTTTTACACTTCAGTGGTTCAAATTATTCATTCTGTTCTTTAATTTTTGTAAAACTGGATTCAAATATTTTATGTAATTTAACGACTTTATTTCTAAATTCTTTTACTGTTCTTGAAGATGTCGTAGCATTTAGTTTAGAAAAAAAAATTATGTTTCATGTATTGCTGGACTTCAGTAAACATTTCTTCCAAATATTTCTTCACTTAACCAATATGCATTGCAACTAATGTTCAAGTACGTTCTGTTTCAGATAGTCTTTAATGTGTTCATAAAATGATTGTAACTCATCCAGAAACAATCGATAAGTTTCTATAATGATCTATATACTATTTCAAGTCTTCATCTCAAAGGTTTCCTTTTTCAAAAATAGAAGTTATTTCGATAACGTACGATCAGCAATTTACCGAATTTCTTATAGGCTGTCATTCAACTTAACTAACATTTAACTTATAATGACTAGGAAAAGTAATATAAATATTCACGTACTTTTTACTAAGAATTATTTTCTTACTAACATATTTTGTTAAATTTAGAGGACATGGAAATCGAGTCTAATGCACGCTGAGCACATTACTCTTGAATCTAAGAGCGTCAATTATTAGATCTTATAAGAACTATTTTTCTAGTTATTTCTATAGTAATTTTATTAAAGTACAAAAATATAGTAAGTTTAGGTTTAATTTCAGCAATCCAACTAAAACATCCATAATTCAAATTTGTAAGTTTCTTTAATCAGAAAGTAAGATCAGTGTTATAGGTACATTGAAGACAGGATTTCATGGAAAGCATAGCATGTGCCTTTACAAGCTCTTAGCATCAATTTCCCCGCGTTTGAAAAAGGACTAAACATGAGCCTGACCAAAGGAGTCTCATTTGCATGAATACTTCATCATTGAGAAGTGAAGATAGATTTTTAAGAGCTAAGGATGTGCAAGCAGCAGAAATTCATTGCATGATGAAATGATGTATCGGAAAATTCAATTGTGTAAAACAGACATGTGTACAAGTAGGCAGAAAAGCTTTCTGTTAGAACAAGAAAGTGCTTGATAAATCTCCCTTTCGAGCTCTTCTCCCTCCGTCAATCGTACAGAGGACCACCTTGATTACATTGATGCGTTAGTTATAGACGTTCAGTGGTTGCCCAGGCTAACATCCTCAAGAATTAAAGCATTCGCTACAGTTCCTTGTTCTTAATAAGTAAATTCCTTTTGCAGAGTTATAAAGCAAAAGCCAGTTTTCTGCAGAAGATGTTTTGACTAAAGATGAAGCATGGATCCATCTTTGCAAACCAAAGGAGGGAGAAAGAGCAAAAAATAAAATGAAGGAATGTGAAATTTCCTTGCATAAAGTACTTCGGGAAGCGGAACATTAGTGACTCGAAAAGAAAATTGAATTCATAATTGCATAACAGCCCAAAATATTCTCCTCTGCAGGAATCGAAAAGGTTCAACACAGATGTAAAATATGTGACAAGGGGTTCCATTGAAAAATAAATTCTTTTCTATTTGTCTATTTCTTAATTTTTTAATGTGTGATAGAAACTTTTGTTCACTCTTGTATTTTTCAAGGTAGAAATGGTAATTATTTTATACTGCTAATAGATTATTTTATATTTAATAAGAGTAAGATTCAAGAAATCTTCTAATTTCTATGTTTAATTCGTATAAAATTTTCTATTTGTTAGTAACGCTTAGTAATGTTTTCATCCATTTAGGGATGGAATGACGTCAGTTTTCATGGTTCTCCTCAGATCCCCACTCCAAATATCGACGCTTTAGCAGCTTCTTCTATCATTTTGCACAACTACTACACAGAATCTTTATGCACTCCTTCTCGAGCATCTTTACTTAGTGGAAAATATCCCATTCACATTGGTTTGTTACCTATCTTTTTCTGTTACCCATTTTATACGGATAAGCACATGAATGCAATATAATTTTGATTTTAGTTAAGATATATTACAATTGTGAGAGAAAATAAAGAAAGAGTGAAGAGCGATTAGATTTATATGTGTATTAGAGGTCTTTCGACAATCATTTTAATTCTAAGTTTTCACATTGTATATATATATTACATCATATTTTAGCCTAACATAAACCAGTTGATTTGACTGAAATAGTAGTATGTTCTAATTTCACAATCATTTCTAAACTTATAAAATATTGCTTTTACACCTATATATTAGGAAATGATTAAGAGGAAAACAAATTAAGGAATGAGTAACCTGTATTTAAAAACCTTATGAAATACTTAAGTATTACCCGATATGCAGTGTTCGAATGTTTACCACATTCCCTGCCATTCACACAACATTATTCTCTTATATTCGTCTTTCTCAGTAACACTTTATTTCTTATTCTAAAATAATCATTTCTTTGCAACTTATATTTTTTCTGCGTCTTATTTAACTTATTTAGTCTGCTAGAAACGTTCCCTATGATAAATAGGCATCAATCAAACATCCATGAAAAAGTTGATTGAGAATAAAAAAATGTTCCTCCGAATAGTCAATGCAATTTTTTGCATTATTGAGTCAAATTCTGGAAAATGTTTTGCATTCTTTCACATAGCATTTCCTTAATTGATTCTTTTTATCCTTTTAATCCTCTCTTTTTATCATTAATTGCTCTTGCCAGTTTGGGAAATGGTTCACTTCGGGAAAGAAAATTTTGAAAAGATAGCTACTTTTTAAAAATGGCATTTTATGCCATATTTCAAACATAAATGTACCATAGATAGATTTGTTTATTGCGACGTAGTTTGAAAAATATTCTAAAACTGAAATCTGTGACAAAATTTTTATTTTTATTACATGGAAATTGCGGTGTTATTTTGAGAGAAAATCCAAATCTTCCTACCTTGAATTCCAAAAAGCTATTTATTCCTCTCACGAGAATCGGAATACTCATCAATGCTCAACATTTAAAAGAAATTTAAAAAAAAAGAATAGAAAAAAAATGAAAAAGAAAGAAAAAGAAGAAGAAGAAGAAGTGTTTGTCGCATAAATTCGATACTGATCATAAGTAAATTTCGTTGAAGGGTATGTGACAAATTTTGATTTAAGTTGAAGGGCGTATTAATGTTTAGACAATGAACGATTAAAAACTATACTTGTTTTTAAAACAATGTCCAACATTAATGCATGTAAAAGAGCAAAGTACTTAAGCTATTAGGTTTACGAAAAAAATAGTATAATGTAAATCCAAATTAAAGTCAGGGTTTAATTATGTACCCACCATTACTATTTTTGCAGAAATCTTTCTCTAATACCACGGTATAAGGTATTTCTTCCGCCTTCTTCGCATGCCTTCGTGGTGTAGTGGTCAGCACGCTCAGCGCGTATTCGAGAGGTCCGTAGTTCGAAGCACGGCGAGGGCATTGCTCATTTCTCCCCTCTCAGTGTAAAAAATCCTAATGTCTCTACAAAGGTACCTTTGCTATCTCGCAAGTCTCTTGGTATGAGTATTTTAAAATCTGGTAGCATTTTATTCTAATCATAAACATGAGCAAAACTATTAGTAACAAAACAAGTTTCTAACGTTGGTATAACATACCTCTAATTAGTTTCCATTTTATAATATATCATTCTGATTTCTATAACTTCCTGGTGTGTTTAAATTGTATAGGGCTACATAAGTCGTAAAAACGTCAGTATTAAATGATACTTTTATAATTATTCATAGAATTTTGTAATTATTGCAACGCTTTTTTTAATTATTCATAGCACATTATCGTAAAATATTTACTCGCTTTTATTTAGGACTATATTTTTTGCACTTGCTAATGACAAAAAGGAAAATATTATTCTTGACGTCGATTATTTATTATCATATACTGAGCAATAATAAATATTATTTTCTTTTTAGAATACTTTATTGAATTGCAACGTGAGAAGGAACTTAAACAGCCTTATGACTTTGCGTATATTTTATTTTTAAACACTGCACATTCTTTTTAAACTCAATTTCTTAAATCTTTTCAGTTCAATAATGGTAGAAAAATGCTTTAAAAATATTAGGAACACCTTAATAGTAGTGTTTTACATTTTACGCGGAGGAAAATTTATTGAAGATAAAATTTATTACATTTTGATAATTGATAGAAACTGCATTGGAAACAAGTTAAATACAATTTTTATTTTTATTCTTAGCCAGGAAAAGAACATATTTTTAATGTTTCCTGATTTAATTTTCCTGATTAAACTGAAGTGTTCATTTTCTGGTAATTAATTCATTAATTGCAATAGAACTTGGTTATTTAAGGCAGTGTGGACATGTGCTATCTCACATAACTGGAATCTCTCACAAAACTGAAAGCTGTTGCTGTTCCGGATTAAAAAGTTATGGGTGCAAAAAAATTCTTTAATTTACATACACCACCTTCAAATTTCTGTCCACACGTTAGGGAATTTAATGTTTTATTAAACATTAAAAAAACAAAACTTTCACGCTTATTTTTGTGATGTAATATTTATTATTCAGCCAATATTTTAAATATTTTTAAGAATAAAATTGTATATTATTGTAATTATATTTTAATTTGAATATATTATTAACATTTAATAATATAAAGTATATCTCAGACAAAGATAAATTTATGAAAGCCAACTAAATCGAATCACGTTGAGATATACATTTTTTCGGTATGAATGTTTTTAAAAATGGCTGTTAGAATTTTTTTGGGGGGGGTAAGGTGATAAGGTATATGTTTAATAAAGGCCTTTCATTTTTTCGCTGCCATGTTCCAGCGTAACCTCTGCATCAAAACATCAAAAAATTGCAAGTACACGTATGGGGGGCGCCAACGATGTACCACAGTGTCAAGTGGTAATGTAACCATACTAACTATTCCTAACATTTTTTTAATTTTGAGTTTCTTATTTCTAACAACTTAAAAAGAAAAAAAAAACTGAGTTCCACCAAGAAGATTTACATTTGGAACTTTCCAAAGGACGTAGAGTTTACCTGTCGCAGTGCATCATGAAATTCACTGTATACCCTGCATTAAAAACGATATTACTTTGGCATAGTGGGATTGTAATAGAATTTCAATACAATTTAAGATTCATACATTAAATTGGGAAAATTAGTTTTGGTGTAACAAAAAGACCAGATAAGCAAAAAACGTAAGAGGAAGTAATAAGACTAGGAATAGAGTAAGCACTAGGAACACATTGGTACAATGAACTGTACTAATAGTATTCAATGAATGTCCACTGGCTTAAATTATTTGAGAATAGTATCAAAATGCTGTGAATTAAAAATCTGAGACATCAGGGTCTTTGGAAAATATATCAGCTTTACAAAAGAAATAGAATTAAATTTTGATCTTAAAAGTGGAATGAAAATAATTCGATGAACTTGATGATATGAATTCTTTGAACTTTCATGACTTGTACATGAAATAAAATTATAAATGTAGTTATGAAATTGGAAATACAGTAAATAATTTTGAAAAGAATCTGATAAGTTTAGTAAATGTACTAGAGATGGTATGTTTAAGCAGGATATTATAGTTCGTAAATTTCACAAATGAAATACTTTTGCTCATAATTACAAGATGAAAACGTTCGACAAAGATCTACACTGTATTAACAGAGTTATTCCATATTTTTTTTAAAAAAAGCTAAGATATTAATGCTTATCTTTAATTAAAAACAATGCTAGGAGATCAATCTGCGGAATTTTTATCTGAGTTTCATCAGTTAAGGCGTTATGATCGA
>KK122478.1:227129-250591 GCA_000611955.2 Stegodyphus mimosarum
TACTTGCACTTGATTTACTTATGTTCTCAGAATTTAAATGATATTGTAGATTAGTTCGCAGCAATATAAATTATTTATAATTTCTTTTAAACTTATTTCTATAATTAACTTTTTACTTTAAATTGATTTTTACGAATAGAAATTTATATATATATATATATATATATATATATACAATAAATCTTAGTTATATTAAGTACCTATGTATCATAGTTTACACTGAATACAGAAATTCATATAAGCTTAAATACTTATATACATTATTGCTTGAATACTTGATTAACTGCTTATTTTTTACTGCTGCAATTCTGGCACTAGTGACCCTCGTTGTCATAGTCGCTGGTGGTGGAGTATATCATACATTTGGCTCTTACAAACACTACGCAAGCGTTTCAGGAAGAAAATTGACGTAGATCTTAGTTCGTGGCCAGGAGGATTCAAGTAGAGAGATGTGAGTCTTATACTTGGAATGAAATTATATCTGCGTTTTACAGGGGCTGTATTGCTCCACATATTTTGCCAATAGTTTGAAGCGAGTTGTTTAAGTTAGTGTTTGAATTTTCAACGAGGCCATGGTAGGATAGTTTCAAAATCATTTGATTAAGAGCTTCTTCTTTGGCTAATATATCTGCCTGATTATTACCAAAATGGTCGCAATGTCTTTTGATCCAAGAAAATTTAGTTTTGAAGTTTGAAATTAAATCAAGTAGAAAGTTTATTTCGGAAGCTATTGGAGAGGAGAAAAGAGATTCTTAATCGATATTATTGAGGATGGCAACTTGCTTATTTTTTTATGGTTGGCATTTCACCCTAAAAGATTTCTTACTGTTATGTGTACAGAATACTGTTTTGTTGCCATTAAAGTTACTGAGTTTGATTTTCTTAGAGAACATAAAGTAGATCCAAACCTCCAAAAAACAGTCTGTGAACTAACACTATGTCTTGTAAGTACCTCAGTGACAGGAAAAGAGTGTAAAAAACCCTATTATTAACTCAAATAAAGTTTAATAATCGGCACTAACTCCTGCCTACAGAAACCAACAATTATGGATTAAATTAAAGATAATGGATGAGCTAAAACTCATGAAAATAGCTTAGGCTATCTGCTTCACAACTGAAACTAGCGCGCAAGCTGGCTTTGACCTGACCTAAGGTAGGCATAAACACGCCTAATGGATAGAATAACTCAACGCTGCAGAATATTGTTCGCAAGAGAATCAGATTTGACAACGTAGTCTTCAATCAGGCAGAACACTCTTTAAATCATTCCTTTAAATACCCTCTTTCTACCTAATTTGAATATTGCCTTAGCTAGAAATTTGCATTCCGGCAGGGAAACAGAAATGAGATCGATGGGAAATAATATTAAGATAAACTAACTGGTTAGAAACTTAAATTAGACTTTATAAAATCATCTGCATAAGAATTTTTAGGCGAATTCTCTGAGCACTGGATTCGGCATTCACAAAAATATTTTAAGAAATCTAAATAAGTTGCGTATTACACTTACACTTTAGTTTTGGACAATCCAGAATCGCGATTAATCGGAACTCCAATAATTCGATTTCTGTTCTATACTTCTGAAAGCTTTCATTAAGTTCGAGTTGAAATTACTCTTATATGGAAATTTGTATCGTTTCTTGCCCGATGACGTACAATTTCTGAAACTAAAGCTTTGAAAATTCAGCATATTTATATGTTAGTACACTCGTGCTAAAAAAATAAACAGCAAACGCTAAAAGAAAAGTTACAAATGTAAAAAGCGGAATTAAAACATACAGTTTACACATGAGGTAGAGGATGCATCGGCGAAATCAAATAGGCAACCAAAATTAACATAAAACATACTTCCCCAGTCAAAGCACAACGCTCTAAAAAGGGTCGTGCCGGTCCTATGCGTCAGTTCACAAGCCAGTGATAGTTCCTTGTAATCCGAGGTAGCGAAAGCAGAAAGCATGAACCAAAGACCCCATTTGCATGATGGTATGCGTTGGAGGGCTGTCGGGATGTTGCAAGAGAGCTGAGTGCGCATCGTAGTGTCATCAATCGACTGTGGAATCGTTACCAGAGGGATCAAAACCATTGTAGAAGACGTGATCTCGATGCCGGAGGATTACCACAAAGGCAGAAGATTGCTTCCTGTTGCTATGTGCAAGACGCCGTAGATAACTAACAGCAAGACAGCTGTCGTCGCATCTCTCTAGTGTTGCAAGAAGGCCAATACCCCGCCAAATGTGTCGCATCGAATACACGAAGATGAACTGTAAGCCCGACGACCTGTGGTTTGCGTTCCTTTGCCCCACAACATGTTAGAACGCGGTTGCATTAGGCCCGTGGACACCGCATTTGGACACAAGAGCAGTGGGGCCACGTACTCTTTACGAATGAGTCTCGATTTAGCATCCAGAACGATTCCCGAAGGGCAATGGTATTGTGAGAGCTAGGAATACGTTATCGTGCGCCAGACATCGTCGAAAGAGACCATTACAGAGGAAAAGGCTTACTTGTATGGGCTAGGATAGCAAATAACCGGCCAACCGACCTCTATGTGATTCCCGATGCTCCGTCACAGCCTTCCGAAACCGCGGCAAAATTCCGCATCCTCTTGTTCGTCCTTTTATCGCTGCAATAGGTACCGACGCGATATTTATGGAAGATAACGTCCACCCGCGTAGAGATCGGGTGGTACGGAATTATCTAAAGAGTGAAATCATTCCACATCTGCCTTGGCTTGCTAGATCATCGGACCTGAACCCCACAGAGCATGTGTGTTACATGTTGGGAGGACGAACAGCAGGTCGCAGGGGGCCGCCAGGCAGCGTCCACTATCTCTAACATGCATTATTTTACAATAGGAATGGAAGCTACTACCACAACAAGCAATCAACGACGCTATTGCCAGCTTGCCGTTGTCAAGCATGCATTTAACCTAGAGGGTATCATAACCCTTATTATCGTGATGTTTCTATTGTACAATCTTCCCACCCATTTGCATGTGTTTTTTATGTCTTTACTTTATTGTTTGCTATGTGTTCCAGTAATGCCACACTAACCCCTTTGATCAATTTCAAGCATATCAATTGAATAGTTTTTATTTTATTCCGTCTTTGCCTTTGCTGCTTACTTTTTTATCAGGATTATTTCCAATAGCTATAAGAACAGCCCATCTGTGCGTGGAGATACAGCGGAGGAGCCAATGTTAGAAGCTTGTATTCTGCATAGCTATACCAACCCAGCACATAGGTGCTGATAACACAGGTTCCACTAGATAAAATCCCGTTCACTTGTAGTCACCAGTAAATGCCCATCGCTCTGTCATATCTTTGGGGCCTCCGTCGCTCCACCCTTCGACAGTGCAATACGAGAATCCTTAATATACGGGACGTTCGGCTTTTGTATTGACTGGGGCGTTCTCCAGATTTCTCACTAGTTAAAAACATCTGATCAATAGTTGCAAAGATTCTGCCACGACAACATCCGCCAACTAATTTGATCGATGAACATTTGGCATAGAACTAAAACCATCTGGGCTGCAATACTCGTAACTACCATTCAAAGTCTGTTCGACTCCATGACTAGCCGTATTATAGCTGCTATTTGTTGCCAGAGGCAGATGCTTGAGATGCCGATTTCTGTATGGTCTGTACCTCAAATTTTCATTAAATTTCAGACATTTCGTACTTCCTTTATAATGCATTGTAATATAAATATGATTCTTGTAATTATTATTTTCATGGTATAGCAATTTTTATGGCTATCATTGTAATATAATACTGTTAAAAACATAGCATTTCAAATATCTTTCCTAGCATACTTCTTTAGCAGTGAAATTATTCCTCCCTTCCACTGGCTATAATATATTCAATAGTCATACATGTGAACAATTCCAGATATATGTGTTATTTCAACATCAAAAGGCTCACTCTTTTGAGATCTGAGAGTAAACAGCATTATGACTGACAAACATTTGCATGAGGTAATCTGTTTTTCTGTGATTTCTATTTACAAATCATGTGAAAGTGTTAATAATTTTTAGTGAAAGCTTCAGGGGAAAAAAGCAAATGATCATGAAAATGCTCCTTCTTCTCTTGAGCAGAGCCATGTGTAATGTACTTATTTTTATACCTGAGTGATTAATATCTTTCAGGTCTTCAGCACTCTGAAATTAAAAGTGGAGAGCCTGTTGGTCTTCCTTTAGATGTAATGATTATGCCTGAGCATTTCAAAAATCTAGGATATGAGACTCACATGATAGGAAAGGTAAGAATAAATACTCTGTTTAATAATAAAACCTGGAAGAACATACATATTACCTGACAATTATTTCTCAGAGTTTATGATCTCAGTCTCCCGGTCTCAGACTATATGTTCGCTCCCTCTACTTCTTAAATCCGTAATCACGGAGTAATAAAGGTTAAAAAGCCGATTTAAGTAATTTAATAGCTGAGAGAAAGCAACAGAATGACGGTGAGCGATAGCTGTCAAAGGCTTTCTCTCGCGCTCAAGAATTCTAAGATTAAATACAATAACTAATTTGTATTCTGGTGGGATCTGGTGAAAGTAGAAGGGAAAGTACAGATAAAACATTGAGATAACCGTTTAGTTGATAAAAAATCTAGAAAAATATCGAAAAAGCAGTATTTTACACTCATTTATGATTTATTATATTATGATATTTTTAAGAGTTTTCACCAAAACATTTTTTCTAAATATTTTTATTAATAAATGCTCTTTTCTTATATATACATTTGTTCCACAATTTTTCAGGAAGGAAAATATAACCTTTAATAAAGAAAAATAATTCATTCTTGTTTTGCAGTGGCATTTAGGATATGCAAAAAAAGAATACACGCCTTTGTATAGAGGATTTGATTCATTTTTTGGATTTTACAAT
Organism: Stegodyphus mimosarum; assembly: GCA_000611955.2. Classification (NCBI taxonomy): domain Eukaryota; kingdom Metazoa; phylum Arthropoda; class Arachnida; order Araneae; family Eresidae; genus Stegodyphus; species Stegodyphus mimosarum. The sequence continues at coordinate 232,024 of KK122478.1, forward strand.
GATCATGTTGATTACTTTGATTATACTAATTATGAGGCATCTGAAGGTCCTGCAAGTTTGGTAAGTGTATATTAGTTTACATTTTATAAGAAAAACTTTGATTAGAAAATAAGTGTCATTTTATCTTTCAAACGGGCTAAAAATTTTAATAGATCATTTGTTAAACTTTTTATGAACTAAATGTAAACTGAAAATTACTAGATAAACGTCATTTCAGCTATAACCGAAAAGCATATACTTATTAAATTAAAACTGATTAAATTGTTATCGAATTGAATTATTTATTACTGATTAAATTATTATCGAATTGAGTTATTGTCGAATTGAAGAATAATTCTAGGGACGTTCAAATATAAATAGGAATTTATCAGATAAACTTTACTTAGTAAATACAATGAAATCACATATACACTGTTTTTATGTAGTTATCTGCCATTACAGTGCACTTGTTCCAGTGCCCAGTAAGTTTCTTAATTCTAGAAGAATAAAAAGCGTTTTGATTACATGTTCACCCATTCTTGGACCCTGCTCATTAGATTTGTTTAAGTCGACCGAAAGTAGGAAAGTCTGATTGTGCTAACTCTGGACTATATGAGGGGTGTGGTACAAATCTCACTTGTTTTGTGTGACTGCAACCAAGCTTCTTTTTCTGTATGGAATATGGAGGCTTCAGAATATGGAGAACCCGCTAGTGCTCCCCTGGATGAATTTAAGGTGATCTTTAACTAATGTTTCTAAGTTACCAACACTTGTTTTAAATTACTTATAGGTTTCTCTGACAGTGATTCTTCAATCTGCCCGAATTAGTGCATCAATAACAGTCAGCTTTTGTTTATAGGCTCAGTTTCTCTGTGACGATCATGTAGTTCATTTTCAGTTTTCAACCATCCTTCTTTGAAAGACCCGCACTAATCATGCATCCTAGATTGCGAGACCTTCAATCTGATTTTTATATCTCGAATAAATCTGAGATTGAATGACACCTTCGCTATTCAAAAATATAATGATGTTTGTTCACTGCGCAATTCCATTGTCAAGTTTCTGCGTAGAAGTGCAACATGGAATATATCCAACATGGAATATGGAAAAAGAAACTAGCACTAATGTTGACAAATTCAAACACATACGCGTTTGCTCAATGCGCCATGATTACGTTAAATTATATACAAGAACAGACCATGAAATAATTTCTGCTTATATTTAAACATCCCTCATACAAAATATGATATGAACTTTTGCTTTTATGAAGATAATCTGATGTAAAGCAAATTAGATTTACTGTTTTCTGCGTTAAGTTAAAGCTTTTAATGTTGGAAATACTGCATAGAATTTATTTATGTTGGCAGGCTATTTCACTATCTAATCTTGTTAATATCTGACAAGATTTTAGGCATTTAGTCTTTTGTGCTACTTTTATTACAAATAATTCAGAACTCGTTTTAATGTACTCAGTTAAAAGCGAACTAAATTTTCCTCATTTAAAAAAATTCATCAGGTGCCTTACTTTTTATTACTAAAGCATTTTAAAATTATTTTGTACAAACAGCCTTTTTAGTAGTATAATCATTACTTTTTTTCTCTTTATAAAACTGAAAATTTTTTTCTTTACAAGCAAAACTTCCTGAAATGTTAAAATACTTCATTTTTTCTGTCACTCTTAAATAAAGGAACTTTTTTTTGTTGTTGTTTCTTTTCATTATTTATCAATTAACACTTTGCAGGCATTTTATGGGGTAGACCTACAAAATGGATCGACTGTGATTAAAGATTTTCGAGGACGTTATGCTACAGATATTTTCACTGAAAGGGCATTAGACATTATAGCTAATCATAACAGTACAAACGTAAGTTATTCTTTCTCAGTACTGCAGATCTGAGTGGTACATAAAATGTAAGATAATTATGCCTCATACATTTTCCTTTGTAGCAGTTTTCTAACTTTAACAAAGTATATTAGTTGATTCTAGATTATTCATTTTAAAATCCCTGAGTTAAATATTCCTTTTCGATTTATTTTTAACATTAACACTAAATTATACTTGTCTTTTTGGTAAAATGTAAAAGAAGCTTCCAATTCTCGAAACCTTTCCCAAACACCCTTTCTTAAAAATTCCAATAGCGTAGCCTTTCAAGTATAACGCGTAATCTGGAGGTTCGGAGTTAAATCCGACGAGGACATTTCACATTTTCACTCACATCTCTTCCATCGATAAACCTAATGACTCTACAAAAAAATTCAGCCAAGAAAATATTGTGTTGTTTATTCTGTATACCTGTAGTGCTTAATGAACTACACTCATGTCCATAAATGAAGGATAATTCGCAGTTACGCTGAAATCGAACTCTAAAATAAATATATCACTTGTAAAATCACTACACACATCTTCAAGAATCATATGCAAATTTCAGGAAGTAACCAGATGACACCGACGGTACGTCACAATGACGAGAGTGTAAGAGAGTGATATATAAGGAATACAGGCAAAGAAGTAAAATTGTTCGCAGGCGCTTTATAAGCATTTCAGTGCAATAAAGGAATAGTTATGACACAAAGGACGCATTTGGATGATTAGTAGAATTATGGCTGTCTGGAATGTGGGCGTACCCAACTGGAAGTATCAGACGAACTTGGAATTGCCCAGACTGTCATCGCCAGGCTTTGGCAATGATTCCAAGATGATGGTAATGTGAGTAGACGTTACAGCACAGGTCGCCCCAGAGTTACAACGCCGAATGATGATCGGTATTTGGCAGTTACTGTCAATAGAAACAGGCGGAGCACAGCCTCAGACCTGTTTCGTCAGCTCTCTTCAGGCACTGGTACGACAATTTCAAGGCAGACCGTGTACAGACGCTTAGGGCAGATTGGTGTATATGCTCGTAGACCTGTCAGATGCGTTCCACTTCCTGCAACTCACTGTCGCCTGCGGTTAGCCTAGAGTAGAGAGCATGCATTGTGGACACCGCAACAGTGGGCTTGTGTGATGTTTTCCGACGAGTCCAGGTTTAGCTTGCAGTCTGACTCTCGCCGGACTTTCATATGGAGAGCTCCAGGTACCCGTTACCACCAAGAAAACATCACTGAACGACACCGTTACGGTGATGCAGGAGTGCTCGTTTGGGGTGGAATTATTCTGGGTTCCAGAACTGACCTGCATGTTCAAATTGGAACCATGACAAGCCAAATCTATCGGGACGTCCTGCTGGAACAACGTGTACGTTTGTTTCGGGGCGCCATGGGCGCACAATTTGTGTTTATGGATGACAACGCCCGTCCTCACCGTGCAAACATCGTAAGCGAATGCCTTCAATCGGAGGATATCACCCGTATGGACCGCCCAGCATTCTCACTGGACTTGAATCCAGAAGAGTACGTGTGAGACATGCTTGGCCGACAGTTGCAGCCCGTCAGCCTCCTCCTACATGTGTACCGTAAATTCGGAGAGCATTGCTTTTTGAGTGGTGTAATATCCCCCAAGATTAGATCGATAATTTGATACTCAGCATGCCTAGGCATTGTACGAACTGTATTGCATCGTCTGGGAGACATACAATGTATTAACAATCATACCAACCATGTAATATTGGTTTTTTGTAAAAAGGTTTTTTCTGTAATTTGCTCCAGGGAGAAGCATTCGCTAATTTTTTTAATAATAACAAACATAAAGCATCTTTTTTTTTTGCTCTTTACATTTTGTTTAATAAATAAGCTTTACAAATAAGTCAAATTTGTTTTGCTTCTAACTCTTCCTTTGCCTGATTTTGCATTATCCTTAATTTATGGACATGAGTGTATTTTGATATGTGCAACATCCAGCTTGAATCACAAAAATGAAGGAGAAATTTTTTAGTCATCGCATATTGAATAATATAGTCGTACTTACTGTATCTGCTTTAGATACAGTAAGTCCTAAGTAAGATACTGTCCTGGGTTAGATATCGGAGTTTACCTTACCATAGTCTATCATTACACATTAGAATGTTTTGGGATTGATAGTTTCCAAAAACATTGGCATCGAAGCTCTTAGCGGTTATACTCGTATGCTAATATGTAATTCAGATAAGCTTAGTGAAACGGGATCAACGTTAATATAGTCTAAGCAACTAAACAAAAGAGCTTAAAATCCTGCCCAGAGAAATTTATGGATACCATGTATAGAAGAAGGCTTGGGAGAAAGGAATATGATTTCCCCGAAAACAGAAAGGTGACAATAATAAACTGATTTAACATAACCGTGATATATTTAAAAAATTGCGCAGCTTTGGCATCAACAACATACAATAGAATACAATAGGTATGAATTATGTTCGATTGCAGGATATTTTAATTGCATGCAGGCCTCCAAAAATAACATTGACTTCTAATTCATTAACTTGCATTAGGGATTGGCATAAACAACACATCAGTCTAGTGGTCTAATAAATTTTAAGTGATAGATAAGGCTTTGGTTAAGCTTTTGAGATCAAAAGTTGATAAACATAAAAATCAGCTGTAGAAAGCTCTAATAAAATTTCTTGAGAACCTAACATGACGGGACACCATTCTATATTCTTGGGATCTCAGCATGGCGTTATAAAACGTATCACTTTAAGAACTAAAATAATATTTTGGTGGTTGGTAACTATTTGGAATTGATGCAAAGAAGCTGACTATCGATAGATTTTTAAACCAGGAGATTAAAACGTGAAAAAATATTTTACTATTATTTTAATGCTTTATAATTTGTACCGTACTTCTTATAGTCTATCATAATTCTTACACTGCTGATTTAAAAACAATTACAAATATATCCGTCTCTGAAATTACATATATTTCGTTAAAGCTAATTAGTTCCAATGATATTGATTAATTCGAAAAAGCTAATTGCATATAAATCCAAAGTTTAGTTTATACATGATTGCTCTTATATATTTTGTTTGCGGCATTTGAGCCTATAAAGAAGAAGACTGAATTTCTGTGGGTAGCCCTGAGATTATTACTATCATATAACAGCAGCCTGCGTCCAAAACAAAATTTATTAGTTCTATGTAACCTGAAAAGGAAATGAATAAAAATATTGCGATATGAATGAAGTCAGTCCTATATACACCTGGAAGAAAATATTTTTTTTATTATGAATGAAGTAAGTCTATATTCTCAAATTACTCCAGCTTCATTTTGGCTTGACTGGCTTCAGTTTATCCTAATCTCAAATTGTTTCAGCTTTATCTTGGCTTGACTCATTAAGCAATGTGCAGCACACAAAAATTAGCGTTTTCAAAGCTTTTAATTAATATCTCGGCTGATCAAAGGTCGCACGAAGATGAGAATTATCGGAATGGTTTCCTACGAATTTTTGGAATCCGGGGGTGCCTCTCTCGAAACTCCCACTCCCGCCCGTTTCGGAGAAGATGATGTTACAAACAAATAAACAAGCAGAAGCGCACAGATTTAAGAGATTTTGTAGATCGGTATCCTATGATTTTTGTAGATCGGTATCCTATGATTTTTGTAGATCGGTATCCTATGATTTTTGTAGATCGGTATCGTATATGGAATAAACAGTCGTGGAATACAAAGGTATCTGTGCACATCAGTTGCACAAAAGAATTAAAATGAGTTACGACATGCAAAGAGCTGCACAGTGGGTTTCAAATTCCTTTTATTATTTTTATATTATTTCAGTGCTTTAAATCCTTACCTTTGTATTAGACATGAATGCTTGAGTTTCGAAGATACATGCTAATCCCTTTTCAGGTCTACTACGAATCTAAATGAACTGCAAAATTAAATAAACTAAATGATGAATCTAAATGAACTACAAAATCTTTCAGTTCATTTAGACTCATCTGGAGACGCATCTTTCATAAACCAGCGCTACTTCAAACTAAAATTTAACGATTACTTGTATTATTCCCCCTATAGCTTGCGTTGTTATCAGGCTGAAGTAGTTAAGCAGCTAAAATTTAACCATTTAGTGCTTGTATTTTGAAGAATCAGCTAAATAGCCTGTTCAGTGTTCTATGGCTTGAAGAATCAACTAAGCACTATATGACAAAAACGTGTGCAGGAATCTTAAATTTCCCTGTTTGAATAAATGTCACCAAATAAAATGTTAATTTACTCTGTTTATTTTCACTTAATATAATTACTTTGCATTTTTATCATTTAATTTAAAGAACTGTGCGAAATATTTTTGGCTATTCTTGCGAATTTTGCATTTAGTTAGATATTTTTAATAGAATTATAATTAAAATTGTTTTATTTCCTAGTGCAGTGCAGCGCGTGACATATTTCAAGAAAAAGCTACACCGGAAAAGTAAGAATACAAGAGCACGTGCATTTAACGTTGAATAAAAGTTTATCTCCGCAATTTATTTTTTTTAATTTGAATAAATGTAATTGACTAGACGTAACTGTAATTCTACTCTTTTTTTCTTTCCAGAAATTGCTGGAATTGTCTCGCGCGTCCGATTTAAAACGCTATAAAAGCCTGAAGGGAACATCTCAGCGTGGTAGTTGTTTATTAGTTGTAGTTTACTTAGCTGTGGTAATTTTTGTTCATTGGATTAGCTTTCTCTGCGCTTTGGATTGCGTTCTATTTAACTTTTTTAGTAATTTAAAATATAGCTACTGTTTATATTGCGTGATACTGTGATATTGTACGAATATCTTTGAGGAATAATCCAGAGTTTTGTTATATTTCTTGTGATTAGAATAAATTTCATTAACTTTTTATCGGACTTGGATTCAATCTATTACGAACCCGTACACACGTAACAATATTATAAAACACATAAGTTTGCTTTAAAAGCCAAAATGCATTTACTTCAATATTTTAAGTAATAGCAGTCAGCTTCCACTAGGGGGCCATCATTCTCACGTTAATGACCCCCTAAGTGGAAGCTGACTGCCCGCTGAGGAGCTTGAATTCGAATACCGGATAGGATAAAGGAGTTTGAGAATGTTATCATACCTCCGTAGAATAGAATACGCAAAATCTATCGAACCATAAGTCCCGTCGAAAGACGGATGGTAGGAGAATGGTGATGCAAAATCTTTGAATTCCATTCCCTGAGCGGGCTCACTCAATGTGTTCTTCCAAAATTAAATAATCTAATTCATTTTAGTCCTCATATTAGCTTTTTGCAGCATCTTCAGCAGTTCAGTGGAGTATATGACGTGTTTTCCGTCATAAGCTGTACAACTTAAAGACTGTGAAAAGCTCTAAAATTAGAGTCTATTTGCCTTATTAAGAATAATGATATAGGAGAATTTAAAATTCTTTCGATGCATTTCTAAGAAAAAAAGCTACGGCTAAAGTACGATGCTCTCATTTTGCTTTTATTCCTATAATATAAATCCATGCAATCTGAATTATATATTGGCTTTCTTTGTTCTTCAGACTGAATAATTTTTATGCAATTGGACTTCAGCCTATAAAGCAATCAGTAGATTTTGAGCTGTCTAAATGTCGAAAAATGGGAGAAAAGCATTTATATTTCTATATTTTATTTATTGATATTTCATTTTAGATTGGTTTCCTTTTATATTTGTAATATTATTATGGTTCATTTTAAGTCTTATCATAATTTTTATCAAGTAACTAGTCTAAAAATAATCATGAATTAAAGTTTTAATAATTTGCTAATTGTTACTATAAAAAAGCGTAAAATATTTTTGGTATGTATTGTAAAATTTAACTTTCGAATTTTAGAGACTTTTGATTGCATTGAAGTAAAATAACTTTCACTCTTTTAGCCATTATTCCTGTACGTAGCGCATTTAGCTTGCCACGCAGGAAACGACTACATGCCTTTACAAGCTCCATTAAATCTAGTGGCAAAAAATACACACATTCGAGATACAAAAAGAGGGATCTATGCTGGTAAGTAGATTTTATATTTTAGTCGCGGGATTTGTAAAATGCGCTTTTTTTTCTTCCTTGTAAAAACTAAAGGAAGTATTATAATCTCGAAAAATTTCGGACATCACATTTCAACGGAAATATCCATTTTGACCGTTTCCATTTGGACACATTTGGATGATTTTTTTTTCGTGACGTCTGTACGTACGTACAGAATAAAGAACTTTTTTTCCCCAAAGCGGATCGTAAAACAGATATTTTTCATGAAGTCTGTACGTAAATACGTATATATGCATGTATGGATGGATCTTGTATAACTCAAAAACAATTACCCTTTGAACGTTGAAATTTTGCGTATGGCAGTGCTGTAACATCTACTTATGCATCTCCTTTTTTCATTGCGATCGACAGTGCCAAACGTGTGCCTTGTGTGTGTGTATACCCCCCCCTCCTTAGACGGCCTTTATTTTCGCAGTCATTGGTCGTAGTCATGTGCTACCAGAAGTGTTTAAAGTAACGAAAATATTCACGTTTGGGCAAAGTGAAATTTGAAAAAAAATTAATTTTCAACAAATAACTAAATCTAACGTTTAATATAATCTCCTTGGTTCCTATACTTATATTTGGAAAAGTTTTACACTCGTTATGAAAGAATAAAATTATAAGAAGTTTGACTCCCGCACGACAAAATTGACCGGGATATTTAATTTCACAGTTTCAAATTTTTTATATCATTTTCAACTTGCCTTGACGGATTGTTTAATGAAGTTAGAATAATTTGAGTAAATAAGTTTAACAGAAGTGCAAAAAAAAATCTGTATAGTTTAATAGACCGTAAAATGAAGTCATATCACAATTTTTTACCTAATAGTAACAGAGTAAATATAACTAATTCATTAGTTTAATCTTATTCACTAGATCACGGAAGAAATCTACAAGTAGCTGGAAACTTACATCACTTATTGTAAAAGAGCAAATAATGATAATTTCAGTACTTACACAAATATCATACCCACATTAAACTAAGAAAAAAATGACTAGCTGGCTGTATAAAGCGGCTTACGTTAGTGCTTATCCATTTGTGTGCTGCTAGTATGTAAATATGATCCTTTGCAGCAGAAGAAAGAAAGTTGTGGTAGACTGATAGAGATTAAAAGTGGAATAATAAATGGACAGATAGACAAGACAGATAGATAAATGGACAGCGCTTTGTCGATCATGATATGTCCCCGTGCATTAGACAATATACTGTTATAGTAGTCATGCGTATCTGGCGAAAGGGAGTCTAAATATCGTTTTACTTATCATCCGGAGGGGTCTAGAGCTCAGAAAACAAGGAAAATTTAAAAAAAAAGAAAAACACTCTTTATCACAACAAGAAGACGCGGAAACACACAGTGCCACCCACAAAATAGTGCAACAACAAAGAAGATGATAACATTTCAGGATTATGCCTGCAAGCACTGTTTGCTGTTGATTGATATAGCAAGGACTCGTAGCTCTTCATGTATTGTGATGATTTCGCTTGATCTTAAAATGCAAAGCTAAAAGCAGGGGAGCTCTGAATGAGAGCAAATCACTTTTTCTTCAGGGTTAGTTACAGTCTCAGGTACTGTGACAGCACGATCCTTACTCGCAGAAAATGGGAAAAAATGTTCTCCAGCATCATACCAGCTGTACCTCGAATTTGGTACTTTGAACTACAACTGCGCTTCATTATAACTGCACGTGAAGGGATTTGAAATCCTCTTTTATTCAATCACTATTAAATACAAACCTCCCGATTCGGGAGAGATACAGAACGTAACAGACCACACTTTGGTCGAACTTAACAATCAAATAAATTTAAATAAATTAAAATAGAACTTAAATTAACTTTTGCTTCGCAGAGCAATTCGCGAAAGTTGGCCTCTACCGAAAAGGGTGCGTAGCAAGATATACTAAATACTACCGCACTTTAATTTATTTTACAATGCAATCACGTAGTAAGCACTATGGCTTATAAATTTAAACTGCTAGCTGGTCAGGCGAACGTTGAGTGGCGTGACCGTGATCTGAGGCAAAGCTCTCACACACCGAGAGGTTTCTACCTCTGGCTTAAATAGTGCTTGGCTGAACTTCAAAAATTAGCATAAGCTAAAAACGCGCGCTTCTTCTGACAGGAAGTTGAAGCAGAGAGGAGATAGAAAAGATTTAAATTAAAATAAACTTGGTTAGTTTAACTAAAACCTTACAAACTTCCCGCCAGAATTGCGATAGTTAAACTACTTTGGTCCAAACGGACCATGTTGAAAACTAGCAATTCTAAATAGTCGAAAATTTCACTGTTCTAAACTTAGGCCAACTCTTACAAGGCAATATATGTTTGTGTAAAATACAGACGAAATTTTCTGGAACAACAATCTTCAACATTTTTTTTTTCAAGTCTTATTCTTCAAACAGTCTTACTCCTTCCAGCAAAATCTGGAAGGAAAACAACTTTAGTATGACATAATAACAGAATAATTCTAAGTGGTACAAATCCTTATTTTTTTTTTTCTGTGTAATTTTGCACACACACATTATCATTCAAGCACAATTAAATTCTTCCCCCGTATGCTCTCTCACCGGTGTTGGATGTAAAGCAAACCGCCATTGCGGGTTTTTATGTGTTCGGGGGTGTTCAACTCTTCCACCTACAATCGACTAACATTAGTTAGAACTTGACATACGAGACCTGAAAAAAACGCCCTATAACCAGCTAATCCTAAGGTTCTCACTAGCTTTATGTCTAACACTTTAAGTGTATTTGGTGGAGAGCCTAATTAACACTTGCATTCTAAAATAGTCAATCTTTAACTTTTCATGCATACAAATTCGCAGTTTGCACACAACATTCACATTAATATTGCACTTAACGTGCATTGCTAGCATAATATTATTTGTTACATTTCATAACACATTAACAATTTCATAGCAATCCTGAAATGCAAATAGAGGTTAAATTTCTAAGCTTACAGAAATATAGGTTAAATTTCTAAGCTTACAGCAAGTGCTTCCTATTCCTTTCTCAAGGTACTTTCTTGAAATATCAAATTACATTGAATTAATAGTCTACAGACTAAATCGTGTTTTTCAATTTTCCGAATTTTCATTCTAGACATTTTACAAGTCTTTAGACAAAGCGTCATACAAAATCATTTAGTTAACATATTCTTTTCAGCAATTCATTGCTTTTACAGAATTAATCTATTTACAAAACATTAAGTGATTTTAAATCTTTGAAAATTACAATTTCTTTTAACAAAACATTTTACTTTCCATATGAGGACTTATCGCTCACTTGGCGTAAAAGTCAACCTCGCTTGAGGTAAAATCAGCCCTGCAACTTGCAGTATACTCAAAAATTAACTAAACTTTTGAATACGAAATTGTACTTATCTTATTATGATCGTCCATCCTTTTCTTGGCCCAATCTTTAAAACTTGAGTAAGTTGTGGCCTGGTTCAGTTTCCTCGTTTTTCGTTGTTCTTTCGGAGCCTGCTCGTCTCTTTTTCTTTTGAAATTCCGTCGTTGTATCCTCGGCAATTTCCTTTGTAGAGGAGGTTGCTCCGCTGGACGTTTGGTGGACTGGGCCCTTCTCTCCTGGGCCCTTGCTCGTTGCTTGTCCTGGTTCCTGCTGTATTCGGGAAGTTGATTCTCAGGCTGCAATCGGCGTTTCTTGCTTCTCAGGCACCTGTCCGATGATTCCACAGTTCTTTTGGATACATTGGGCTTCCCTTGCCCATTCTGCTTTCTTCTCTTGGTGCGCTCGTAATTCCGTTCGTAGATTTGTTCACCTGCATCGTGAGACTTTCTTTTGAAACCACCTTTTTGGTTCTTATTTCTTTGTTGGGGGGGAGCTTTCTTCTTCTGACATTTCGATGCCGTTGTAGCTGGTTCCTGCTGTTTTTGCTGACGTATATCTTCCTGGCTAGTCGATTGCCTCGGATCCTGAAACGAATCTTTAAATACAGCCATTTTGCTGCGATTATAGAACGGTTTTATTTGGTCCACATTCGCTTTGAGCGTTTGACCATCATTTCTTTTTAATATAACCACTGCCCCCGTAATTTGTTCAATTGTGAACGGGCCTTCAAAACGCGGAAAAAATTTCCCCACCTTTTCCTCTGGGGCATTTGACAAGTTGTGTTTAATCTTCAACACTTCATCTCCCACATTGTACTTGACCTCTCTTCTTTTTAGGTCATAGTACAATTTCTGTTTTCTTTGGGCCATTTCTATATTTTCCGTCGCTTCCCGTATTAACTTTTGTATATCACTCATTTTAAATTCTTCTGCCCTTTCCTGTACAAAGAACAGTTTATCTAGGGGGGTCAAGATCTTTCTTCCTAAGAAGAGTTCAGCGGGTGTTTTTTGTGTAGTATCGTGTTTGGCGGTCCTAAGTGCAAATGCAAATTCATTTATATGGCTATCCCAGGTAGAGTGATAGTTTTTCACATAACTACGAATTATTTTCACTACATTTCTATTCACCCGTTCCGCTATGTTTGACTGCGGACGATACGGGACCATCTTTAGATGACGTATGCCCAGTTTTGCACACATTTCCTCAAACATTTTACTAACAAACTGAGGACCATTGTCTGAAATAACTTTTAGGGGCGCCCCGTATTTTAAAATATACTTATTTAGAATTGAATCTACTACAATTTTTGCAGACGCGCGTTTTAACGGAATTAACTCTAACCATTTGCTAAAATGATCCACTATAACTAAAAGATATCGGCTTTTATTAACTTTACTTCGAGGGTAAGGTCCAAGTAAATCGATGCCTATTATTTGATTTGGGAATTCTGATTTAATACTATTTAGGAACCCGGCCGGGCGGAAATTAACATAATTATTTAATTGACATGTTGGGCACGACTGGACATACGCCCTAGTAAACTTTTGCAGTTCTGGAAAGAAAACTGCCTCGCGAACTCTCTGAACAGTTTTTCTTATACCTAAATGAGCCGAAATGGCACAATCATGCAACTCTTCTAATACATTCAACCTCATGCTAGCTGGGATAACCGGTCTATATTCATGATTCTCATTAGTAGCTTTCGTATAGAATAACAGTCCGTCAATTAATTCGTAATTTTCGGCCCTATTTCTTATCGGCACAATATCCGGATGATTGAAATTCTCAGGGTCGGCCAAATAATTGTATATATTTTTGAACTCCGGATCTTTTTTGAGTTCGGCTATTACTGTTTCACGAGAATCTAATACTTTGGATGTTAACATGGCTATCTTAATTACACTTCCATTTTCATCTAAGTTAATTCTGCTTAAAGCATCTGCCACAACATTTTCCTTTCCCGGCGTATGTTTAATTATTAGGTTATATTCCTGTAATTTGAGAGCCCACCTTATTAATCTGGGTGATAAATTTTTTCCAGAATAGAGTCTAGTGACCGCCGCGTGGTCGGTATATACAGTTACTGGAGAACTTCCAAAGAACACACGAAATTTCTGTACTGATGCTAACACTGCGAGAGTTTCTCTCTCTGTTGCGGAATAGTTTCTTTGGGTTTCATTTAATGTTCGGCTGAAAAAAGCCACGGGCTGACCATTTTGGGAAAGCACTGCACCAATCGCGAAATCTGAAGCGTCCGCTGAAATCTCTAATCCTTTATCCCCTTCTGGAAATTTTAAGACGGGAGCTTGAGTCAATGCGTCTTTCAATTTTTGAAACGCCAAGTTGGCTTCTGCTGACCACGAAAACCTAGCTTTTTTTCTTTTCAACTTTAGCAGTGGCTCAGCTATTTTTGCAAAGTCTTTAATGAAAGCCCGGTAATATGAACACATCCCGAGAAACGACGATAATTTCTTCGCTGTTTTAGGAACAGGATAATTTCTAATGGCTACTATTTTTGACTGATCCGTTTCGATTCCCTTTTGGGAAATTTTAAATCCTAAATAACGTAACTCTTTTGCGGCAAATTTACATTTAGACGCATTTATCTTTAAACCAGCTTCGTTTAACAATGAAAATACTTTTCTTAAATCTTGTAAGTGTTGTTCTAGAGTACTACTCGTAATTATAATATCGTCTAAATATATGAAAGTGCTTTTACCAAGGACTGGTCTTAAGACGATGTCCATACATCTTTGGAACGTTGCCGGCGCGCCGGATAATCCGAACGGCATTCTAAGAAATGCGTACGTACCAGATTTCGTTATGAACGCGGTTTTGTGTACGTCCTCGGGTTTTACCCCAATCTGAAAATAGCCACTCGTGAGATCTAATGTAGTCATGTATTTTGTAGACGAAATATTTCGAATAATTTCTTCAATTATCGGCAACGGATATACAGGATATTTTGTAACTGAATTTAACTTGCGATAATCTATAGCAAAACGCCACCGCTTCGGGTGCGTAATCGGGTAATCATTATTTTTCTTACACAGGACAACGGGGCTAGCATAACTGCTAGAAATTGGCGTGATGATTTTATTCTTTAACATCTCTTTAATATGATGTTCAATTATTTCTTCTTTTGTCCTATCATATCTATATGGCTTTTGCCTAACTGGCTGAGCGTCCCCCGTGTCAATGTCGTGGTTCACCACCTGCGTAAAGCCTGGTACATCACTAAATAAATTCGCAAAGTGACTTACCAGACCTTGGATTTTCTCTTTTTCCTCTGCTTGTAAATGTTCCAAGTCCAGCTGCGGGGGCTTATCATTCTTCGCTTCAATTGGCTTCATATTTAATGTTAGTTCTCCCCCCTTGAAATCAATTTTTGCTTCTGCCAAACTAAAAAAGTCCACACCTAGAATAATACAAGTCTGCAGGTTACGCACAATATAAAACAGGATTCTTACCTGTTCGTTGTTGATACGCACGAACAATGGTACTTTTCCTAAACAGCTACATTTTTCTCCTTGGGCCGCTATGACATCCGTGTCTCTTGCACTAAAAATTCTGTAACGTCGAAAGTGCTTCTTAAAGAATCTTTCCGATACGAAGCTGCTTTGGGCTCCTGTATCCAAGAGGGCTGTCGCCGGTATGTTGTTGATTAGAACTTCAATCTTCGGCAAACTCAAATTCTTAACGACCACGGTGTTTAAATTGATTTTGGAAGGGTTTTGCGCTGCTTCGGACTTCTTCACCTTCCTCGAAGAAATCCCTCTTAGTTTAAATTCTTTTTCTTCTGGTTGCCCTCGGAATCTTTGCTTGTTCTTCTATTAAATTCCCTTCGTTCGCCGCTCGCTTTAGGAGACACATCTTTCTTCGGCCATTGCTTCGCCTTATTCCCGTAACTTTGATTTTGCTTTTGCTGCGGTCTTGGCGAACTCCACTGACTTCTTCGCTCAAATTGGCGTCGTCGTTCGTTGTCGGCTGTTCTTCGGCTTTCAAATTGTACCGCGAGCTCAAATAATCTGTCTAATGTTGTTGGATTTCTTAGTTCGATGAAATCTTGAACTTGGGGCAGTAGCCTAGGAAGTATAACTTGAATAATTTCAGGATCCGGGCGACTTCCATACAAAAGCTTGAAAACTTGAATTTTCCTCAAAATAAAATTAGACAAATCTTCTATTCTTTCTTGGTATCGGCTAAACAGTTCAGCTTCCAATCTGGCTCGATCTCGCACCACGGGAAATGCTTTCACTAGAGAATTCTTGAAATTTTCATACGTGTATGTGGGGCTTCCTGGTTCCCCCAAGAGATTCTTTCCGATGCACTTGAACCAACTTAGCGCTTGGCCCTTCAAAGCGCTGGTAGCAAGAGCGACTTTCTGAAATTCGTGGACTGGATATAGCATGAAGTGGGAGTCTAGCTTTTCCAGGAAATTGATTACGGCTGTCTTGCCGTCAAAACTTGCCGCTGGCTTCATGGCTGCTCGCATGGTTTGTACGATGTAGCCGAATCCTTCTATGCCAGGAGGTGCTATCTCAGGATTCTGGACAGGTACAGCAGGTGTCTCAGGTTCGTCTTCTTGTTGTTGAGGCCATCCTCTTCTTTTTGTGCGGGCGCCACTATCAGGACTTAGCATTCTGTGTGTATTCTTTGAGAACATGGTAAATTCTGTAAAGGGTTCTTATCCTTACGTTCTAAGTCCTGAACTGGAACAGGGAGCGGAAGGTACGCTATGTTCTGATGTAACTGCTGGGCTGGAGAATAACTGCACGTGAAGGGATTTGAAATCCTCTTTTATTCAATCACTATTAAATACAAACCTCCCAATTCGGGAGAGATACAGAACGTAACAGACCACACTTTGGTCGAACTTAACAATCAAATAAATTTAAATAAATTAAAATAGAACTTAAATTAACTTTTGCTTCGCAGAGCAATTCGCGAAAGTTGGCCTCTACCGAAAAGGGTGCGTAGCAAGATATACTAAATACTACCGCACTTTAATTTATTTTACAATGCAATCACGTAGTAAGCACTATGGCTTATAAATTTAAACTGCTAGCTGGTCAGGCGAACGTTGAGTGGCGTGACCGTGATCTGAGGCAAAGCTCTCACACACCGAGAGGTTTCTACCTCTGGCTTAAATAGTGCTTGGCTGAACTTCAAAAATTAGCATAAGCTAAAAACGCGCGCTTCTTCTGACAGGAAGTTGAAGCAGAGAGGAGATAGAAAAGATTTAAATTAAAATAAACTTGGTTAGTTTAACTAAAACCTTACAAGTTTTACTACAGAAAGGTCTTTAAATCCTGAAGCTCTACTCTTTTCACAAACCATTACTAATATATTACAAAAGAACTGTGTTGATCTCCATGTTGTCACACAATCCCTTTTTTAATCAGCATATAAGACTTCCTTCATACCTGTTCACTCGCTCGATTTTTCGCCCAAAGAAACGGCTTGGGATATGACAGAAAGAAAAAAATGGCCCATCCCTTGTCACCTGCACTACTGAAGATCGATAGATATGTACAGAAGCTGTGTGCAACAACATTTCTTAAAGATGACCATTCAGAATCTGTCATCGAGTCCCCGCCATATATAGTTAGTTGTCATTGCTTTGTAATGGGTGCCAAAATAAAATATTGATCTTAGTGTGTTTAGCTTCCTTTAGTCATTCATATACGATTTCATCAATCTTCTTGGTAGAAATTTCATTAATTTAACTCAGTCTTTGAGTCCTGTTAAAATTTTGGTGAACAGCAAAATAAAATGTACGCGAGACTTATGAAAATAAAATGTGTTTTTAACGTAGCTTACTTGGACTTATAGTTCCTGTCTCTGAACTACTACTGTCGAGACATTAGGTACTTTTTGAAAGCAGGAGAGATGAAAAGTAAGCAATGCCCTCGCCGGGACTCGAACCACGGACCTCTCGAATACGCATACAGCGTGCTGACAATTACACCACGAAGGCATGCTAAGAATGCGGGAGAAATACCCTATATACTCCCCCCTTTTAAAGGGCGACTGGCGTTTGTGGGACCCAATCGCCAATTCCTGGTGGTGAAGAATCACTATTCACCCCCTTTTTTTAGTTCGGGCGCCACTTCAGAGACATTAGATATTTTTTAAAGGCAAGAGATGGGAAAAATGAGCAAGGGGGAGTGCATAAGGTATCGAATTCTTCATTTCATATATGAGCAACTGGTAACATATAACAAATCAATGTTCAAGTGACTGTAACTAAGTTCATTTCTATTTTGACGTGACTGCGATCGTTCCCTTTATTTTGAAGTTGAGAGTTCAATACATATGTGCTGTGTGGTTTTTCGTTTCAAATTTCATAAATCTTTTACTAATTTTAAGTTTATAAGGTATTTCTCCAGCCTCCTTGACACGCCTTCGTGGTGTAGTGGTCAGCATGACGCGTATTCGAGATGTCCGTGGTTCGAGTCCCGCCGAGGGCATTGCTCATTTTTCACATCTCCTGCTTTCAAAAAATACTTAATGTCTCTAAAGTGGCGCCCGAACTAAAAACGGTGGTGGATGATGATGCTCCACCACCAGGAGTTAGCGATTGGGTCCCTAAAACCCGTCGCCCTTTAAAAGGGGGAGTATAAAAGGTATTTCTCCCGCCTTCGTCTCATGTCTTCGTGGCGTAGTGGTCAGCACGCTCAGCGCTATTCGAGAAGTCCGTGGTTCGAGTCCCGACGAGGGTGTTGCTCCTTTTTCCCATCTTCTCTTCCAAATAACCTAATGACTCAACGCTACTTTTATTCATTACTACGTAGCCTAATTCATTACTACGTAGCCTAATTGAGTGCTTGAAGATAATTATATTAACTGTTTATTTTTACATGTAAGGTATGTTTACTTTAGTCGAGAGAGCAAACTTCTAAATACCTTAACTGATGGAGCTAGTATTATATTTCAATTAATTTTAAATAAAGCAATGAAAAATAGTTTTCTGGAATGACAACACGTAAATTATACCAGTTGTATAGTTTGTTTCAAAGTTGGTCCTGGACAAGGCTTCTTTTTTCGAGCAAAAATCAGCGCCTCTCTGATTTTAATGAAGCAAAAACAGCAGTAGCTTTTAAAACAATATGAATTATTTGAAATGCAATTATAATCTCTTCTTTGTGATTAGTTAAGGCAAACAGTAATATTCTTTCGAAAGATGGAATTGAGAGTCAATGTCGTGCGTACGAGTTCGTAATAGATTGAATAAACAAGTCCGGTAA
This sequence comes from Stegodyphus mimosarum, assembly GCA_000611955.2. Lineage (NCBI taxonomy): Eukaryota > Metazoa > Arthropoda > Arachnida > Araneae > Eresidae > Stegodyphus > Stegodyphus mimosarum. Next base: position 250,509 of record KK122478.1, read on the forward strand.
TAGGTTAATAAAATTTATTTTTATGAAAAGAAATATTTCAGAACTCTAGAATTTTCCACAGAAATATTCGTACAAGTGTTTAC
>KK122478.1:250635-362626 GCA_000611955.2 Stegodyphus mimosarum
TAGTAGTAACTAATAAGTACTATAACCAGTTCAAACTACTAAGAACGTTAAACACAAAGCAATGCAAATCGCTTCCAAAGAGAATGTTAACTCGGATACCTCACTTCACGCGTAACTAACAATAACTAAGTAACTGAGAGTAGATGCTCTCTTTCCGGGCTTTTATAGTTTTCAACCGGCGTCCGAGATATTTCTGGTACTTTCTGCTTCTCGAAATTACTAAAAAGAAATTCGAGGGGGGAATTACAGTTACAGCTAACATAGTGGTCAATTACATTTATTCAATTACAATATTTATTACGGTGATTACCAAAATGTCGCCAGGTAGTCGCCAAATTTGGCGACTTGGCGATTTCACGCCAAATTTGGTGGCTAAAATAAGTCGTCAAAACCGTAGTCAGCTTGGCGATATCTCCCCAAATTACCATTTACTCAATGTTAAATTCACTTGTCCCTGTAATTCTTGCTTTTCCGGTGTAGCTTTCTCTTAAAATTTGTTTCGCACTACATCACAGAGAAAAATGTAACAATTTTACTTATAATTCTACTAAAACTGCCTATCTAGGTACAAAATTCGTAACAGTATTTTAGAAACATAGTTGAGTTTGCTAATGCTTCAAAACAAGTAGTGTTCTAAAACTAAAAGAGACAGAGTAAAATACGAAACTCCTGCATCCGTGAAATACAGCTTTAGAAACGCATTTGTTTTTAAATTTCTCAAATTACCAATAGTTTTAAAGATATTAATTTTTCCAAATTGCTAACGTGCACTCATGTCCATAAATTGAGGATAATGCCAGCTCCAGCAAATAAAGGTTCAGAAACAAAACAAACGTGACTTTTTCATAAAGCCCATTTATTAAACAAAAGCTAAGGAACAAAAAAGATGCTGCACGTATGATACCATTCAAAACAACTACGATTTTTACTCCCGGGAACAATTACAAAAAATACCTCCCTTACAAAATTTAACATTACATATTTGGTATCATGGTTAATACATTGTATGTCTCCCAGACGATGAAATACAGTCCGTACAACGCCTAGGCATGCTGAGTATCAAATTATGGAGCTGATCTTGGGGAAGATTTCTCCACTCAGCAAGCAATGCTCTCCGAAATTCCGATACACATGTAGGAGGTGCTGGACGGGCTGCATTTCGTCGATATAGTATGTCGCGCGCATGCTATATCGGATTCAAGTCAGGTGAGAATGTTGGCCATTCTATACTGGTGATATCCTCAGACTGAAGGCATTCTTTAAAACGTTTGTACAGTGCGGACGGGCGTTGGAATCCATAAACACAAATTCTGCGCCCACGGCACCCCTAAACAAACGTACATGTTGTTCCAGAATGATGTCCCGATAAATTTGCCTGTCGTGTTTCCGATCTGAACATGCAAACTTGTTCTAGAGCCCAGTATAATTTCACCCCAAACGAGCAATCCTGCACCACCGTAACTGAGTCGTTAAATGATGTCATCTCGGTGGTAACGGGTACCTGGAGTGCTCCACGTGAAAATCCGACGTAAATCAGACTCAAGCTAAACCTGGACTCGTCGGAAAACATCAAACAAGCCCACAGTGACGATGTCCACATTGCATGTTCTCTACTCCAGGGTAACCGCTGGCAACAGTGAGTTGCCGTGAGAGGAACGCATCTGACAGGCCTCAGAGCATATAGAGCAATCTGTCCCAAAAGGCTGTACACGGTTTGCCTTGCAACTGTCGTACCCGTGGCTGAAGGTAGCTGACGAGACAGGTCTGATGCTGTGCTCTGTCTGCTTCTTTTGGCAATTACTGCCAAATACCGGTCGTCATTCGGCGTATAACTCGGGGGAGGGAGGGAGCGACCTGTGCACTTAACGTCTATTAACATTTCCATCATTTTGGAATCGTTGCCAAAGACTAGAGATGACTCTTTGGGCTATTCCAAGTTCCTCAGATACTTCCATCTGAATACGCAATTCCAGGCGCCCTATAAAAATCGTCCCACGTGCGTCTCTATGTCATAATTATTAGGTTGTGGCACTGAGCGGCTTACAGAACGCTTTTGAATAATTTTACTTCTTTGCTACCATTCCTTACATACACTTCTCTTACACTCTCGTCATTGTGATGTACTATCGGTGTCATCTGATGGCTTTCTGTAATTTGCGAAGATGAAGATCTTGAAGATGTGTGCGATAATTCTACAGGTGAAATTTTTACTTTAGATTTCGATTCCCGTGTGATTCTGAATTATCCTTAATTTATGGACATGAGTGTAAATAAGTAAACTGCTGTTGTTAAAAAAAATGGAAATATTTTATTAGAAATTATTTTTTAATGAAATTTTAGCGATTTATTTCAATTATTTTCTTATAATCGAAAAAATCTTTCATGAAGCAAACTTGCCACAAAATTTGGGAAGCTGCATTGTTATGCAATTGATGGCTATACTTCTATAAACGAATTTCATTTCTTTATGGAACCTGGCATCTTTGGTATAAATGCTTTTAATTTCTTTAAATGCTTTAATTCTTAAAATTCTAGTTTCTGTAATTAACAGAAAAAGAGGAATTTTATTAAAGTAATCGTTTTGTAGTATGATTTCAAAAAAAATTAAATCTTATTTCCGATTCTTTAATTATTTTAAGGAGTTGTCACAGCTCTAGATCAGTCAATAGGAAAGCTTGTCGATGCACTGAAAAGTAGAGACTTTTTGAAAAATTCTGTTATCATCTTTACCTCAGACAACGGTGGAGAAGGAAGTGGAAGAGGGAAAGCTTCCAACTGGCCTTTGCGTGGTCAAAAAGGAGGTTCTTGGGAAGGAGCTATCCGAGTGCCTTGTTTTATATGGAGTCCTCTCTTAGGGCTCAAAGAGTCTAGAACTTCGAAGCAACTCATGCATGTATCTGACTGGCTTCCAACTCTATACACAGCTGCAGGTAAGTTTCTTTTCTTCTGCAAGTAAGTTTCTTCCCGCTGGGGGATATGTTTGCTTTGCTTATTGCTCTGTGGGCAGTCAGTGGTTTCATACCAATGGGACTAAAATGTGTTTAAAATATCAATTGAAATATGGTGAAAGTGCAAAAAATTGCAAGTCACTTTTTAATTGTAAACTCATGTATGTTAGAAAGGATTATGAGACTCATATTGTTAAAGTTTTTTTAAGAATTACTTTTAAAATATGGCGTTGTAGTTTTCAGAAAATAAAATATAATTACTTTACAAAAACTACATAATTCAGGTTAAAAGCGTGAATAATAGGAACTGTTTAAATTAAAAATCGAAATTCTTTCTTGGCTTTCTGAGAGAATTTTTCAGCTGATTTCTGATCAACCGTATGTATCATACGAAATCTTTAATGATATCCCCACGTTAAAAGGATATCCACGCATTTCAGGACCCATTAGCGGCCGCGCGGTAAAACCATTGAACAGTGGTAGTTCGACCTGGGATCAAATCTCGGTGAATGGGCTAGCTATACAGAGTAGGTTTTCGTGGGTTTTCCCATGCTCAACGTGGATACGAGCCAGTTTTCCTTTAAAAGTCATCCGCGAATCATCCCTCCCCATAGACAGATATGCCGCCTCGAGTTTCTTTGCCTTAATGAATTAATCTAAGCATTTCAATTATTCTCAAAATTATTTTGGTGAATGTGGAAAGTAATGAACAACATGTAACTGAAAGTGATACAAATATATCAAAACGCAGCTAAGGGATTTTAAATACACTCATTGCCCACACATATCTCTTTGATTTACATATTCAAATTATTATAATATATATATTTTAATTTTCAAGGTGGAGAAGCAAGAGAGTTAGGGAAAATCGACGGTTATAGCATGTGGAAGGCCTTAATAAAAAATTCTCCGTCCCCAAGACTCGAAATTCTGCATAACATAGATCCCATAAGTGGAATGGCATGCCTTAGACGAGGTGATTATAAGCTCATTAAAGGCACGACGCCTCGAGGCAAAGATCTGTGGTATGGACAGTCTGGCTTTGAAGATATTGAACAACCTTCTTCATCAGATGATATAATATTCAAGAACGACAGTATAGTGAAACAAATTCTTGAAGAAGCAGGTATGTGGTTAGTAAAAACTTCTGATTCTTGGAGGATTAACGTTGCTGTAAAATGTAAACAACCACCACCAACAGATAATGGAAGTTGCGATCTAAATACCTCTCCATGTCTTTTCAATGTTGCTGCAGATCCATGCGAGTACAATAATTTAGCTCCTCAATATCCTAGGGTAAGTATATCAGTTTTTGTTTATAAAAGTAAATGAAAGATAAATTATCAAAAAAATGTGAACCATTTGTCAAAAGTAACTTCTGCTTATTCTTATACCTGCCGAAAAAATATAAAAATATTTTTATAATTTTAAATATTTTTATTTGTGATTTTGCTGAAATAAAAATGTTTCTGCTTATAATATAGGCTGTTCAAAAGATAAAGTACATCAGCATCAAGAACTATATGAATAATTTCGGAATAAGCCTATTTTGACTTATGAAAATTTTTGCATTAGAGTTCAGCCGAAACAAATTGCAGCATGACAGATATCATTAGCAATATCTTAAAATTTGTCTAAAAAATTCAGCTAAATCAGGAAGCCATATTTTATAAATGGCTTAATCGATTCATAAGAATTCATTTAATGATATCGTATCAAAACCAGAAATTGTTCTTTAATTCTTTCATTATCAATCGCATTCGCTGAACGATAGTTTTTGTTCAATTTTAGATTTAATACTACTATAAAATATCAATATTAGTGTTTTGTGCAACATCTGAAATAAATTTCATAATGTTAAAATATTCTCTGTTAATGTATATTTTGAAATCGAGATACTTAAGAGAAAGAATAATTTTTCGGAGTAATAAAATGCAATATTTAAGTGGGATAATAATTAAAACCATTCAAATTATAAAAATTATTTAATATATAAAAAGCATTGAAATTAAGATATTTAATTAAAACATTCTTACCACTCCTAAATTTTGTAAATTAATTACTCACTCAAATATTTGAAATGAAAGCTGTTAATTTTTAATTTGAATTCAGTTTGGCTTTTCTTTTCACTAATTAATATTATAATCATATTTTATTTATTTCAGATTGTAAAATCTATGTTGGAAATAATAGATAAATATAATGCAACGGCTACTACACCTCTCAGCACCAAAAGGGACTCAATGGGAGATCCTAGATGTCACGGTTTTGCTCATGTACCATGGATGGATCAAGATACTACATCAGATTGTCCCTATACTTAATCATTGTTCAAAACTTATCTGCTCTTAAAACCCTCAAATTTTATATATCTAATAAATTCTACTCTATTATAATTTTAAAAGGAAAATAATTATCGTATACTATTAGAAGTCAAACCTGCTGCAACAATAAATACCTCATTCATAATGCGCAATCATTCTGCATTACATTCTCGAAAGTGATATGTATAATTTTAAGTGCCTATAATATTTGTGTAATATTTCATGAATAAAAATTATTTTTTAGTATTAATATTCTCTTTTTAAATTATATGCGTTCATTTAACCTTGTGTTTTCAAATATATTGGGTTGGTTACTAAAACAGCTAGCACGTCAATGCTGCTTATCAGGAGATGCATGCTGATACGTTAGTCCTGATCTTAAATATGCCGACCTTTGGGTACCTGATGTTGTAATCCATACAGATAGATCCATCTAAAGGAAAATCAGGAACATGGAAAGAAAAGAGGAGACAAATGAAAAAAGATATTACATAAGGGAGAAGATTTCGATCTTGGAAACATCTAATATCTTCATGGTGTGCAAAAATAAAATCGTAGCTAATTTGCATGGTTTTAATATCGTAGTTTAGTCTACGATAATGCGGGAAAGAATCAGCCAAGGAGAGCCACTTCATATCACATAATGCCAGATTAAAGATAATAGTTCGCCGAGTCGGACTTACTGGCGCATGAGCCACTCAGTAGTAGCCAACAAGTCGCTCTGTAATTCAACAAGTGCTTCGAAGAAACCTAACATTTTATTCCTTTCAACGTCATCCTGAATCTCGGTAATGAACGTTTCACTTTCTGGCAGCCCATTATAAATAAGTGTTTTTTCTCTCATCATATCTCTTCTACACAATAAAATGAGGTTTAGCAACCACCACAGTAGTGAGTGGTAGTAGTAAACACTGTAAATCAAACATCAGAAGAAAGAATGCTACAAAATTTGAAGAAAGCCTAGAGCATCGCACTGTACGACCGCAAAATAGTAACGGAGAACATCTTAATTTAATCTCAAGAAAACCAAATGCAGATTAGGTTTATAAGAGTATTAACAAACTATAATATTTCAAAGTATAATTTACGACAACTCTGTTGAAGATAATTTTACAGTTGTGTGTTATGGAGGTGGTAGTAAAATTAATAATCCAGTCGGACTAATTTATATCGTTTTTTATCATAGTTCTGAGTTGGAATACAAACTCTTTACAACTCCAAATGAATGGAATGTTTTCCAGTATTAGTGATTGATTGTTCGTTAAGATGTAACTTTTTTATTTGCACAGATTCTCTTTCATCCTTTATTCTGATATGTCTTCTCATATGCCACATGTCCATTATTCTCACATGTCATCTCTCGCAAGACTTTTTAAGATCTTAATAATAAATGTGTTGATGTCATTTTCTCTCATGTACGTTCTCAAACTGGCAATCTAGGAAAAGAAAGGGCTGACCGGTTGGCAAGAGCTTCAAGTTAATGCCTCAGTGTCATTGGCTAAATCATTCTCAAGAAACAGATTTCGAGTATTCTCAAGTGGAATGAATTGTACGGAAATTCTTCTACTGCTTCTTTGATTAAGTTATTTTTCCTTCTGTTCTTCACAGGCTCAATAATAAACATTTTTTTGCAATTTTTAAATTAATAAATTTTTAACTGGGCATGGTAATTCTAATACAGACTTGTGATTCTGTAGCTATGGGGAGGGCAAAATGTCGAACATTTCTTGCCCTGCTGATCAAATCGTACAGAAGAAAGAAAAGCACTTCTTTTCCATTTGAGTTCTTTAAACATTAAGTTTTCGCCATCTCCCTATGTGTTTGTTCAAGATAAAATTGCACTGTCTTCTTTTCTGTATATTTATTTCTTACGTTTCATCTGTGAATTTCTAACTTTAACGCCTTCTGTGCTATGTATAACTTTTTCTTTACCTCTGTAAGCCTTCTGTTATACTGTGCTATACACAAGGAGTTTAAATATTCTGAAAAAAGAAAACGGTTTAACAGCAAGAAATAAACTTGCCTATAAGTACGATTTTGCTTCCCTCCTTTCTATCTCATACGAAGTTTTGCTCGACGATAGATATCATTATTTTCTGTTGAATGATACCTTAATTTAAAAATGCCGTTTGTTATGTGTCACATAATGTAAGATTATGTGACACATTACAAACTGTCATTTTTACACCCCTGTTTCCAAGATTATTTCAGACCAAATTTAGAAAGCAATTCAAAACTATAAATTGCTTATTTTAGTGACTAATGAGTACGTCTTTGATATAACATAATGCGTCATTAAAATTACAGCTGGTGATAATTAATTAATTGGTTTTGGCAAGCATGCGTGGGCTGCCTATCTAAAGTTAGCAAGTTCGTTAATTGATTAATGTAAATCGTACCAGGGTTCAGAGGCCTAAAAACTTAGAAAGTTCTTAGAGAGCTTTCTAAGAGGAACTAGGCTCATATATTCAAGAATGGAGAAAGCTACAAAAGCACCATTCAGCTAGCTATTCGTCAGGATTGTCACCTTCAGGACGTGGTCAAATTACTAGCGTTTTAGTGAAAACGGGAAGTTCGAGCAGCCCCATTTGTATTGAACCTCGTATATTGGCAGACAAGTTAATATTCCTGGTTACCCTTTATGTGACCCATACCATAAGAAAAGTAGAAGAGAAAGATTGTGATCCGTGAAAATTATTTCTGTGCATCACCAACGCATAACCCTCACATCCACAGTGAATTTCAATATCGCACACCAAGGAAAGGTTTCTTTCTACCATTTTTCTTCGAGAGTATTTCTCCCTGTGTTCCATTTTTACACAAAAAATATAAGTGTTCATTTTCTTGAATTATTAACGAGGTAATATGTGACTTGTGTTGCATGTGAATCGTAAGCTCATTTTCGGGCAATATTTTGTTCCAGAGAAATATCTTTAGGTCAAAACAAATTAGAATACTGAAAGAAAATTTCTGAATAAGGAATATTTCAGAAGATTCTTTGAGTTTTATTATTTTCCATATTTAATGCTAGCAAATGGAACAGTTATTCTCAAGACAGTATGTAATGTAAGATCTACTTCTGTTATCATGTAAATCGTAAGTTACTCTCTAGTATTTATTGATAAAATAATAATTGTTCATAATAGACTTAGGTTTTTATTTACAAATGAAACGGTTGAAACGATAGATATACAAATAAGAAAGGAATCAGTTATGGTGGTGATAATCCACATAAAAGGAGCTTATTTGGATGAAATATTCAACACAAGAGTTTGGTGCTTTCTAGAAAGCTTTAATTTTAGCAAGCATTAGAAATTCAAGCACATACCATAATGGTTGAATCAAAATCAGAAAATCTAATTCATATGCGCTTCATACAGCAACTATGAATTTGAATGAATATCTTGTGGAATATACTTCCATTCGCTCATTTTGATGAAAAAAATTGCTTTCAAAATAATAAAACTATTGCAACATACCATATACAGAAAATGCTAAAGTATAATTTGACAAAATAAGTATATATCACTCGAAAGCCAACTGAAGACAAGCTCCCATACAAAGGAAGAACTCAAGTCCTTCAATATATTCTGTGTAAGCTGAATAAAATGGAGGCTATGAGTTGCTAAAAGTTTTTACACACTTTGCTGCTCAGATAATGTTCGCAAAACGAATCAGAGAAAAAGAGTGAAAGATAATTAGTCTCATAGGATCTAACCTTCTTTTCTACCATACAAAGTGTCTAGATCTCGAAGTCTAGCCAGGCGACTGCTCACACAAGCGTGAAAAGTAACACAACAGGTAAAGGGTGTAAAAAGACCTTTTTTTTTTTTATTTATCACACCACTGTAACAGAAAGGCACGGACTTCGTACTCACAAAAACACCGACTACTTGCGGTGAGAACTTAGGTAAATTATAATAAATTCGAAAGATAAGGCATATGGTTAGACTTCGCAATTTAATTCAACTTAACAGGCTGACTCAGCAACCTACACCGGCGATAAACTAAAACGGCCAGAATGCGTAGCCGCTACTAAATTAACAGCTGGAGGACAAAACAGCAAACGTGCACTACACTAGCGAAATCACTAGTGTCTAAATTATTTTTTTCAACCGCTTAAATACTCTCTTTCATCCTCTTAATTTGCATCCTGACGAGGAAATGTGAAGGGAAATAAAGAATTCAGAAAACATACCAAAATTAAAATAACTGGTTAAGTAAGCTAAGGGAAACTCTACAGTCTTTCGCTAAGACTTCAGTTATCTTTGCCTACAAACTAATTAAAATGGAAATAAGCATTTCTGTAAGGTCCTAATTGGAACAAGATATGTATTTTGAAAGAAATGTGGCTATGTAAAATACACCAAATAATTATCTACACCTCAGTTTCCATGAAACAACAATACGTTCATTACTTGCCAAAAATGATAAAAGCTCTAATTCTAATTTCTACTGGACATCAAATTAAAATTATTACAAGGCAGCTAGAAAACCCAGAAGTTATTCATTCTAAAATAAGACACAGTCTGGTGACGACATTATGGATCAATTACTCCGACAGTACAGGCTTCTTTATCTCAGGTACGCAGGGTTTCCTGTGTAAATGAAACATGCGGGAATAACGATAGTAGTAAAACAAATTTTTTCAGCCAACTACGCCATGAATTGAGCTAGACCAAATTGGGATTAATCTCTAAATAATGAAGTTGTGGGACATTTTCCTGAAAGATCTTGTGTCGAAAGCGTTTCGAAAACATCGCACAGTTAGTGTAAGGTATAAATTTCTAACACTTCTTCACTGACCTTAATACAAGAAGAAAGTGGAAGAAGACGAAATCTTGGATTTCCCCAGATGTATAGTCTACAGTTTGTTTAACTAATTATGGCAAAACGCGAGAAGGCTATCAGTTTAAAAGGAGACAAACCATTCCTTAGACTTCGGTGGAAGTCTGTCTAACGATTGGTTTAATTCATTTGATTATGGCAAAGAACTAGAGGGCTATCTATCCAAGATGGGCCTTCGTAGAGAACGTTTTAAGGAAAAATGCCTCGTATACACGTTACGCATGAAGAAAAACACGAAAACGTTCAAGCAGCGTACCCGTTCGCTGGGATTTGAACCCCAGACAGAATTACCAGTGTTCAGTGACTTCATTGGTTGGCCATTGTTTTGGGGTTTAAAGAAAACAGGCTTTTATTCATGTTACGAATAGAAAAAGACAGACATGCGCAACAGAAATGATGCATAAAATCATATCAAAATTATGAAAAGTCATTTTGATCAACATTCGTACATTACAGGTCGTAGCAAAAACGAAAAATAAAAAAAATTCAGAGTTCTCAATATCCATTTTCAAATTAATTCATTTTTCATTGATATTTTCTCGAGTAATTCCTCATTTGAGAATGCATACATACAGAAAAGCACAAATTATTTTGCAATCTCATTTAATCAATTAATATTTGTTCAAATGATGGGTATTCAAATTAATTTTGCCATATTTTTATTAAAATCAACAGAATTTTGATAAAACTTACAAAATTACAAAAAGATATCCTGTCATTGAGAAAAGGTTTATATTAGTCGGAACTATTCGAGTTTGTAAATCGTACACAGATGTTAAATACAACGAAACATATTGCCAGTACGAAGGCAAAAATAATATCTGTTTTGAAATTGTTGCGAAAACTTCATGAATGAATTCCGCTACGCAAGTGATGCTGAATGAAGAGCAAATACTGGAATCGAATTCTTCTAAAACGATAAAACTTTATTCACGTGCAGATTCATCTAGACATTTCTAAGATAAAGATACGATAACCTTCGATAAGAGATCAATAGCATGATCCACGCATGCGGCGGCTGTCGCGTTTCCTGAAGATTATTTTTCGACCGATTGTCTAAAATTAGATGCATTGATTATTAATTTATGCTAAAATGATGGTGATCTAAAAACAGATTTTATGCATATTCAAGTCCTCGTACATTGTCTAACCAATTTTTAATGAGTATTTTTGTAAGTATTAATACTAAATATAAAAGATTAAAGTAAATTAAATACTAAAGTATTAATGCAAATGTACTAAATGTAAAAGATTACATGTAAAATACTGCAGTGAGATATAAATCTAGACACCCTGCATATACACAGGGAGATTCATGTCGAGTCCTTTCAGATACACCATGTCATTTCTTGATAAACTGTCGTAAAGGTAATTCTTTAGTTAGGTAGATGTGTATGGAGAATAACTTTGGATAGCGGCGAGGAGTAGTAGTTTAAATGTACCTGACTTTATACCTCTTTTGCAAAAAAATCGAAATACCAAGAAGGACTTTTGCTATCGTGACGAAATTTGGTATGCAAAAACATCTTGATCGAACATGCAAATGTCAAAGTTTCAAGACAAATGAACAGGAATTGCGATCATAGCGCGCATTTCTAGTGCGCAATTCGCAAAGTATAAAACCAGTAACAGAGGCGGAAAATTTATCTTTTTTTTGTTGCTGCCATTGTAATTCCAGGCCCACCAGCGGCCGAGCGGTAAAAACGCTGAACACAGGTAGTTCGGTCCGAGGTTCGAATCCCGCGGACAGGCTGGCTGCATGGGCGTTTTCGTGGTTTTCCCCATGTGTAACGTGTATACGAGCCAGTTTCCCTTAGAAAGTCCTCCACGAAGGCATCCCTCCCCTTAGGCAGATAGCCCTCGTGTGCTTTGCCATAATTGAATAACCTAACCTAACCTAAGCTATTGTAATTCCGTACAGAAGCAACTAAAGATGCCATTACGACGATATCGAAGACCTTGCAGACAATTAAACGACTTCACGTGGTCGTTTAATTATTAACGTTTATAATATTAACAATTAAACGTGGTCGCATTGTAGGGTTGCATGAAGCTGGGTGATCATACCGAGGAATAGACCGCCACTTGCAGCGTACAGACACTGCTGTGCAAAGATGTTGGCAACAATGGTTGCTACAAGGAAATTGCGTACGAAATGAAGACTCTGGAAGGCCAAGGAGCACAAATGCGAGGCAAGATGGGATGATGTTCGCCAGGCCCGAAACGCCCCAACGGTATCATTTTCAACTATTAAACGCATTGCAGCAACGTGTATACCTCCCGTGGTACCGTCTACCATCTCACGGCGCTCGTCTGAGGCGGGGTTACGGTCACAGAGGGCTTTAAGACCTTTGCCTTTGACCCCACAACATCGGCAGAGTCGTCTGGAGTGGTGTCGCAGCCGATCATCATTCGTATAGTGTTCAGCGATGAATCCCGCTTCACTCTTGAAGCAGATGACCCCCGTGTTCGTGTCTGGAGAAGACGGGACCAGCGGTCCCATTCAACCTTTGTTTTACAAAGGCATACAGCCATAACCCCTGGTGTGATGGTGTGAGGCGCTATTTTTTATGACAGTAGGTTATCTTTAGTCATCCTCCGTACATCTTTAACAGCTCAATGATATGTTGATACCATCCTGCGGCTTACATTACCTTTCATGGCGAGCCATCTTGGGCCATTTTCCAACAAGATAATGCCAGGCCACATACCGATCGTATATCTCTGGACTGTCTCCGTGCGGTTGATACTCTTTCTTGGCCAGCAAGGTCACCAGACCTTTCACAAATCGAGCATGTTTGGGACATAGTAGGCCGCCAGATTCGGGCACCACAAAATATCGCAGATCTGGAGCGACAACTGATGAATGCCTGGCAGAATGTGTCGCGGGATGACATTAGGAACGTCTACCACTCCTTGCCTCGACGAATTCAAGCATGCATTGCCCCCAGGGGCGATTTGACCAACTACTAATTTGAACACTCAATGGGTGATTGTGAACCGTGAACAGGTACTATGACCTTAATTTTTTAATCATTTTATTATCTGTGTATGAGCTATACACATATTCAATTTCATCAAAAACAACAACTTCCTTCGGGGTGTTTCGATTTTTTTGCAAAAGAGTGTACATAAAGGTTGTCATGATGATGAGAATTTAAGATTGCTTGTAAAGTAATGTAATGTTTTTATCAGCCAACTTACACTGGCTATTCAAAAAGCAACGCTACGGAACTTTATACCCTTAAATACTTATCCTAGATAGATACTTATAATTGCAATGTTTCTCAGAATAAGGTAGAACATTTATAAGATTAATTTTACTAATTAACTAATTTTTTTATTTACACCTTTTTTTATGTTACGCTTCCTATACCTTCTCCTCTTTCTGTCAACCGTCACCAGAATGCACTTAGACTGAGATTAAAACAGTAAACGAATTTGTAGCTTTGCAAGAGAACTGTGGCAACTCGCCAGTAAACCCTTTCGCTCCGAGATGCAGGCGAGCGTGCCGTAAGCACCTCAAAGTATTTCGTGGTGTATTTGTTAGCTCAAGGACTAAAGTGGAGTGATCGTGGTCGAGAGGGTCAATAACTCCAACCTGATGAAATTTCCTTTTAAATAAACGTAAACATCATAGTGTTAAAAAACATAGAATTACCCCATATTGATGTGCTCCTAAATAGAATTCGTTCCTTACTGTTGTTAGATGAAACAGCCCAATGAATTGTTTTGAGAGAAGATTTTCGCAAATATTTAAGATACAGATTGTACAGTGCGACCGGCACTAGAGGTGGACAACTCAGGGCCAAAAATGCTATTGTTTAGAACCATGATTCAAGATGCCTTTAAAGTGTTAAAATATCGCAAAAATATAATACAATTAAAAGCTCTTTCCTTATAACTAACTGGTTTAAGAATGAAAATTTCTATCTCCTTTCAATGTCCTTGAAAGTGTGTTGTTGTTGTTGTTACCAGTCTCATTTGTCTGACAAAGTTTAACACAAGCCAATGACATTCATCGTGGCAACGAGTCAAATACGACTATCATTGGCAAGAGCCTTAGTCCCCATATAGGTGACAGTCCGACTTTAGTTTAGTTCCACCCCAAAATTTGAGAGACAGCATCCCGGGGAGAATTGGTCACTTTACTTAACCTGTTCCGCCAAACTAAGTTAATGACACTACAGGATTAGGAAGTGATCCTAGTCATTGCTATAAATCTGACGGGTAGGCCGCCTTTCTACATTTTACATTAATCTTTAGTTTCTTGGATATAATTATTTTCATTCACTTGTTTCATTATCTCTAAGATGCCCTTGTTGCAGTAATAGTCCGTGAACAGTCTATTCACAGGATATGTGATGTAGTCGGAAGGAAAGAACTGCTGTCGGAGGTGATCTGTCAGAGGGCAGGAGAGCAGGTAATGTAGTGCGTCTGCGTCTTCCCCACGAAAACTGCAAGAACACTTGATGTCCCGTTTCAGGAATCGTCTGGAATACGCTGGGAATTTCCCGTGGTTGGTACAGGCCTGGAGGAATAGTCGGTTGCATTTGAGTCTCTTGAGAGTAGGTATTGGGAAGATGTTATAAGTAAATCTCCCTGGACAGGTCCGATTCCCCCTTCCCCCTACGACCAACCTCTGGAGAGGACTTTCGGTATTTTTCAGATTTTCACATTTAGAGTGCCCGCATGCCTTACAGAAACTATATATTTACAAACATTCATGCCTTCTACGGGACTCAAGCTCTGGCCCTTCGGTATGGCGGTTAGCGTCGCTAACCACTATGCCGGTTGGACGACCCTTGAGCAAACAAATTTTGTTTTCCAAAATAAGAATTACAACCATACTGGTATATTAGCTATGGGAAGTCCTCTTAGGCTTATCTTTGCTAATATCTGTATGCATAATTATGAATCAAGTTATCTGAAATTTTAAACTTCTGTGTCTGTTTTCGCTAGGTGGACAATACTTTTATCCTGTTTGACAGTAATTGAGATGATTTAAATAAAGTTCTTTCAATATTGAATTCCATTGATCCTATTATTCAGTTCACTTTTGAATTTAAGAAATCCATTTCTCTTCCGTTCTCCGACATCTTGATCACGCGCAATATATCCAACTTCAATACTACTGTTTAGCGTAAATCTTCATCTTTTCTGCCTTCCACCACACTTCAAATCATTCCACTCGACTAAACAGAAATTAACTTCATTTTATTCCTTCGTTTTCTGTGCACTTCAAATTTGATCCTCCATATCGGCTCTTGATTAAAAACTAAATTATTTAAAAACCGTCGCTATCGACAGAGGCTTTTCAGCTAACGTTATTGATCAAGCGGTTAAAAATCCTCATCTGGACACACCAAGAAGCACCCTCTCTTTTTAGGAGATTATAAGAATTTTGTTGTCATTCCTTTTTTTTTCACCGATGAGCTACAAAACTGCAGGTATTTTATAGAAATTTCAACTTTTGAATTATTTTCTCTTCTGGCAATAAAATATTCAGTTCCCATTGTGCATATGAATTCCTGTGGTACATACAGGATTCTTTGCCAGTATGGTTTCATTTACGTTGATCAAACTATGAAAGCCTTAAAATTTGGGGCTAAGGAGCATGGGCATATGTTAAGAAAACAGAAATATATAAATCCTCTGTTGCCCAGAAGATCATATTTTCCATATTTCTGCAGACAAAATTATTCAAAAAACATCTTCCTTTTGGCGTATTAGATTTTCTAGAAGCGTTTCATAGTCATAAAATTCTTTCGGTTCTAGTTAATGATCCCAATTCCAATCCCTGTTTACCCTCAGATTTTAAGGAAATTATTTCATAGTTGTTTCCATTTTTCATGAACAGAGGGTGCCAGTAATTTGACTTCCTGCTCCTCATTCTTATCGCCCTATTTTATCTTACAATGGCTTCTCTGTCATCATTTGCACTTCTGCAGCTGAAGAAGGAAGTTCTACACTGGTGTGCAAAAATTAAGGACGAGACGGTTTTTTCAATATAACTTTGTACGAAAGCTTTCCAAATCAACACATTTAATACCGTAAGATCTCCAAAACGTAAGGACATGAGTAATGTAAGCAACACTTACTAAAAGAGAAATCAGAGGGATAAAAAGAAGCTATATTGAAAACGTAGCATGGAGCGCAATGCGACTGAAAGCCAAAACATCCCTGTGATGGGTGTCCAGCAAGAAACATCCGGTCTTTAATAGGGGATATGATCTCCCCTCACTGCTAGGCAGGTTCCACATCATTTGTGCATGCTGGATATGTGGTTGTTAATGAGCTGTTGAGACACTGCTCTCGTTCCTCTTGTAGCACCAATCGCAGTTTCGGAATCGTTACTGGCGATAAGTTCCGTGCTGCCACGGGTCTCCCTAGTAAGTTCCGTACATGCTTGACGGGATTTAGATCCAGAGACCTTGCCGACCAATCCATGTGTTCAATATCTTCACTCTCCAACAGCTCTTCGGCAGTAACTGTGCGATGACGTGGAGCGTTGTCGTCCATGAAGAGGAACTGAGGACCCATAGCCCTTGTGAAAAGACGCATGTAAGGGAGAAGAACCTCGTTACAATAGCAGTCCCAGGTAACGAACCTCCTTGGGAGATATGAAGGTCGGTCCGGCTACCAAGCATTATGTCTGCTCGAACGAGAACTCCGCGACCTCCAAAACAGTCCCTTTTGATGATGTTGAAAGGGTTATTGCGTGTTCCCCGCTCTGTCCAGATGTGTATGTGTCTAGAATCGCAACTCAGACTAAATCTGCTCTCATCTGTAAAGAGTACTCGTCCCCATTCATTGTCTCTCCAATTCCGGTGTTCCCGGCACCACAGAGAACGCCTTCTCCGATGGGCAGGCGTTAGAGGTACACACCGTACAGGGCGTCGTGCAAACAGACCACCACCGTGCAGTCTTCTGGCCACGGTAAAACGCGATATCGGTCGTCCAGTCGCCTGTGTCGTGTGTCTAGCGATTTCTCCCGCTGTCTGCCGCCTGTTTCTTCTGGCCTGTAAGGCAATATACCGGTCATCTGCGGGTGTGGTTCCTCGTGGACGACCACTACTAAACCCCCGGATAGCTGTTCCTGTAGTTTGAAATTGTCTCCAAAGTCGTGAAACGATGCTGTGAGCAATTCCGAACTCTGCAGCCACACTTGTCACACTGCAGCCTTCCTCCAACTTCCCAATGATTCGACCTCGGGTAAAAGCATCCAGATGTCGTCTAACAGATTGATTATTCGCCATTT
Source organism: Stegodyphus mimosarum (assembly GCA_000611955.2). Classification (NCBI taxonomy): domain Eukaryota; kingdom Metazoa; phylum Arthropoda; class Arachnida; order Araneae; family Eresidae; genus Stegodyphus; species Stegodyphus mimosarum. The sequence goes on from KK122478.1 coordinate 268,017, forward strand.
CTCGCTGAGGCAGCAACTCGGTGTGATTTTAACTGCTATACGGCATGCAATCTCTTTGCCAGAAATACTGATCTTACACCGACAACATGCTTTATACTACTCAGACACTCCCCCATTACGTCTACCTGCATATCTGCGCATGTGCTACCGTACATCACGTTACTTTATCTCCTGATTGGTCTTTCTGTCCGCTCTGCCTCTTCGTTCAGCTGATATGCTAATTTTTCGACTTCGTCCTTAATTTTTGCACACCAGTGTATATTTAAACCTACGAAACTTTCCTGGAAATTTATAAATATTACGCTTATTCTTTTTGCTTTAACTCCTCTAGTAACAGAAACCATAATTATTTTCCTTTACTTTATTTAAACGAAAAGTTTAAAATGTAAAATAATAAAGGACGTAAGGAAGGGTTTTATTCTAAATGTATTTAAAAAAGACTGGCAATCAAAGTTGTGCTCAAAAAATTAGCCGCTCTTAATTTTTATGAAATAAGCTTAATCATAGCTTATCCAGGAAAAGGTATTCGAAATTAGTACGCCCAGTTAGCTCATATAAACAAGATTCTCCTTCAACAGGAATTTGAACAAAGGGAATTATAAACTAATAAGGTATTTTCTCCCTCTTCTGGATGCCTTGGCGATGTAATGGTAGCACACTCGGTGCGTATTCGTTTCAGTTTCGATTCCCGGCGAGGACGTTGCTCATCTTTCACCTCTCTTCCTCAAAAGTAGCCTAATGACTCTACAGTGGCCCCCGAACTAAAAGGTGATGGATGATGATTCTTCACTACCAAGATCTGGCGAATGGCTCCCTAATCCTCAGTCGCCCTTTAAAAAGGGGGGAGTATATAAGGTACTTTCTCCCTCTTCTGCATGCCTTCCGTGGTGTAATAGTAACACACTCGACGCGGATTCGAGAGGTCCAGCTTCAAGTCCTGGCGAGTGCATTGCTTATTTTTCATGTCTTCTGCTTCGAAAAAAACCTAATGACTCTACATACTATGCTAAGTTGTGAACTTAATACTTCCATCGCAAAGCATACATATGTAATTTTATTAAAACATGCATAGTTTATTAAAACATATATTATTTAAACGTTTATTAAAACATGCATTATTAAACGTTTATTAAAACATACATTTTATACACATTTTTCAGTGAGAAAGCAGTTATAAAATTTCGCTCATTTTTTACCGTAAACAGGCACGTGCAAATTCCTCAGATGTGTATAAGAACAGATATGACAATTACTAAAATGAAGTCATGATTAAATGCACTAGTTTTATTCATATAATTTATTTTTTTGGGTATAAATACGTTCATAATTAAATACATTAAATGTATGAAATGAACTTACACTGTAGTGCAGCCAAATTATAACATGAAATTGAGTTTAAACTACATTTTTGTGATTTTTCCTTATTTATTGATTAAACATCGAAATGATTCATCTTCATCCATCCAAGGTACATGAGCAAAATTGTGGCACATGGGATTGCCTAAAGGATCAATTTCTTTTGGTTGAAGAGGAAGAGAAGTGGCGTTCAATTCTCTCAAGCGATCCAGTAAAGACTCTACAATCTAAAAAAATAACATATACAACTCACAGTTTAATAATTCTAGTTTTAGTCTCATTTAAAACAGACATGTATTAACATACGCAATAAATATAAGTTGTTAGGATTGTAAATACTCCAAAAGTTTATTTCATAATTAATTAACAACCAAATTATTAAATTATTTTTTTTATTTTTCTTGCATCTTCTTTTGCAAATATGTCTTCTAATCATATCTTTTAAGTAAGTCGCTCTTCACATCCCATGATTCACTGTTATCTATGCAGAAAAGATAAAAGCTTCGCTCGGTCCCTGCTAAAACCACAAAAGAAGATAGTTTAAAGAACTTATCTGTAATTACTTTCTTCAAATAATTTTAATTCTGAACAAGTGTTAGATTTATCTACAGATTAATAAGAGTAAGAATGAGCACAGAAAGTTTACCCCAGAACATGAAAAGCCCAGAACATGGAAAGATATGTTCATCCTTTGCAACAGAAATTTTTAATCTCTTAACTAAACTATGATGCGTTCTAATCAAGTAGTTTCATATTCTCGTTACCACATTCCCCGTTACCTTGACGTACCCATTTATATAATAAAGAAGGCTGCCAAATTTTCTGCATTTACATTAGATATAAATCTGCATTAACAGTCGTGTGAAAAATGAAAAATACTTACATCGGGATATAATCTTGCTACATTCTTGTACTCGCATGGATCATCTGTTATATTGTATAAGCAAGGACCTTCTGAAAAATCGCATCTACCCGATACAGGGAGGAAATTTTCTCCGCATATAATCGTAGCATCTTGTCTCCATGTGTCATTTTCGGTCAAAAGCCACTGTTTAGATTCAGTCAAAAGGTCTTTTATAAGGCTTCCATTTTTCCAGACCCATTCATCTATAGAGCTAGTAACATTACTTTCTTCTAGACCCGAAGGGCCGTACCACTCGCTTCCATTCAGTTCAGTCCAACTCACAAGTAGTTTCATATCTCCTTTTCTTAAGGCTCCAACTTGATCAACAGGATCAATGTTCAGAAGAACTTCCTCTCGTGGAGAAGGTTTCTTTTCGTCGACGAGCACTGGCCACATATCCATGCCATCGATATCACCAAGATCGCTGATGTCACCCCCTTTAATAGCAAAATTAAATGTATTTGCTTAATTACATATATAAAATACGAAAAGCAAGTAATGAAAAAAAACATGATATCAAATTGTAGCTTTTCGATGGCATTAGTGCACGATTATAAATTATAAAGCATCAGCCTAATTTATTCGAACTTAAAGAAGTGACGCCAAGATCTAATGTTTGAGTTTTGTTTAACTTGAGGAATCTTGCAACTTCTAGTAAAAAAGAAAAGTAGTAAGCTGCGTGCGTGCGTCCGTCCGTCCGAAATTAGATTGCTTGTTTTTAAGGTGCATATGACAAGAGTGCTCATCCGTGTAAAATAGGTATAGATTCTCATCTATGTGCGTAATTTCTGTGAGCAGAAGTTACCATTAAATACGATATAGGCCGCTACATTTGAGAATCTCGTGAATTTTGTTTACATGTGTTGATTTGCTTTGATGTTCGTACAGACACCATTGATATGAGAAAGGAAATATTTCTACTCTTATAGGCAACCAATGTCGAATCGATGTATACTTTCTTTTAAAGTAAAACTGATACGTAAGTTATTGAACTTTCTTTTAATTAAATTCTGAATTTAATGAGAAAGCCTTAAAAAAAGTTTCAGTCCTCTTTAATGTTTTAAGAGCTTTAAAGTTACAAATTAATCCAGAAATATGCTTGCAATGACAAAAATGTTACAATTATTTCAATAAAATGGCACGAAACATATTTTTATTTACCTGCCAACTGGTAAAAAGTCGGAAGCCAGTCTACAATATGCATCAGTTGCATAGAAATCCTTGGCGTTTTGAGTTTCAGTAAAGGGCTCCAAACAACGCACAGAGATCGCACTCCTCCTTCCCATAGTTGAAATTTTGCTCCTCTCAGAGGCCAGTTAGAGCCTGATCCAGACGCCCCTCCATTATCAGAACTTACTACAATTATAGAATTCTGCAGCATATCTTTATTATTTAAAGCTTCAAATATTTTTCCAATGGAATCATCCAACGATGTAACCATGCCTGAATAATATTAAAACATGAATTCGAAAATGCGAATTTATTAAATGAAAAATATCAAAACTTTATTTGTACACATCAAGCTATAATATTTTCATATTATTTTATTATCATTTTTTAAATAACAGCCAACATTCCTAAGCTCCAAAGTAAAAAAAACAAAGTACATATAACCCACTTTTTCTTTTAAATAAGAGCGCAATTTTAGAAATTTCAGCTGTAAAAGATTTCACGTTCCGAAAATCTGACATATTTAACTGAAAAATTACTTGATTAAAGACTCTTTCATAATTTAATAATTTTCTATAATTCGTTGGGGAAATTTGCGTAAAGTATGCATCAAAATTTCATAGTAATTTCCATGAAATACTGATACTAAACATAAGCGATATGCACTGATTGTTCATATTTATTTATTTGACATTAAATCAAAGTTAGGTCTTAATTACAGTTTTATCCAGTTTTTGTACCATATTTGAAAGTAGATTCTGATGATATAGGAGAGAAAAAAACGTGTTTTATACATTTTACGTAACAGAATGCTCTCACACAATCTTGTGACTGTATTTTGAGCACAGGAATCGTATTCTCGAGATACTGTATCGAAGGCATAGAGCTGTAATGTACAGCTGTATATAACGTGTATATAACAGGTCTATGATCGAAGGGTGCCTGTTGATTTATATAAAACATAACAGGGGCTATGCAAATTCCACTGAAAATGTTCTGACTTGAACAATTTTAGCAGATCTGAGCATTAAAAATAGCGCTGAGTTGATTAATCAATATACTGATATGATACGTAAATGCATTCACTGATTTTTATTTCCATTTGTCTTCATGCGTGGATTTTCTTTTCCGTCGTGTAGATAACTTTAAAATCAGAAGTCTTTGTATATTTTAGCTTTTCTTTTCTATGACTTTGAAAGACCTTATTTTATCTAAAGAATTTTTTTTAATTAAAATTTAAAAAAAGACATATTAAGCACTTACTTTAATAAAGAGATCTTTGAAAATTCCCATATGTAAATGATAAATATTACATACTGTAAATTCGTACGGGAAACTAAACCAGTGAGCCGTCACAAATCAGTCATAAAGAAAAATCACCGGTATTCAAATATCGTGCTTATAATCTATGTATCTGATTACTGATAGAAAAATTTTCAATACATTTATTTTTTTTTAACTCATCTATTTTAACTGACAAAAATCAGCCGTTTTTGGACTTATGGCACATAGAAATTAATCGCATAATACCAACCTGCGTAAATTCGTCTGTTCAGATCACTTATGTGATTATTTAGCTCATATAATTCTGCTGGAGTCTGCAGAGGAAAGAAAGGATTTCCAACATGGGAAGCAGCATGAGACACGAAAAGAAACAAAGGCTGAAAATTAAAAATCAACTATTACATATACTAAATTTTAAAAATATATTTCAAAAGTATCTAAAAGCCGAAGAATTGACTGCATTAGTTTACCATTATAAAATGTATACTAATTCATAACATGAAAAGAAATTACGTTTAATGTTTCACGGAATACCTTTGTAGCATTGTGTTCTTCGATGACACTTAAAGTTTTCGCTGTGAACACATCTGTAGCATATTCACCCCGGAAATCTCGAACCACTTCTTCATTCTCCCACAGATCGATTCCAAACAGCTCGATTGACTGCAATTGTAAATAACCAAAGGCCTTATAAAGGGATTAGTAATTAGAGAAATAGCTGTAAAAACAATTCACAAGGATAAAAGGTTTTTGTCAACGTAAATGCAGTTTAAAGTTTAGTAAATTCACTGTCTAGTGAACACATTTCTGCATTATCCAATGAATTTCTTTTCTATTAAATTTAAACTGTTTTTCATAAAATTATTTTCCAAATGTTTAAAATATTACCTGAAGTAAAAAGGAACAGATACCCGAAGACTAAATTTTTATACCTAACTGAAAGGAAAGCACGCCAGTGTAAAAATTTTTAATTAGGCAAAAAGTAACTAGGCGTAAGTTTTCAATAAACTCTATCGATTTCAAGAGCGATCGGACATAGATCCCTCTTCCTCGAGTGCAAAAAGCTTGTGAAGGACATGTGAAGCCTAAATCTGATCGCCTTCGAAATCGATACACTTTGATTCAAAATCTACACTAATCTACGATTGCTTTTCTTGCCTAAATTTAAACTTTTATAATTAAATTAATATCTGTGGCTCATTTTACTACTCAAAATAATTCAAGAAAGCATGTTACTATCTTTTCTTGTTTTATTTGTGTTAAATTTTAATGTCGCTTTTACTATTTTACTTACCTGTTTTAATACTTCAATTTTAAGCACAAAATATTATCCTTGTATCTTAAGATTTTGTAATCAGTTAAGGCAAAACACAGTCACAATTGAAGAGGATGCAATTCGCTGCAGAGGTAGATGGAAGAATGCAAATATGTTAGGTAACAGCCAATCGCGCTTTCCTGTCAAGAAATATGCGAAAAAGGCAGTCTTATATAAAGCCAGCTTTATGAAGGGTTACAGAAGTTGATTGTAAATGCTGATAGAAGGGGTTTAAAACTTTCGTATAATTTGTTTTCAAGACATACGTGTTTCTATGACTTCCAGAAGACGAGTGGAAGATTCTGAGCGCTGGCGTGCTGTGGGGTGCATTAAAGCAGGACAGTCGATCACAGATGTTTCTCTTTTCTTCGACGTTCATCATTCTGTAATTTCACGTTTATGGAAACAATTCCAAACCACATAGACAGTTGTCCAAAGGCCCGTAGCCGGTCGCCCAAGGTTTACAACCCCCGCGAAAGATCGATATATTGCTAATGTAGCCAAGCGGAATCACAGAGCGACCTCCACACATGTGACATCTATGGTTACAGCGTCCATTGGTAAGGCGATATCTGCAGCTACTGTACGCCGAAGATTACATATAAGTGGACTGTACGCCCGGGTACCTCGAGTTTTTGTTCCTCTATCCGTCCAATCAAGAGGGGCACGATTACATTGGTGGCAGGAACTTGTCAATTGGAATGTGTCTGACTGGGGCAATGTCATGTTTACTGGTGAGTCAAGATTTGCTCTAGAGCCAGCTGACAAGCGTATAAGGATATGGCGTGAACAACGAACACGCAATCAGTCCCAAAACATCACCGAACATCACGCATTTCGAGGCGGAAGCATTAAGGTGTGGGCAGGGATTTTATCAGGATACTGCACCGACCTGCACATGTTTAAACGGGGTTCTTTGACGGCTGTCCAGTATCGAGATGAAGTCCTAGAACCCATTGGGAGATTGTACGCTGCAGCAGTTGGCCTACTTTTGTTTTAATGGACGATAACGTACGTCCCCATAGAGATGACATTGTCGATGACTACCTGGAGAGTGAAGGGATTGTGCGTATGGCGTGGCCAGCATATTCGCCCGACCTTAATCCCATTGAAAAATCTTTGGAATGCTGTTGGCCGTGCTGTATCTTCACGTTTCCCACCTCCAGCCACTCTTATTGAGCTGGAAACTGCTCTACAAGAAGAATGGCGATTGCTTAATTCTGCGGTGGTTGACCACCTAATTGAAAGCATGGTCACAAGGTGTAAACTTTGTATACGGATGAGGGGGGGATCACGTACCCTATTAATGTTCTTTTTTTTCATTTTATGCTATTTATTTCCACTTTATGCATAATTCTGTTTAAGTCTCCAGTATGTCATTGTCTGATAACTTACAAAAATTTAATATTGTTTTCATTTCTGTATATAATTATAGAGTTTGTTTTATGCATAAATATATATACTACTTTCCTGCCGAATTTTGTGTCAATCAAAGCAATATTTTTTTTTTTCATCTTCGTGCTTAACTTTTGGAAGTGGGTGTATGTATTATACTGTATTTCGGTCCTTTAATTGGGAAGTTAAACAATGGGGTTTAATCACATCAGCTTGTTTAACAATTTGACGCCTAACGTGAAATATATTGCCAAAGGATGGTATTTCTAGCATCTGCTTAAATTTTAAGTAACCTACAATGCACTAAACCAGATTTCAACAAAGCTAGACAAAACCCTAATTTTCAGGAAGAGAAACACTATTACAAGTAAATTTATTTAGTAAACAAGCAAGCAAAAAGAATAAGGGACTTGATTATTAGGAAATTTAACAAAGAGTTTAAATTTAGCATGCTTGCTATATCCTCAAAACTCGCTTACCACTGATAGCAACACCCTGCAGCTTATTATGACGCACATACACATAGATGTTTTGCATTGACTTTGAATCCTAGAATATAAATTAGTGAAGAAATAATAATATACTGTGTCGACCATCTTTTTACAGTACTTTGAACGTTACCTGTATCTGTCAGAATATAAATGAAACCTCAATATAAGAATAAATAAACTTAATAATACCCAAAATGCAATAAATTATATTGTAACAAAGCAAACTTTAAAAAATTTACAAGACTCAACAAATACTGATTCTCAACCCACAGTTCGGGAACTGAGGAAATATCTCATAGCGTATAATATCTTATTCTGTATCTCACCTTTAGTGTTGTATAATCTTCCACAGACTTTATATAAATAAAATCTACAACATAATAGGTATTTATACAACATATAGTTCTCGACGTAAAAACGCTTAATAATTAACTTTCATACTGTATATATAATTTATTATTACAAGAGGTGTTTCGTATATCATCTCCAAGGAACATAAATTTAATTAAAGCGATGCATTATTGGAATAAATTTAAGTCGGTGTCTTCTGTATAAGTTATTTACATTTCTATTGCAGAAAAATTACTTTGTAAACTGTACAGAAATATTATTTCGAACTGTAAAGTTTCTAAATAGTAAAACTAAAAAGTAAAATTTAAAGTACTGAAAAGATAGCTATTGCTATTGTCCGCAGATTATATACTATAAAAATACCACTTCGTGCTGAGCATTTCCTGTATTCAGACTGCCAAATGAAATTCATATAGTGCAGCATTTAGCAATATAAATAAATCTTCTGCAAAGCCTTATACATACAGTTAAAATTACTGTCATCGCAATTAAGCAGATATAACACATATAGTTTCATTTGCTTACAAATAGTTTTTACGTTAATATCTATAGAACCAAATAAATTTAATGCAAAAAATTGTAACGAGCATTTCCGCAGTATAACTAATGAAAGAAAATAATGCTTAAATATTACACTAACTATACTTGAAAGTAATGAAGGTAATGCCCATACAAGACTCAACATTTGAAAAGCTTTGGTTTTAACTGTCTTGTAAAACCTTTCAATTATACAAAATTCATATCCACGTAAAAATTACTATACCTAAATCAACTCATTATACAGTGAAACTTTCCTAAAACAATTAACTCCACAATTCCAGATAACGCCAGTTTCTTGTAGCCTTCCAAAACTATCAGTGATTTTAAGTACTCTTATTTAATTATGTTCCTGATAAATGTGTCACTGTCAGAGGTGGTTATCTAAGAAAATAACCATTATATGAGGTTTCACTTAATGCAATTTTTTCCAAAAAATAATTCATATTTTATATTTCCAAGACTAGCACATTTAATATTACATAAACTCTATTAATTATTCACAACTCTATTTCAAAAGCAATTTATGAAAAAAAATTTGAAATTTTCTTCATGAAATTAATAAGGATGAAAATTAAAATATACATAAAAATGTTTGATTACATGTGTTTTAACAAAATAGCACAAAACATTTAATGTAACAATGTGGTTCTACTCTCATACTTGTACAGAAATATAGACCAAAAAGAAAAAAAAAACAATGTAAGCTACTATAACCATCTAAATTTTCACACAATTTTAGTAATGCAAAAAAGATTCCTTGGCTTGTATGTCTTGCCTATCGCATTCAATAAGTAATACACACATTAAATATTTCAATGTTTACTTCATTTAAAAAAACTTACCTTTTTTGTTTGTGAAATATAATGAGTACATTTTTTAAGACATAAAAAATATTCCTTTTGCTCAACCACATCACATTAGTCGAAAAATTGAAAATTGAATCATGGAAGATCTCTCTTAAGTAAGGTATGATCCAATTTATTGGAGCATAATATTCAAATGATAAAGATCTACATGAACAAGCTTTAAAACGTATTTCTAAATTATAATCAAAAAAAAAATTTTCAAAAATACAGTTTTAGTAGAATGCAGTGTGCATCTAATGTAAACACACTGAGCCAAATTATCAAGTCTGAAATTATCACTTTTCACATATCCTAAAGAGCAAAAACATTTCGCTGAATCCATTAGACATAATTACACGAGCATGGCTTTACAGTTATTTCCTTTCATATTATTTCATATTCGCAGTCAATGTTGGTATTTTATTATAGACATCTAAACAGTAAAAATTGTAACATTGTAAACTATTTATTGCATTACTACAGCCTACTATCCACCAAGACGATATCACAAACATCCCATAACAACATTAAGAAGAACGGTGGCCTATTGCTTCTTCGAAGAGCGGGGGGAGGGAGGGGAATTTTTTTCCTCACGTCAGCGTTAACACGGAGAAAAATAGTTTGAACGCGGTCGTGCTAAAGAGATGATGGTTGATACCGGTGTTTATTTGTAATATCAGAAATGTTGATATATGCATATATAAGTGTGTATGTGTGTGTATTCAGAAAACCAACTCGTGGCGAAATCACCTCCTTAAGATGACCGACTCAGAACGAAACCAGTATTTCTGAAAACGTAAGTATATTTTGGTATTGAAACATTCCTTCTGTAAAACATCCGCAAAGAAAATTCCGGAAGTGTGGCTGATCGCCTTAAAGAGAGTCATTTCGTAGAGGCAACCTCCCTAAGATGGTCGCCTCTAAAAGATAAACGTATTTCTGAGAACATAAGTGTATATTGGTAGTGAGCATCACCTAAGGCGACCACTTGCAAAGATGCACTTTTTATGTGTGGCTGGTCGCCTTACAGAGACCTCGCTGTGTGTGGTGTATATGATTACTGTTAATGTTTCCGACAAAAGCTTTTAAGAAATCAAATAAATGAGCATATACAGTAAAAACCCTCGTTAAAACGACCACCTGCGTTTCTAGGTTACTCTGATGGTCTTAAAGAGATCATATTTTCATTCTCAGAAATACTGATCGTCTTAGAGAAGAGTTGGAGACGAGAGGGTTCACTGTATATTTTTTATCTTAAAAGCTTTCTGTTGGTTACAAAGCAGAAATAACCTTATTTTCAACAGTATCCAAATAAACGAAATAAAAGTAAATAAATAAATAATTTAAAATAATTAGTAGACAACAAGAATACCAATGAATTTTGGTTTACTGACACCAGTATTAATTTCATTGTTTAGAAGAAGTCTATTGACGTCAGTTAGAAAATTATAATAAACCCATATAAGCCAAAACATTTATTTGGCATCTATTTCTATTATATTGATACAAGTAAGAAAACCAGTGAAAATCAATATAAACAAATACAAACAAGTAGAAAATTCTGACATTGATGTTGGTTGTATGGGTGTCAAATGATACCAGTAAGAAAACCAACAGTGAAACCACTAAGAAAAACTCACAGAGACCAACAGAAACCAGTAAAAGTCAACAGAAACCCATAGAATTTTATGAGTACCCATAAAAAATTTTAATGGTTTCTATGGGGCATTTTTGCAGAGTTCAGTTCCAATTATTACGTCATCAGCGCTGCGCAGGCCATGCAAAATGGAATGATCTAGAAATGACGCAATCTAGGGAAGTTATTACGATTTTTAAAACAGAGAGAAAGAATTAAAGGGAATTAGAGGGTAGTTAAAATTGTAATTTTCATATACAAATTTTTAGCTTACATATATATATATATATATACTAATCTCCTCACTTTACTTTATACATAGAGAGAGAGATGAAAACGAATAGGCATTTTCAATTCCTTCGCGGATATAATATTGGAAACTTATTCATATGTACAAAAGTACATTGTAAATTATTAATTTTCGCATGTGCTCTTACATGTTTGCGATTAAAATAACGCCTTAATGTGACGGTTGTCTTAAAATAAGCAACAATAATGAAAAGTTAGAATCCCCTCCCCTTACTAATAATATTCACCAACTGTATAACAAATATACAGTGCGGGAAGGATGTATGGAAATATATTTTAATGAGGTCTGAACCTTTTAAATATGAGCAGGGCAAATTTATAAGCACACCTCCTTCGGACAATTAGTCATTTAGTTTTTCATAGTAATCCTTAAGGAATATGTTAGTGGCCACATGCGCAAGCAGTTTTAGAAGTTTCTTGGACAGGTGTTCATTTTCACACGCCTCAAATGGCAAATATATTTTTCATTGCTGCATAATAGTTCTACAGTAAGATGGGTTTAACCCTATGATTGAGGTTAAAATAATAAGCCGAATAATAATTATTGGAGTAGTCAAAGCACAAGAATCAGCGTTATAACTGTAAATTTTGCAGGACAAGTCTCGATGGTTTAACTACAGAACCATCCTCCTCAGCTGCCAAAGGGCAAAAAATGGCTCAGTTGCTATTTTTTCAGTGATTTTCTTGCAATTAAGTTCCAAATTTTTAAATTCAAAACGTAAAATCATGAAACAACAAATCTTGATTTACTGGAAGAACTACAACACTTGGATAATGTAGCAAAAAAATCTTTAAATATAATTCAGATTTTGAAAGGATTCTGTTTATAAGCGAAGCAAAGCAAGTAATTTAAAAGCAATGTACCTCTGCGAAAAGTTTGATAATTTTTTATGCTTACGAAAATATTAACAGAATAGTGTTACTTGATTGGCGGTTTCCATGCATTCATTTCCTTCTCGTTTGCAAACAGATAGTGGAATATTTTTACCCTTAGAAGCACCTTCAGCGAGATATTAACAAACATACCACGCACTGTAAAACAATTTTCTAGGATTACTGGAAACATGCATGCTCATTGAGATGCTATAAAGTCGTAAAATATGGGTAACCCTGTTAGTTAAACTAAAAGGATTAAAAAAATCTACTCTCATTTTAAGAAAGCTGTATAATATGTTTATGGAATTTAGTTGTATTATAAATATTCTTAACATTGGTACAGTAAAAGAAAACATTTCCAGCGATATATATTGTGTCTCACGCCTAAACTTCTTTGCATATTTCCTGATCCTAATTCGTTTAGAATTTTAGTTTTTGTACTTCAAATATTTCCTGAATCAATGCACAGCTGTTCTGAAATTTCAAATCAATTCAAATGCTTTTAAAACTTTATATTTTAAATTTTCTTTTTTATTTCTTCTCTATTAAAATAATGAACAGAAATAAATATGAAGGTAAAAAACAATAAATTTGCATGAGGTTTCGCAGGGATTATTTGACATTACTTAGTGATTTTTATTAATCATCAATAAAAATATTCTTAATGGTTTAAGCTAAATTAACTCAGTCTTTCAAAAAATCCAATAAATATTTTTCTCTTTCTAGTGCAAAATATCGTACATGCAACACCCATCGTACATGCAACACCCTGAAGGATGCATGCAAATAACATGAAATTTACAACATGCATTAGCGGAGGTGAGATATGCAAATGATTAGAATTTCAGCGCAGACGCACATCTCTCGCGCCTGTGGCCCCACTTCAAAGTGCTATTTAAGGCTTGGAGTTTTCGACGATTTCAAGTTCGGCAATTGTGTTTTTCTTGCGGTTTTTTTCAAAAAAACGATCAATTATGCCTCGTAGTAAACACCGATCATCGTTTGATCAAGTATCCGAGTTCGACAGAGGAAGGATAGTGGCCCACCAAGAGTGTGGATTATCTTTCAGGGAAATCGATAGTCGTGTTCGACGAAACCAAACAACTGTAATGCGGACATGTGACCGTTGAATGCAGGAGGGTACAACGGACCGACGTCTTCCATCGTATCCACCTCAGTGCCCCACTTCACGTGATGACAGGCACATTGTGCGCATGGCAGTGACAGATCGCTCAGTCACATCACAAACCATAGCACAGCACATTCAGTCTGTAACGCATCACACAGTGTCTGCGGGTACCATTCGACGCCGTTTACAGCAGAGTAGTCTGTGCGCAAAACGTCCATTGCTTCGTCTACCCTTGACGCAGAATCACAGACGTCTCCGCCGCCAATAGTGCGGTGAAAGAAGGATGTGGACTACAGAATGGAATGAAATTGTCCTTACTGACGACTCACGCTTCTGTCTGCAACACCACGATGGTCGGATTCGAGTCTGGGGACACCGTGGAGAAAGGATGCTGAACAGCTGCGTTATGCACCGCCACACTGGTCCTGCACCGGGTATTATGGTGTGGGGTGGTATTGGATATCACTCTCGTACTCCTTTAGTATGCATTGCCGGTACTTAAACAGCTAGCGCTACATCTCCGAGGTGTTGGAGCCAGTTGTCCTTCCTTACCTTCAGGGCTTGCCCACAGCCATATTTCAACAGGATAATGCGAGACCATCACGGCATTGTCCAAGGGTTCCTCGTCAATCGCCAGATTGAATCTCTTCCCTGGCCGGCTCGCTCTCCGGATCTTTCGCCGATAGAAAACATGTGGTCCATGGTTGCTGATCGATTGACCCAGATTACATCCTAAGCTGACACACCAGATCAACTTTGGCAACGTGTGATTTTACATCCTAAGCTGACACACCAGATCAACTTTGGCAACGTGTGGAAGCTGCTTTGTCTGTTGTACCCCAAGAACACATAAAAAGTCTCTTTGAATCAATGCCGAGGCGTGTGGCAGCGGTGATCTCTAACAATGGCGTATACTCAGGCTACTGATTCTAGAAGGAACCACACTTAAGAGAAGTCTATAAATTTAATCATTTGATACTTGGTCAACTTTTTATCTACTAAATAAATTTTGTTGCGATATCTCTTGTCTTTCTTGGTGTTGCAATTTGGGTGGCCAAGAGTGTATTTAACAGAAGCAGAATGAAACGAAATGTTACTAGAAAACATTGTTAATGAAAGAAAATACAAGTAAAAAGCACTGCTGTGAGACTACATACGAACAGGTAAATAAAACGTAGTAAGATAAATGATACTCATTCTCATAAATTAGGTAAATAATTTTAACTGTAACTCTGCAAAGAAGTCTCAAGCCTAACTTCGTATTCAGAATATTTCGTATGGCGGTACTGTTACGCGAGTGTTATGTAATACATACTTAGCTATACTTCAGTTGCTGAATTAAAATATCTTAATTGTAATGATTTATCTTATTTCTGTTATCAGACTTAAAAGTTATTAATTTGTTTTTTTTTTTTATTTTTAGTTGATCTTAATTTTTTTTTTGCCTTGTTGAAAAGTAATTGTTGTCATTTAATTTTTGGCAGTTTTAGTTAACTCTGAATTTAAGTTGTTTGAGTAATTATTTTTCTCTCTTTCCTTAAGGTAGTTTGGTTAACCATTTAATTTTTTTTTGTTTAGTTAACACTTAATCTTAACTTGTTTGCTTAATGTTTAATTTCTGGTTAAGTTGAGCCTTAAGGTAATTTTTAATTTTAAAGTTATTTGCCTTACACAAGTTGGTGTTTAAAGTTTAATTGGTTTTGTTAACGTACCCCTCTTTCTGGTAAAGATGGAATCCATATTGTCTGACTCTGGTGGTAAAGTCGTTTTTGATGTTGTAGAAAACATAAAATTTTTCTATGTAATTATTATATTTCAATTGAAGAAATTTTCTTCGGTCTTTTATTAATTTAGTATTTTAAAACAAAATCCTTAATTCTTTTCTAAAAAACTTTTACGTTGCGTTTGGGAATCAAGATTTACGGCTTTGTTTTGACGTTTACTTGGAGAAGAATTCTCCGAATGTTATCTCTGCCAGACAGTGGTCTGAAAAATATCTTTCACCAAGAATCTGCACCCTCCTGAACTAGCTTGTTTTGTATGCAGCTACGCCACGCCAAGGTTGAGGGGTCTGGGTGATTCGCACTCTGACAGGTGTTCACCATGTTAAAATGGGACCCTGAGCGAGTCTAGCTCCTGCTATGCCAGGTTGATGACCCTAGTGGGTCGCTTGTAACCATTGAAACACCAATTATCCGCCAACTGCCGTCTTACCAACCCCCTTGCCTTCACCTTTCTGTTTAGATTCCGCTTCTAGGGCTGCCGTGCACCTGGCGGGTTTTGGACCGTTTCGGATCGCCAAACGAGGGGCTGGCGAGGAGAAGAAAAAGGGCTTGCAGCGATCTACGGAGAGAGATATTCCTGAAGTTTTGCGCCAGATGAAAAAGAGTAGCTCGGTCTCGAGTACTCTGTCTGCGGTATTTGGAACGATGGAAAAACTTACCGAGAGAGAACCACCGATAGTCGTCGACGCAGGAAGAAGGGAGCCGAGATAGAAAAGGGGCGATGGCTCTAAAATACTCGATTACTATGCTTGTAACAACGCTTGATGTACTATACTTGGAGTATTATCTTGTGGTATCTATGGTTCTATTAGAATACACTGGTTTAACTGGCTAAATGTTGTTTTAGCTTGTCTGTCACCCAATTTTACACCCTTGCAGTATTTATTATAGTGATATGATTTAAAGTTGGTTTTTCTTATTCTTGACCTTCATGTGTAATGAACAATGACAATTTAAAGTAGGAAAATAACTCCAACACGAGTGTCCTTTTCTAAAGCCAGATCAGACACTTTTCATACGTTCTCAGCTTTCAAAGCTTTCTCTTTTATAGTACTTTTTAGTCTTGAAAAATGCATTTTTAAGATTTGTTTTCAGATAATTTACTCCAATTTGTAATAAGAAACACTTTTTATTCCACAGCTCTTTCGAGACTCGTAAGTACCTGCGTATCAAAATTTTTGAAACATCGTACATGTTTTATAAATTTTACCTACATTTTCTACTATGTCATCCGATGTTTTCATTTCTGATGAACTTTCTTGCTTCGCCGACCCGCCGGATTCAGCTGTATCATTTCTCTAAAAGTAATAGAACAATATTAATAAAATATAAATTAAAATGAAAAACATATTGTTCAAAATTACTTTTAATGGTTTTATAAAATTTTTGTGGCAAAGTAATTGCATAGAGAATTAAAAAATGAAACTTGGAAAAATTTCAAAAACTTTAATATGTTTAAAATTACGTTTAATTACTAATTTATTAATGCTAACGTAAAGCCTTTATTTTATCATTATACAACTTCTAAAAGTTTTTTTTAAATAATTCACTTCTGTTTCTGCGGTAGGATAGCTAAGTGTATGGGTAAATGAGAGTATGAATGATGTTACTGTTTCATTTTCCTATGAAATTAAGCTTTTAAGCGGTATCAATCTAATAACGCACGGATGAAAACATTTCAAGACAGCCTAACTATTATTGGGAAATCAATTTTCACTTTTAGTTAAAGATGCAGCAACGGATTAAGGAATCACTGCAAAGCACTGCTTCAGCCTTTTCAGTGTTAAATAAGATAATGTACTACTATAATGAGCAATTGATGATAAATGCCTTCCACAACCAAAAAGGAGTTGGTCAAATCGCATGAAATCTATGACGGATATCAATTTCAAACGACTTTAAAAAATTCTCCTGTTTCCTAAATCCTCTTGGTTGGTCATAAATGTTTAAGCAATGCTCATCAGTATGGACAAATAAAACAGTCATAAAAGTCTTTAACATATCTCGGCGAAATGAAACGACTGTGGAGGAAGCCCCCTCCACGTTTTCCTCAGTCAGTCAAGAGTCACTTTAAAAGTCTGAGCAGCGGTCTGGAGCTCGATGCTGCAAAAATGGTTCCCTGAACATTTTCTGCCTAAGGATGTCTCGAATACTTTCTATTTAAAGAAATCTCTAATATTTCTAAGCATAAAATTCAAACTGCGTTATTTAAGACGTGACCTGTTGACATAGCGCTTTTAATTCCAATACAACAGCTTTACAACTGAATTTAAGTTTATTTAACATTCAGAGACTATGCATTCAACTGCATTTCAAAAGGCAGGAGTTGTGTATAATTATGAAATATACTGATAACTTATAAACAGTATTTATAAATACTTAAACATAAATTTGTATGATATTATTTTCACTTTTTTTACATTTCTTTAATGCTAGAAAGTAATAGCTTAATATTTTTAATCCTTCAACTAAGCTTTCTCCGACTAAGTAGACATGCAATTTAAATGCTAGAACAAAAGATTATATGAAAAGTAAAATACATACTTTTGGTGGTGAAGCACTTTCTTTATAATAATATGTGTAATCGTAGTAATCAATGTTGTCATTCAAAAATCCAAAAAAAGTGTCAAATCCTCGTCTTGTAGGCAAATAGCTCTTTTTGTAGTAGCCTAAATGCCACTGCCAAATAAATTAAAATCACATTATTTTGAAACTTTAAAACTTTGCTATCATAAAATTACTGAAACATGTTTGAGTTTTCAGATCGCAGAAATCATGCTGCTTGCCTAATATGTAAGTTACGTACTTGTAAACATCAGCTTCAGGAAGCTAAACAGAAAACAGCAAAATGCATTTAAAAGTCAGTAGTTCAAACACCCATCGTTCTTACTCATCATTTTGCCTCTGACGACGCACTTAATATAATGCTGTGAAAATTTTATTCTTTGCAGAACTTATTGCTCAGAATTACATTGCAAAAAAAAAAAATACTGTATAGAAAAAACATTTAAACTAAACATTTCCGTTTACACTTAACTAAATCCATCCCAAAATTTATTTTTAATCTTATCCTTTGCAGTATAGGCATACTTAGTTTCTCTTTCAATTCTTCAAAAAACCGAAGCAGGTATTCAAAACTACTCCTTTCTCTTAAAAGAACAATGCTAAATTTTTATTTATACGATATTTACTTAGATTTTAAATTGCATAGATAACTAAAGGTACAGAAAAGTAATTAAGAAGATTGAATAATGATACTATGAGAGGTACATGCTCACACAGCCCACAGCAGTTTACACAACAATCTCTAATGCTCATATAAAAAATACTTTATAACAGAAAGTTTTAATTTAAATCACTAAAAAAAGCTCACTATTTAACAGTCAATTTATCGAGCGTCGCATTTGACAAAAATAAAAAAATAAACAAAATAAAATAGAAATAAAAACAATACTGTATTTCACATGAATCAAATATTTAACATAATCTTCATTTAACTTTACATACTAAAAGAGTAACATTTAGTATGAATCATTCATAGAATTATTCCATGATTCAGTAGAACTTATCGCAACTTACTTTTCCGACCATATGAGTCTTATAACCCTTCTTTTTGAGATATTCAGATAAAACTGGAATGTTCAAAGGCAAACCTGACGCTTCTGCTGGCCTTAAATTTCCGTGGTGCAAACCTTAAATGAAATTGCATTATAATAATCATTTATGCACAACAATAAAAAAAAATTGGACAGTTCGGTATCTCCCGGTCTACTGGGCTAGTTGAAGAAATTCAAATTGGGATTTTCAAGTCTCAAAAGTACGACTTACGATACACTTACGATCTTTAGGCAGATTTAATTATTCCGATATATTTTAGATTTATATATAGCGTTGTTCTAACATACGTATTTTGTCACAAAATCGGACTTTTTTTTAAATGGCATGCCCCCTTTTTTACCCCATATTTCGATTCTGCGACTCAGCTAATGCCTACAAACCAAAATTTGTAAAATTTGGTGTGAAATTTAATTAGTAATTCAGAAATTTGCTTTGGAGATTTTTTTTGTGCTTTGTGCCAAGAATAATTCTCTTGGTGAACATCTCAGTTTACTGCAACCTATTTCGATTTTCCCTTCATTCTGAGTGAGCGGAAAGAAAATATCGTTTTTTCTTCCTTGCATATTTTTTTACTTCATATTATATTTTTTAATCACAGTTGATATTTTTATGCATATTTCCTTGTTGGGATTTCATTTTGACTATTTGAGTTTCGTGGCTGAATTGTAGTTCTTCAAATAATTATTTTAAAAATTTTTATTTATTCATTTGCATTGTGTACTTTAAACATGCTTCTTCATATATTTTTTTTAGTTTTGCATTTCTTTCGAAAGAATTCTTTGTCATCCGGTATTCGTCACGATGCCTCTGAAAACTGCATTCTGCAGTAAAAGAGAAAATACCGTAACTCATGGTTAATACATCTTTTCGGTCCTTTAGAGAAGGTATATAAATGGAAAAGTTGTATTACCTACATTTTACTTGGAATGATATGCATACAGTTTCCACGGTTTTATCGCTGTGCCACTGCTTTACACAATTTTATCACCCTACATTTATTTGCATCCTAAATATTATCCATATTTCCAAACAAGTTCAAATTTTTCATTTTTTAAATCGCAAAAAAGGCTAACTTTAAGTTAATAAATAAATAAAAATAACTAAATAAATAATTATTTTATTTCCTTAATGCCTTAAATTTTTCTTCATAATGATTTATTGCTTCAGGAAAATCTTAATGCCTTAATGATTTTGACACATTCTGTTAATATATTCGCAATTATCCTCCCTTTTTTTTATTCGCTATATACCACACTCACTTTTTAAAAAGCTTCTTTTCTGAGACATTCTTAGCACTGTGTGTATTTAAGACGAGGATTTTGAATCTTTAGCTGAGTAAGCTTCTGACAATCGCGTCTTGCTGTTAGTATTTTTAAACAGCTCTGTTAAAAATTATATTCCGACTTTAGCATTCTTGTTAGCCGATGCTTTAAACACGCGCAGGTAAAATATACAATCTAGCTTTCTCTATTTAACGTGTAATGCTTCTTTCTGTCTTTCGTCTTTGTAGATTCCAAGAACACCAAATGAATATAATAATAGCAAATTTAACTGAACATTTACTTTCTTTTACAGCTTAGAAATTTAAAAACTAACGCTTTAACACAAATCTACTGCTTGTGTCTATATCAATACTTTAAGTATTTGCAAATCAAATAGTAAATTAAAATCTGTAGGGTTGCTATTATAAAGTGGATAGATTTAACACCCTGCAGACTCTGCTAGACAGACAGTGAGTTATTGCTACGTCTTGAACAACTCAATAAACACGGAAGAAGGTTTAAATAACCCTTTACATTAGTCTCAATTTGAACATAAAGACATAGCTTGTGCTACTAACCAAATTTCCAAACTTGTGGATATTTTAAATTAAAAGGGCAGATAATCAAGCTCGAATGTCGGTAACGTAGTCTAAGACTACATATTAAATATAATAAGCTAGATCATATATTTTACGGGTGCGTACAGAAAGCATCGACTAGAAAGAATGCTAAAGCCGGAATATACTTTTTAAACAGAGCTGGCTAAAAATAATAACAGCAAGACGCGACTGTCGGAAGTTCTCTCAAGGAAAGATTCAGAACTCTTAGCTTAAATACACACAAAGAAGCTAATTTGCATCTGGTGAAAAATACGAAAAGGAGATACTATAGTAAAGACTTAGATCATAATAACTGGTTAATTAAGATAAGCTGTTTTGCAAATCTAAATAACCTGGCTCTTAATTTATGCGGTTCCATTAGTGACTGAGTGGTTAAAGACTGCTGAATAGTTTTTCCCTGAAGTAAATCCAGTCAAACGAGCTGCCTGCATGGTTTTCGTGATTTTTATCTTTAGAAAAGTCCTCCATGAAGGCATTCCTTCCTTTAGGCAGATAGTCTTCATGTGCTTTAACATATTTAAATAACCAACCAACTTAATTTATGCGCAATTTCTAAACTAAGAAAATCAAATATTCACCGAAGCCTAGTGTAATGATTAGAATTCTAGTCTTGAACAAATCACAGTTTCACTTTTAAAAACGTGTTTATTTTAAATCCTAAGTTTAAATAAAAATATATTTTGCTTTGAGAAAAAAGGTTTTCGATAATAATTAGGGACCCTTTTAAAAGTAAGCAACAGTTTGTTTTAGAAAATTATTATGCTGTAAAAGCCACGAAATATCTTTGGAGATAAAATAGCTTCAAAATCATTTTTATGTGTTAACTACACACAGAAAGGAAGATAAAAGTCTTATATTCTAATAACCTTTGCCACTGTTAAACATTTCTGTAGTAGAAGGCAGCATGTTTTAGTTTTATTTTTGACCTGTTGTATTGAATGCGTACATGGTGCATAATTTTGAAATCAGCAAAATAAATTTCGTTTCAATGTATGAATAATGAAAATGAAAATGAAAATAAAATAGTAAACGATAAAAATGTCAAAAGTAAAAATTTACTGTTATGAAAGAAAAAAAATCTTTGAACTTTCTATAAATACTCTTTGTAAATTTATAAAACAGCTTTTCGCGTATTTTTAATAAATATTTATTAGGCATTACTAATAAAAATGAAAATAAAGAAATTCCTATTTAATAATTATCAGTAAAAATTTTTTTGAAAACTTAAGGTTCAAAATAACTCCTGCAATTCATTGAAGATTCTAACAAAGTGCGTACCCCCCAAGCAGCCGAGCGGTTACGTCACGGAACACTGGTAGTTTGGTGCGGGTTTCGAATACCGGCTGCATGGGCATTTCTGAGCCTTTCCTCGTGCACAACGTCTATACGAGCCAGTTTCCCATGAAGGTATCACTCTTCTTATGCAGATAACGATAGTGTGCTCTGCCGTAACCAAATAAACCAAAGCAAACAAAGTGTGTAAACCGCAGTTGGCGTTAATATTGCTTATAACAAATATGGCCCATTTCAGAACGCACCAATATTTAAATTCACGTTTATCTTAAGAAATTTTGGAAAATAAAAACTTTAATTGTTTACAGGTATGCCTAGATGTACATCTACTTTAAGATGATGACAAAAATTTTGTAGTTATAATTCAAAATCTTTTTCAAAATGTTTATAAGAGTTATTTAAAAACAATTTTTTTTAATAAATCATGAAAAATGTGCGAAATGTATTTAGGTTCAACCCAAATTTCGAATTTGGGAACAAGGAATCAAATAAGTTTAATAAAAGAAAAAGAGATATTAATAAAATATAAACCAAATTCAATTAACATTGAGGAGCTAAAACTTTGAGACTTAATTTTTTAAGAACCACCCAGGGCGTTTTTTAAGAAACTTTGATTTTGCCGTAATTTGAGGCGTAGGATCAAAATATGGAAAAAAGAACGCTATGCCATTACAGAGAAAGTCCGAGATTGTGTCAAAATAGTTATGTTAGAGCAATGCTATATGTAAATCTAATATATACCGCTAAGTCGTACTTTCGAGACATGAAAAACCCGAGTTGAATTTCGTCATTCGGTTCAGAAGAACGGCAGATATAGAACTATCCCCCTCCCTTTTTTTTTTTTTGACTCGGTGTACATAATATAAAACAGATAGATAGATGAAATAGGATGCTCAACAAAACTGTACTAAATAAGTGTAGACATAAATACCATACTTCAAAGATAGGATAAAAATAAGCAGTAACACAGGCAAATTCCTGAGAGAATTTAGATGGAAATAACTGGCAAAAGACAGAACAGTTTTTATTATGTACACTAAGCCAAAACAAAAACTGTAATGAAAGATTATTAAAGTAATATTTTAAAACTTTAGGAAACTGCAATTTTCGTAACTATTTCAAACAAACCCTTCCCCCCCCCCATTGCATTAAAAGCCTTTGGAAACTGGTCTTAAGGCGATAAGTTACAAATAAAATACAGCGCATAAACAAACAGATAGAACCAGAATTTTCATAAAAAAGTTTATAATTTTAAGAAGAACGTCTCGTGAGATCTCTAGCTTCCCAGTTACCCTTAAATAGAGAACTCTGTGCTAGAGTAGGACAAAGAAGGAGATGATCATCGTCTATGAAGCCAGAACTGGAGAGGGAACACACAGAACTATGAGAAATTCCAATCTTGTTCAAATGAGTAGCCAAGTAATTATGTCCAACTGCTAGTCAGACTCCAACTGCATCCTTTTCCTTACTGATAGGAATACTTTAAACAGAACGACTTGAAAACCTGAAAATTGTAAACCTTGCTGCCGGGTTCTCCTAGCAGGCTTTTCCGATGCCTTTAAATCAATACAGGACCAGCCCTTTCAAAATGATGCTACTTTTGCTAACTTCTGCTGCTTCCCAAGTGGACACAATAAAAAGTAACTTCCCAGTTCCTCCACAAACCCTAATGCCAAGCTCCTATCATCAAAACTGACGGTTGGCTTCATCGACGTTCGCATTGTATCTACAAGATACCGAACGCTTTCATCGATTTGATTGTTTCATTCGATTATGGCAAAGTACTCGAGGGCTATCAACCTAACGAGTGGAGCATTCATGAAGGATTTCGTGGCGTACTTTCTGACAGAAACTTCCTCAGAGGAAAACTACTGTTACATGGAGAAAAACACGAAAAAGCCCATTTAGCTTTTTCGTGTTTTTCCTTTGGCTTGAAATCTAAGCCAGGGCGAACTGCCAATGTTCAGTAACTTTATCGCTTGGCCACTGGTGAGCCCGGGTTTGCCGGCATTGTTCCAGCTTACAATTTTGCAGGGATTAAACTAAATTGGACTTATATTTATTGTATACTTAACTGTGCATCCTAACTTTCATTAATATCACACTTCTACGCAAATTTTGCAAGGTTATAAGGTTTGCTTTGATCCTAGTATGTTTTTTAGTATACTCATTCATGTTTTTAAACATATTGGTTTCGATGAATGTATCCTCTACTTTTGATTGTTTTGGTTTATGTGATTCCAAGAAAGCCTAGAGGTTTATGTGTCTAAGGGGGAGGCCTTCGTTGAGGACTTTCTAAAGGAAATTGGCTCGTATACACGTTACACATAGGTAAAACCACGAAAACGCCCATGCAGCCAGTCCGTTCGAAGGATTCAAACCTCGGACAAAACTACCAGCGTTCAATGACTTTCCCGCTCGGCCGCTGATGAACCTCTATTTCTGAAATACTTTTCAGAATTGCGGCTTGAAGTACCAGTAGCTTAGTGAATGTTGATGCTTTGATGTTTTTCCTGGCATTCAGCAAGATAATTAAATGAATGTTATAAATGTTATAATGCTTTTATATATTTTATGTTATTTGGAGTGCATGTTTTATTTCTTTGAACTAAGACGTATGCAATACTGTACAAACTCCTTTAACATGGATTTGTCTTATTTATACAACTTAGTAACATAAGTTAAACTTATTTACGTTAATTGTAATGAATATAGCCTGTTTTTAAAATAATGAAAATAATTAATATTTAAAATAACACCATCAGGGCAATAAGCTAATGATTCAGAATCTTATTTCATGGATAAGATATGTATCTAATTGTTATTCATAACTATTTTCCTATTTATTATGTTGGCCAATATTAATATTCATATTTTGCATGTTAACTGTGCAACTTAGTGTACAAAAATATATATGCTGTTTTAACATTGGTCGTAATTCTTAAATTATACCGAAACTACATTTTTATAATGGTTGCCATGAATTAACCATGTTAATTTCCTAATAAGACAAATTACAAAATTTACAGATAACATTTCAAAGTTACAGTTTGGTACAGCATTTTTGGTAAAGATTTCATTGTTATCATTATTGTTAATGACAACAACGGTTTTGTTTTTCACAAGATATTTTGGCTTGCTTAATTTTTCATATGTAAAATACCTCTTGGTATCGATAGAAAAAGTAACTAAGAGCTCTTAATATTACTGTATCTTAATCGAACTTTTGATTATACATATTAAGTATTTTATGCTATTTCCCGTAGTCTTGGCAGTATTACAAAAAATAAACTCCTTCATGTTATACATTCATACAAAAAAATAAACTCATTCATGTATTACAAAAAAAATAAACTCACTCATTCATAATTACATAAATACCATATTTCTAATCAAGCTAAAGCGCACCCTTTTATAGGATATATTTGAAAGTTCCGGTAGTCAATCTTTTTAGTGGCATGCTTTTGCTAATGATAAGTAACATGAAGGCGGAGGGAACAGTTATCACGTAAATAAGCGTATATTCATTATATTCGGTTACTCACTATTATTTAATTTCTCTAAAATTAATATTCTGTGTAGTTATTTTGTGTAATAGCTACGTTTAAGTGCTGTAAGTATAGAAACCATATTTTTGACAAGTTCAACCACTATAATATGTACACTATAAATTTGATATGTTTACTCTTCATTGTTTGACTGTTATCAATATTCACCATGTATTTTGAATACTAACAGGCTGACTGAGTAACCTACATCGGCGCTAGACTTCAAAAAACGGCTAGAGGGCGTAGCGGCAACTAAGAGTAATAGCAGGAAGGACAAAACAGCAACGTGCGCTATATAGCGAAATCACGCTCTGTTTAACTTTCTCTTTTCTCCCATTTAAATATTTTTCTTCCTGTGAACTTAATTTGCATTCTGGCAAGGAAATGCGAGGGAAAATGAGGGTTTCGGAAAAGATAAAAAAAATTAGAATAATTGGCTATTCAAACTAAGGGAAACCCTACAACAGTGATTTTCAACCTTTTTTTCGTTCCGGTTCCGGTTTTTCGTTCCGGTTCCATGGTGAATACCATGGATCTGAAATGTTCATGTAGGTGATAGATTCATCATATATGTTCACCAGGTATTTGATATGTTCACGGTGTGCGCTCATCGTGTATTTGCAATGTTCATCCAGTATTTGAAACATTCATTATGTACTAGATATGTTCACCATATAATTGACATTTTTACTATATATGATTTCAAGGCATTATCAGTGACCACTTTTGTACTTGGTGTATGTATGCTCAACGGACATTTGAAATATTCACCATGTACTTGATACGTTCACTATGTAATGAAAGTGAGTTTTAATCAATTATTGGCGAATGTGAGCTGGGTCCTCACATCTGTGCATGCCCTGGATATCTCTGAAGGTTAGCCTGGGCGGCGTTTCAGCTACGATTGGACGTCGCGCTGCGTCGGCCGTTGAGAGCATTCGTTGCTTATTTGGGTGTCATAGCATGTAGTAGCATGAAACAGCTATATACGTTCACTTGTAGCAAATACCTAGTGCCCTCCATTCTTGGTCCTGTTCTGTTCGCTGTGCTATGAAGACTTAGATATTCCAGGCAGCATGTGTTCTGGCGTGTTCTTGATGTACTAGTGCCAGAGGATACTGAAGGGAGAGTTTAACTTCAACCTCTACAACTTTCTTGATGCAACATGAATGAAAACGCCCACAATTTATAACAGCTATGATCCCTCATGATAACTAGTGGCACTTTACCCTGGTGTGCAAAAATTAAGGACGAGACGGTTTTTTCAATATAACTTTGTACAAAAGCTTTCCAAATCAACACATTTAATACCGTAAGATCCTCAATACGTAAGGACATGAGTAATGTAAGCAACACTTACTAAAAGAGAAATCAGAGGGATAAAAAGAAGCTTTATTGAAAAAGTAGCATGGAGCGCAATGCGACTGAAGGCCGAAACATCCCTGTGATAGGTGTCCAGCAAGAAACATCCGGTCTTTAATAGGGGATATGATAATAGGAAAAATAAGTCAGCTCATATTGCAAAGAATAGTTTTACTTTTTCTCATCCAGAATGCTCACTGGAATGTGTCTATTCTGTATGTACCTAGAACACATAAAAAAGAAAAGAAACATGCAAGTTTGTAAGACGACTAAAATGAAGGAAAATATTTATATGTAAGAAGGAACAATTTTAGAAAAAATAGAATCAATATTTTTTTTCATTGAAACAACGAATACTATACCTAAAACTTGAGCTTCTAGGATAGCTATGTGGATAGCTTGCATAACCCTTAAAAAAGCTTTTATTCATCTTGAAGCGATTTTCGTAGTTTCTGTGGCTGTTTGAGTTTCTTGCTTTCTTTCTTGCATTGCATTTTGCCATCAGAAATTACTATATAACGCCCAAAATGGAAAAAAAAATGACCAGAGATACGGAAATCTGCAGCCTCAAACTAAAGATCATTGAGCGAAATCGTAAGTAATCGATGAAAATGTTCTTAAAAGATGAGCATTCTGGTAATTTATCTTCCAATAATGGATATTTGTTCCAGACGGGGGCGGGAAGAGGACAATTTCGAATCTTTAGTCATAGTGAAAATCATCGCAAACACCTTAGAAATGGAAGAAGTTGTTATTAATGGATATACACCATGTCCGTAGAAGTCCTTTATACGGCCTTTGTTTCCATAAACGCTGATCGTAGACATGTACACTGGTGTGCAAAAATTAAGGACGAGACGGTTTTTTCCATATAACTTTATACAAAAGCTTTCCAAATCAGCGCATTTAATACCGTAAGTTCCCCAATACGTAAGGACATGAGTAATGTAAGCAACACTTACTAAAAGGGAAATCAGAGGGATAAAAAGAAGCTTTATTGAAAAAGTAGCATGGAGCGCAATGCGACTGAAGGCCGAAACATCCCTGTGATGGGTGTCCAGCAAGAAACATCCGGTCTTTAATAGGGGATATGATCTCCCCTGACTGCTAGGCAGGTTTCACATCATTTGTGCATGCTGGATATGTGGTTGTTAATGAGCTGTTGAGACACTGCTGCTCGTTCCTCTTGTAGCACCAATCGCAGTTTCGGAATCGTTACTGGCGATAACTTACGTGCTGCCACGGGTCTCCCTAGTAAGTTCCGTACATGCTTGACGGGATTTAGATCCAGAGACCTTGCCGACCAATCCATGTGTTCAATATCTTCACTCTCCAACAGCTCTTCGACAGTAACTGTGCGATGAGGTGGAGCGTTGTCGTCCATGAAGAGGAACTGAGGACCCATAGCCCTTGTGAAAAGACGCATGTAAGGAAGAAGAACCTCGTTACAATAGCAGTCCCAGGTGACGAACCTCCTTGGGAGATATGAAGGTCGGTCCGGCTACCAAGCATTATGTCTGCTCGAACGAGAACTCCGCGACCTCCAAAACAGTCCCTTTTGATGATGTTGAAGGGGTTATTGCGTGTTCCCCGCTCTGTCCAGATGTGTATGTGTCTAGAATCGCAACTCAGACTAAATCTGCTCTCATCTGTAAAGAGTACTCGTCCCCATTCATTGTCTCTCCAATTCCGGTGTTCCCGGCACCACAGAGAACGCCTTCTCCGATGGGCAGGCGTTAGAGGTACACACCGTACAGGGCGTCGTGCAAACAGACCACCACCGTGCAGTCTTCTGGCCACGGTAAAACGCGATATCGGTCGTCCAGTCGCCTGTGTCGTGTGTCTAGCGATTTCTCCCGCTGTCTGCCGCCTGTTTCTTCTGGCCTGTAAGGCAATATACCGGTCATCTGCGGGTGTGGTTCCTCGTGGACGACCACTACTAAACCCCCGGATAGCTGTTCCTGTAGTTTGAAATTGTCTCCAAAGTCGTGAAACGATGCTGTGAGCAATTCCGAACTCTGCAGCCACACTTGTCACACTGCGGCCTTCCTCCAACTTTCCAATGATTCGACCTCGGGTAAAAGCATCCAGATGTCGTCTAACAGATTGATTATTCGCCATTCCTCGCTGAGGCAGCAACTCGGTGTGATTTTAATTGCTATACGGCGTGCAATCTCTTTGCCAGAAATACTGATCTTACACCGACAACATGCTTTATACTACTCAGACACTCCCGCATTACGTCTACCTGCATATCTGCGCATGTGCTACCGTACATCACCTTACTTAATCTCCTGATTGGTCTTTCTGTCCGCTCTGCCTCTTCGTTCAGCTGGTATGCTAATTTTTCGACTTCGTCCCTAATTTTTGCACACCAGTGTATATTGCAGGGCAGTGATTCTCAACCACTGTGCCGCGGCGTTTTTGTGTGCCACCATTTTTTTTTTAATTGTTAATTATATTCTGAGAAAAAATATAAAATCCGGAACTGAATCATTCGGCCATTTTATAGACATAAACTAAGGGTATTCATGGTATATTTAAATTACCCTTTCGTGGACAGATGGAAGCACATCACGGAAGTCAAACTTACGAGTCGTGTGCTTCGCCCAACAAGGAGTTGGCTCCGCTCGATTTGAAATTCAACTACTTTACTCGAATCGATTATATACCTTCAGAGGTTTTTATTTAATAAATTATCTATTTAAAATAGTTTTAAATAATCAGTGTAGCCCTTTAAAACAGAAGAACGAAAAATTAATAATAAATAAAGAAAATATAATAAATGCGGATTCATAAAATACATCTCTAATATAACAGGCCGTTTAAAAAATTTGAATGTTTGAAAACCTAAAATTTTATATGTATATTTAATAACAGATAAGTAAAATTCTGTAATTAAATATACATATGAAATTATATGTTTTCAAACGCTCAAATTTTTATTAATTGCAGATAAGTAAAATTAATTTAATTAATTACAGATATGTATTATTCTTTTAAACTTATTTTATTGTTGTGCGCCGCCAAATTTTGAAATTGTTTAAATTGTACCGGAAGGAAAAAAAGATTGAAAATCACTGTTGTAGGGTTTCCCTTAGTTTGAATAGCCAATTATTTTAATTTTTGTTATCTTTTCCGAACTCCTCAATTTTCCTCGCATTTCCTCGCCAGAATTTAAATTAACAGAAAGAAAAATATTTAAATGGGGGAAAAGAGAAAGTTAAACAGATCGTGATTTCGCTAATATAGCGCTCGTTGCTATTTTGTCCTTCCTGCTATTACTCTTAGTTGCCACTACGCCTTCTAGCCGTTTTAGCCGTTTTCTAGTCTAGCGCCGATGTAGGTTACTCAGTCAGCCTGTTAGTCTTGAGTAGTCCAGCACTAGTCTTTGCCATTTAAAGTCATTGTTAAATTATTCTTAAGTTCCCACGGCAAGTAGTTGGTGTTATTGTGAGCGTAAAGTACGTGCATTTTTGTTAAAGAGTTTTAATCAAATAAAAGGGCAATTTAATCCCTTTCTCTGTATGCTATTTCTTCACGCCTGGCGTATTACTAAGATCGTATCTTTGCATGGTAGCCAAAAGGATACGATCTTACAATATAACCTCACCTGTCGTTTATCCAGTATGATATTCTAAAATGTAGGCTGGAAAATGGCGTACACCTCAATATAGTCTAAAACGTATACTGCCTTAATTGTGGACTAGGTTTAAGCAGGATTGTCACAAATGGTCTGTTGTTGCCGATCTACACGCCATTTTATATGTCTATGCTTCCATTATAGTCTCAGACATCGATCACATTCAAAAAGGATCTTTCCCAAAGGAATGCTTGCAAATGATCCTTTGCTGAGCAAATGCTTTCGAATCGTGGAAGCAGATGTCATAACCCGTGCCAGTACTCTGATGCTGTGTCAACACTTAAGAAGAAGCTGCATTTTACGCCACTGTCATGTGGATTAGATGTTTATCATTCTATAGTATAGCTAAATTTCGTGGTCCATTGCAAGAATTTCGACATACCCAGTTCTTTTCATTCCACTCTTTCACATTCGTACTACGTTCTTTGTTTTACATTCCCTACAAACAGCAACGTGAAAGTCCGAAAATCCTCCTTCACGCAGCTTGATAATTTGGCGTCTCTTAGGTATAGTGGATAATATAGGACAATTCCAGTCCATGAGAAAGGTACAATATTTGCTTTGTTTTCAACAACGTTGTGCGAGCCTTGGGGAATATTGCTAAGCAAGCAAATTCAATCTGCATATTTAATAAATGTTTTTTAAAAATTTTGAGAATATGAGTACATATGTATTTCTTCGAAACTTTTGATTTAAAAAACAGATTTTTTAAACAGATTTACGGCTTAAAAATATTTATATTAAGATGATAAACAAATTTATAGAATAAAAACGAAGAAATAAAAATTTACGAATAAAACTACGAATATAAAATTACGAGGAATTACAAATTTCGAATATTTTTTCATTTCTTTCCGCTTTAGTTAAAATAGCTGAGATTCAATGAAAAAAAAAATGTTTTTTGTATCATGTGATCAATACAAAAGTATTACTTCTCAGAGTAGTGTTTTCTTCCATGGAAATAAGAGTAGAACTTCTCTAGAAAATATAAATTATTTTTATATCCATTTTATTAGGTTTCATTTTCCCTTTTTTCTGCTTCTTCATTACATTTTATCCCTATTTTGCCCTAAGTGAGTGCAAGAAATACGTCTTTCAAGGACCAGTCGCAGAAGTATCTGTTTGACGTCACGCATTTCGCTCAAAGAAAAATACTGTTCTTTTGTTGTATTCAAACCTGGACCTTGATTTATTGACAAATTCGCTTCATTTCTCTTTTTATTCATCCTCATAAAATCTTGAGGTTATTCAAGATATTCGCTACTTGACAAAACACAGTAAGCATTTGCTTCCGCACATTGATATGCAATAATTCTTCTTTAAGCGACTATTAATGCGAAAACTATGTACAATACGTTGCGTATGGTTATTAACGAACCACCATAAAATAATACTTTAAAGTCATAAAATAGCATTTTGAAATTATGGAACTTTTATTTAGAAATGAAGGAAATTTTAATGGATATTTAAAGTCACAATGTGTCGACATCAGTCCAATTGAAAAATGCGAATTACACTGCTTATCATAAATTAAGGAAAAATCACAAAAATCACGATTACTGAAAAAGTTACATGTAGAATTTTATGAAACTTAACCACAATATACAACACATAGTAAGGTATCAAATAACATAAAAAGAAATTGCCAGATAATTATAGTAGTGTAGAAATTAGCACATGTATAAAATGAACCAATCGAAGGTGTCAGTTTACTATAGGAAAAGTACCTTCAATATGGAATATGTTCGCCTCTAGACGCAATACAGCACATACAGCGATGTGTGATGCTTTCAATTATGTGGTCTATCAGTTCCACAGGAAGCGAGAGCCATTGCTCTTAGCAGTTGCAAGCACGGCAAGGGTCTGCGGGGGCGGATTGAGAGCAGCTAGACGTCTCCCTAAAGTATCCCAAATGTGCTCAATAGGATTCAAGTCCGGGGATCGAACTGGCCACTCCATGCGCATAATTGTTTCCTGTTCAAGATAATCATCTACGATGTGAGCCCTGTGTGGTCTTGTGTTGTCGTCCTGTAACAGGAAAGCATCCCCTATTGCCCCGGCGTATGGGCGCACATAAGCATCAAAGATGGCATCTCTATTAACCTAAGCATTCACGGTTCCCCTTGGAAAGACATGGAGGTCTGTGCGTCCGCCCAAAGAGATGCCACCCCAAACACAGACACTGCCTCTTTTGTATGCATCTCTTTCAGGACGCTTGTCGGATGATAACGGGTTCCAGGTTCTCTCCATATCAAATAACGCCTACTATCACTTTCTAGACTAAACGTGGACTCATCCGTAAACAGAACAGCTCTCCATTGATCAAGCGTTCAGTAGACATGTTGTCGTGCCCGCTACGAATGGTTTTTCCTATAGCGTGACGTAAGCGGTACGCAAATGGCTGGTCGCTCGCATACAGACCACCTTCGTGAAGCCTTCTACGCACAGTTGACGTTGACACCAATCTTCCGGTGGCTGTAGCAAGGGAGGATCTAAGAAGAGTAGTGGTTCTATTCCTGCGTGCACGTAATGTCAAATATCGGTCATCGGTGCTCGTCGTAGCAGTTAGCCGTCCTTAGCTGAACCTCCTAGATGCCGAATCTATGGTTTGAAATTGCCTCTACAGTCTATGAACCACAGAAGGATTCACATTTAGCCATTTGGCCCCTTCTCTTTGACTTTGTCCTGCCTCTAGTCTCCCAATGGCTCTCCATCGTAGTTCTGCAGAAAAATGGTGCCTGGAGGTCATTGTTACGAACTGGCTCTCTCAAATTTCTGATGTCACTATCAGAGTGAAATATGTGGGCTTGCTCTCAATGTGTATGATTATTTTCCCCTTTATATGAACCCGTTTTTCCCCACATGTAGCACGAATTTCAATAGATACAATATATGCAATTAAATCTGGGTAAGATTACTAATCTCCTCTTATTAAGAAAATTTACGGAACCGGAATTCGTTTATTATGTTATGGGATGAAATATTTCCATTTCATCCCAGAATCAAGCATCTCTTTTTAATTTTTCAAATGTAGGTGAACTTTGAGAAATGAAGTTTTCAGCTATCAAATATTGTGATCATATCTTTGCCGAAACTATAATGAAAATCTAGTGAATATCAAGTTTTCACACATACGTATTTAATAAAAGTAAATAATTTTCACCCAGCATTTATGTCTTTGTCAAGGATCTGCATATCTTTACACATTAGTTGTACGCACTTTTGAAGCATTGTGATTCTAACAGATTTCAGATCTAAAACCTCCTTTTTCACTTAGTTTTGCCCCTTAGATATAACTGGTTTAACTGAACTCTGTCTTAAAGCATTAGACTACATTGCACATAATAATCGTAGGTTAGGCTTTCCATTCATATTCTTGAGACATTTAGGGATAGAGATTTAATTTAAAATGCACTGCAGTTAAATATAATACCATAAAATATCCACTGCAAATGAATAAGTTCCATCTTAACCAGAAAGCTAATATATTAAACAGTACAGGAACTTTCAAGCTTCGTTTCGATGCAATAATTCTGAAATGCGTTCAAATGATTATTTTTTTTAATTATATGTGGGAGATTGTTGTAGATGTTAAACAAAGGACTGAAGAGTTCCTTTTGCCCATTATAAACTCTAAACCGTTAATTAATCCTTACTTTAGAAAACAATATTAATATAGCAGCCATCATCTT
Organism: Stegodyphus mimosarum; assembly: GCA_000611955.2. Lineage (NCBI taxonomy): Eukaryota > Metazoa > Arthropoda > Arachnida > Araneae > Eresidae > Stegodyphus > Stegodyphus mimosarum. The sequence continues at coordinate 302,440 of KK122478.1, forward strand.
CGAATAACTTTGACCGACGTACATTTAATGCTTAAAATGAATATGTCATTTTCACGAAACTTTGATACAAATTATTTTACTTACATAATTCTTTTAAAATTTGAAATGGAAAACAAACAATTTTTTATCTTAAAAAGGGCAACCAAAACAGTCATAACACAGATTTTCAAATTATCTATGTTGCTACCATATCAGGTTACACATCGGGGAAATCACGTAAACACCCTCGCAGCCAGGGTGTTTACGTGTTACTAAGCCAAGGTATTTACGTGTTTCCTTTTTCTTTAGCCCTGCTTGGAGCTAAGCCTTTCACTGGAATCCGAAAGCTGATTGAGCTACCACCGTTCAGCGGTCTTAACCCCTCGCCCACTGGTTGACCAAAAGACGAATGCTTTACTATAACGAACAGCATTAGTATAATACAGTTAACATCGAGATCGTCCTCTCGAATAGTTTGGCGGCAGGGGAGAGGTGTGGGAACCCTCAGACGACTCCCCCCCGGGGTGCTCTCCCTCAAAATCGGAGTGGAAAGTAGAAGTCAAACTTCCTTCAGGCTCTGACAACCATTCTTCCATGAAATACATGGACAAGACATTAACATCAAGCTCCAAATTGATGTTAAAAAGTTCATTCATAATGACTTCAGAAAAGTTTGCCAGACATACTGCAAATTAACTATTTCATTAATTTGTATGTTCCAGAGCTTTCAGCCAGTTTTCAGCTTCTTTATAAATGATTTCTGAACTGGAGTATATACACGGTCGGACCCAAATTAATTAGAATGTTTATTTTGTGCGACGCAGAGCAACCAGGAAAAGGAATTATGTATTGAGTCAGTTTGTAAGACAACCCAGCATAGAATTTGACTTTCCTCAGTTAGTCCCAATCTTGGTAACAGTCTGTAAGTTAGCAAAGTTCCACATAGTTTTTGTGTATTATCACAGGCGGAAATACAGAAGAATTTTGAGCCACATTACCCAGTAAAGTTTCCCATGATACTTAGAAAATCTGTTTCTGAAACGCTGCAGTTGTTGAAGACAGCTGATAGAGATATTGTTTTACTCTCAGCTCAAATCTTTTGGTTACACAAGACGTACATGGACGAATGGAAAAATGCTGAATACGAATAACGCATAGAGCGTTCTTCAGTTTCAAGAAATGAGAACAATGTGACTAGTACATACGCGCGTACTTACAGGTAATCAAAAAATTTAAAAAAAAAGGTGTTGTGCGTATGAAGTTATAAATAAGTGGTTCTTTCACTAGAACCTTCCGCCTAGTCACACGTCACTATTTATAAGAAAAAAAAGAATATCAGAACGCTTCCTATATACTGAACAACCCTGACTTGTCTCCGAGCGATTTCTTTTATTCTTCAAACGAAAAACTGGAATTGAACAACATCTCAAAGTCAGCGTATCAAATAAAGAATTTTTCCACTGCTATAAACAGTGGCAGCAATGCTACAATCCTTATATTCGATTGCAAGGCACCTATTTTGAAGATAAAACGTAACTGCATGCATGTTCAATAGAAAAAAATATTCAATCGTTCTCTTTACTTTGGGAATAGATACCTTAGTTCTTACTGCAAACAATATGCTACATATTAACTGTTCCGCTACACAGTGTTCTGTCAATTTCTATGTCAGAATGAACTATTTAATAATTTAGATGTATGAACTACACCACAGGCCTGTCAAAAGTGGGATTTCTAATTCATCAGCGCTATCTTTTCTCAAGGATTGAGCGAATTTATTCTTAAGTTTCCCATTGTTCTTATTATTAAGTCCTCCACGAAGATAATTCCCTCCTTAGGCTGGCAGCACTTGCGCGGTCTGCCGTAATCGATTAAACATAAACATCCATTAATATTGCGATACTTTATATAATCGAATTGCGTAGCGAAGTTCTCAACTTCGATTCATGATCCAACAGTTCTATATTTTTTAAAGCAGCAATTTTATATCTGAACAACACTCCGCTTTTAAGACCTGAGATCTTATTATCACATCTTGTAGGATGAGAACATTGTTAAAACGTATGATCGTGTATTCATTAGTTAACAGTCTTTACGTTTACTGTTTCTAAAACAGGGTAATAATAATATTACGGAAATTACCACCAGCTACTGGCAGTGTTTTTAATACGTGCACGTGATATGCAATTCAGTGCTACAGGTACGTGATTATCGACATACATCCAAGTCTTCAGTCTTTCAAAGACGGTTAGTTCCAAGCGGTTTTATTTCATTTAAGGAAACAGGGCAATTTTTAAGAAATGATGAATAGCAAAATAAAGCGGCGCTGCATAAAATTTGTAGAATTAAATTTGTTCCATTTTTTTTTTAATTTGCGTTTTTTAGAAATTTGAAATAATATTCTGTGTTTAAGTATGGTCTAAAGTTTGCTTCACTTCTTTGCCGAATCTGAAAAGAAGTTGTAAGGTTTATCCTAAGTTTATTAACAGTTATTTTAAGTTATGATTCTTTCTTATTTATTCTAATTTCAGCTCACAATTTCCTGACATAATGTAATTTCAGAAACGCAATGAATGCAAATGAGTACTATTTAAGTCGATGCTTCACCGGCTTCTACAGAAAGAGTCTGATTTTCCTGACTAGCGCGTTTGCCATTTGGCTACATTCTCTCCTAGCTACTACGCTCGGCCATACTTTAGGCCCTTGCTTGACTTCTCCGATTTAATTAATATTTAGGGGCCAATTACTTAGAATTCTGATAGCTTCAGCTAGATCTTTCAGATAGCTTTAGTTAAGCTTAGTTTAGTTAAATTCATAATTTTAATTTCTAGCCCAAGTGGAGGCTTTGTATGTACTCCAAGTTAGGAGTTGATGTATTTATTCTGAGAAACAAAGGATAGTTCACCCTTCTTAAGTCTTACGTATTTATTCACACATTTAAGCGATTATTCGCGTGTTAGTGTTCGTAGGGTTGTAAGATAGAACATTGGAATTAAATAAGAAATACTCTCCAAAGTTCAAGTTATAATTTGAATTTTTCATGCAGGCTGACATAAAATGCCTCTAATCAAAAAACATCTTTATATTAATGTTGCATAAAACATCCGAAGTTCAAGCACTGCAGTTACGCTTTATGAATATTAAAAGTCACAACACATTAATATAGCATTAAATAAGTTAATTAGAAGTTTTAGATAACTCTAATGGAAGGTTGATTTACTCACCAAGTCTATTAGCATATTTTCCTGATAAAAGAGCTCCTCTCGATGGAGTACATTGTGGATGCGTATAATAGTTGTTGAGCACAATTCCGCTAGCAGCAAGAGCATCGATATTAGGCGTAGGGATCTGAGGTGACCCGTGAAAACTAACATCATTCCATCCCTAAAATAAAAACAAATAATAACTTCTTTAATTATTTGAGAAAAAAATTTCTCTGTAGATACCTATATCTCAATTTTACTGGCACAGGAAGATTTCTATTAAACTATGTTTATAAGTTTAGAAAATGAAAAATAGTCAGTTAGAGATTTCAACAAATTTAAGGCTTTTTTATCCTTTTGACAAGCGATGAAGGTTATGGCTTTTCAATATAATAATAGCAATGATTTATATCAGCGAAATTTATGAATCTTGTGAAAAGCTCTATTAGAGAAATATTAACGTTTCGTATGGTACGTATTGCGTCTAAATTCGAATGACGTACTGCACTATTGAAATATTTCTAACATAAATCAGAGCATGAAAGCTCTGAGTAAGTTGATTGATTTCAGTCAAAGCAACGCAAACAAAACAGGCCTGCCAAAGCAGAAATGTCTTCGCATAAGTGGACTGCATTCACGTCACGCGTGGGGAAAAGCCCGAAATCTCCATACAACCAATTCCGTTCGCCAAGAACAGAACAGTTTCAGCAATCAGAGACATGCTAGGGCTTTAAATTTACAAAGAATCTGCATACTATCACGCAGCTTTCTATCCTTCCATTAACTGTAATATAAACATTTCCCGCTTTTTGATAGTTCACGTTTCAACTACCTGCTCTTTGCGCCAATTTCTTTAACTAGAATCCATAAAGTCTATATGTAACTGCTTTTTCAAACCATTTATTTTTTTTTTAATTTTTAAATAAATTTTTTTTAGCTTACTGCACTTTTATGCTTATAAAGCATACATAATTGCCAATTAAAACAACTAGTGCACCGGCATATTTATTAAGTAGGGAAATAGTACTGTAAAAAAGGTGACCCCAAGGTTATGCAGGGTTATTCTGTGATTAATAAACGCCATTATTCCTGCAGGAGGCATCAACAACTTTGTTGTATTCGGAGTTGTAGGATTTCTATTTTCCACAGCGCTGTGAATAGCATCCCAGGCGAGTTCAATAACGTATAGGTATGATAAGTTAAGGAGCTGTGATAAAATTAGGAACAGAGATGCGCATTTCTTTAACTCAAACTTCACAACTCTGTCTATAGACATTGTCTTGTTATTAGAAACCAAAACCCCACAAGAATGAATGCAAAAAATAAACTGGTGTAACTCAACAGAAAGAAACACACACAGATTCAGATACAGGTAAAAGAATGGGGGACGCCATCGATGTATCATAGGGCAACTGGTAATATGCTCCCATACTAACTGACCGTTTCAAAAAAAATTTTCTTAATTTACAAGCCTTGTAGGAGTTCACAAAGAAAAAGTCGAGTACCGCTGAGGAGATGAGCATTTGGAGGTTTCCAAAGGATCTAGAGTATAACTGTTGAGGCGCACTGTGAAATACCACCACACACTCCGCATCCAGCCACCGCAAGAAACGCACACAGCTTTCACTTACCAGGGACGACATAGAGGTCCAGGCGTCCCACTGAATGGCAGCTAAATCTCCTGTCATTACAGAGCTAGAGCAGCTTTTATATTCTCCTACTGACGGCGTATTTACGGATTCTTGCGATTTCTGAAAGCACACATACTGCCCAAAACCGTTCGAAAAGTGGCTGGTCAGACTGTGTATCCAGTATCGAGTGGCCAATGTCAGAATTGTCGACCCGAGGAGAGGTGCGTAGTTTGAGTCGTGCATTCACCAGGGATTCTCGTTTGTTGGATAAATATGTCGGCTCATAAATTCCACATATTCATGAAAACTTTCCAGAGTTTTTCCATTCCCCTTTCTGAATTCAAATGTTACTTGAGGGAGTTTTTATACCATTACCACGTGAAATGCCAGCTTACGCTGCTTATATTCTTCCAGCACCTTTTCTTCTCGTATATTAAAATTTTGCTAGAAATCATGTAATTAGGATATGCTTTTAAAATAGACATACGGGAAAATTCGAATTTCGCCTATATCCCCGAAAGGTTATGAACCATCTCATGAGTTTCAACAGTTAGACGGCATTAAAAATGGGTTAATCGTAAAAACTTATCATTTTCAAGCGAAAAAGCTCTAGAAGCTTCCACAGAGGTCTGTAAGTTACTATACGCAATGGTGTAAATGGTGATATCCTTAGGTAACGTTACTCTGTGCTCTGCATAGGCTCATCTATACCAGCATCCTTAGTTCTTCAGTGTATATAGCTTTAGCACGGAATTTCCGAGTAATATGTACTACATTTTTTTACATTTGCTGCAATTTAAATATGATTTAAAAATATATTAATCAAAATTTATCCATAGTTGGATAGGCATTTTCACGATTTCCTGTTTTCGATAGTCCTCTAGTGTTCTCGAAAAAGCTGAGAACTTAGTTTTCAGAAGCTTTGAATATGTGAATTATTACAAGAAATGTTGCTTATGCGTAATATAAAATTTTGCTCTCAAAACAAAAGGAAGGAAAACTTCTACATTTCAAATATGAATTCCCAGAAAAAATTTTATGGAAAACAGGCCAATTTTTAGCCTTTAAAACCGCGGCGAGCTGGCATTGGTTTGGTTATCTTCATCAGTTCTTTCATGCATACAATAAATCGGTTTTCTGCGCAAGTCCGTTCACCAGTAGCCGAATGATAAAACACCACTGAGCCACAAATTGTGCGTCTCGGTTCTGTTTCTCAAGAAAGCGGTCTTGTTTCATGAAGGTTTTTGCGGCTTTTCCTATAGATAACACGAGTACAAAGCCTTAGGAACTCCTTCTTCTAGACATTCCTACGGCAACAGATAGCCCGCGATTGCTTTCTCATAAGGTAATCTAATATTTTGTTGTCAGTATCTACTATTATCGCACTTCAACAAATCTTTCACTGGTTGTAGGTTTGAAACTGATCTTTTAATCCTTATGATAATAATGTAAATAGTTTAAAAGGAAATTTATGCCTAGAAAGTTATTCGGTTAGAGAAAAATATTAACACCTAAGCTATCTATTTGAAATTAAAATGTAAGCCATAAATCTGGACAAAAGTAAATACATCAAATGTCAAATGAAAAAAAATATGCATAGCCTCTCTTCATCTATGGATTATGTCAATTATTGCTAAAATATATGTGACTAGCCTGGTAAGCTGCTGTCCCAAGTGGATACACGTTTTTCTCATGACATGCTTTTTTTAAGCCTGTTTTAATTACTCGATTACCTCAATCTTATTTTCATTCCAAATACCATGAAAAATTAGCTTACCCTTAAGAACAGGACCTTAGGATTCTTTGCGATTCAGATAAGACCGTTTCGCTCCAAAATCTTAAGCTGGATTTTTAAAGCATCTCCGGATTCTCAAGAAAATCGACTTTCGTTACTAAAAATAACACAACACTAAGCATCAATAATTCTTGAATGATTATTTCTTACCCGCAACAAATGTTTCCTACTAATTATCTCAGTTGTATCTTCTGTGTACCCTTTCGTTATCCTCAAAACCTTTGACTTCCTACATCCACAATTATATTGCAAATTACTTTTTCCTTCTTGATTCATTAACATTAGGCTTTTATATCTTTTACATCTAACATATGGTAACTCGTTCATTTTTCATACATTCGTGATAAGTATAATTTTTATCAAATCAAAGTTGACAGACTTTTATACAATAAAAAATAGATAAGACTGGAAACTTTTAATAATGTGTAAGTTAATATGATATTTGGATGGCTCTGAATTGTTTCATTGGTGAGCTAATGCCAAATTTGTTATAACTAATTTGTTATTTCTCTATTCATTACGCATTTTCTTATTTTCTTCAGGAAAAAAATTAGCATATGTGATCTTACTATACTTTCCCTCATCAGTATATTGCTGCATTTAGAATGAGTTGTGAATAATTAGCAGAATAGATGAGTCTCTTAATATCAAAAGCAGTATATGCATACAAGTCACAAAAAATTCTAGTTTCTTTCTTGTACCTAATACCTGTAAGACCTCGAGGCTACAAGAACTTTCAAAATGTTGCTAATTTTACGAGACTGTACCCAAAGTCTCCAAATTTCTCACCAATTCAACCAAATTACAAGATGCAACACACCTCCTATTGTATTTCAGCAGTTTACAAGCAACGTAATGACAATTCATATCAAAATTTCTAAATTATTGCATGATAGAGGAACTGTATGCATATAATCATACACACTTACATTATTTTACAGCATCTTCAAGAACCAACTGCACCTCCCCAGGAATCTAAACCGAAACCTTTCATTTGCTAACTGGAAGTGACTAATACTCATTACAGTGATACATGGGTTGAAGATTTCAGTTTCTTATATCATTTCCTCCATAATTTTAAGACGACTGAATAAAAAAAAGATAAAATCGAGGTGGTTATGTATTATCGTCCACATTAAAAAAATGCTGTCGCCAGAAATACAACTCGAGTCTCTCCAGCTGCAAGGTGAATGCGCTGGCCACTATACCATATGGACACAGGGAACACATGATTTAACATTCTGCAATTTTAGAAAATTATACATACCTTGCCTCTTTTTTTTCCTCATTTGTAATTATGAATAGCCCTGGTATGTCAGAAAGCTCAAAACTTTTAATGCTTCAACTAGTGTAATAATTATTTTTCTATTTTGCTCCTTCCGTCTTCTTTTTTGAGGTAGTAAACTATTATTACGATATGAGTCCGTAATTTTAGCTCGAAATGTCCCACGTTTGCTCAGATTACTCCGTTTCTAAGATTATTAAACTATAATTCTAAGAAGCTTCTTTTTGAAAGCAAGAAGGTACCTCTCTCCAAAAAAAAAGACTTCCATATAAAATATATAAATTATTATTTTAAACTAGCTAATTATTATGATTTGGATCTTTACTTTAACTTCTTCTTACTAACTTCTTTTTCTTTTATCCTCACGAGAATGCAAATTAGTTGGTTGTATATTTAAGCTGACGTTTTTGGATCTTGAAAGATTACCAAAGACTTTCTTAACTCGTTTTTCAATCTCCAGCTGGCCCCAGGGGCACTATAATTCTCCCAATTCTGCCGTTAGCAAACGAAACTCACCAGCTCGACTTTAACCGCTACCTCAGTATTTTTTCCATTTCCTATACAGAAGATAACATTTTCCTGTTTACCTTAGGTACTAATCTAAATTGCGCAAAAGCGCTCATTTTTCTATTTCCAGCCAAAGGCCTCAGAGCACAACGCCAGCTAGAGGTCAAAACTCCTAGCAGTTGATGCCTCAAAAACTACCAACGACATCCAATGGATCTTGAAAGACAGCGTTTCTAGTATGCATGCTACGTGGTTATATTCTGCCAGCTGTAGTTAAATGCAACTCTGTCGACTCTGCTTTCTCTTCCCGCCAGTACTTTAATATGACGCAATGGTAATTTATTGAGCCAACTTATAGCTTGGTATTTAATACGGATCAATGCTTAATTTTAATTGACTATTCTTATTTTAATACGCATTTCGGCAAGCTATGGTTATTTGAAGCACAAAGTCTTGCTTTTATATGCAATGTTCTGTTTAAATAGGAAATTTATTTAAAAACCCTTCGTAAGACTTTGTCGTACTAACTCAGACATAACGAAAACCCGATACATGTCGTTTAGCGTTATAGATCCAAAGCAATAGTATTATAAGTGGCGTCCGAATTAATTATGGACCATGTCACAAGACCGAGCAACATTTAGCCTTCTTCAATCCAAGATTTCAAGCTCCACTGGCACCAAGAATTCCGATAAAAGGTTTGGGGTTCATCTTAGACACCGTGCTAGCATCCATGAAACCAACCATTACTTTCAATGGATAGAAGTTCGGTAATGGCCTTTTCGGAACAATTAGAAACGCATTTTCTAACGCATCCTGCTGCAAACTTGCAGAAGGTCACCAACCACAGAGTTTTAAGTACAGGCACTAAGCTGGTATAAAGGCTGTAAGATCTCGCTGGCCCAACTTGTCAGCTACTATGTGTGAATTTACACAGAAACGTAAGAAGGGGTTGAAGCCCTTTTTATTTTATCTTTAAAATGACAAAGGCGTCTACTTGACGCTCACAAACTGCGTCAACCCGGCGGTTTTAACTAAAGTAGAACGTAAAATTGAAAGTAATAACTAGGTGAACAAATATCAAAGCACTACCGACGAGGTTCTGAGATCCTAAACTAACCGCGTTTTCAGTTACCGCTGAGATTCAGCAAGATTACTGATTAAACAGTTGAAAACTAGCACTTCTGCAAAGCTAGGAACATAGGCCTACACGCATCGATCTAAATTCTACCCAGCAACCTCACTAGCGTAACTTTAAAGCAAGACTCTCACACTCTGGTTTCGTCTACTATTTAATTCAACTAGCTTCCGCTAAATTTGAATAAACTGCGCGTGCTACTACAATTTACATACTCTGACACGGGCATTTCTAGGGGAAAATGAAAGCTAAACAGGAAAGATAACTTAAAATAAATATTAGTTAAAATAAATATAAACCCTACAAGGCATCGGTAAATTTTTGTTAGGTGAGCCAAGCAGCAAAAGTTATAAGTTTGAACTGTTTAAAATCGCCCGTGTAAAAGCATTCCTCATGGTGAAAGATAGAGCAAAACTAGAAGCGGAAATTTTTGGTAAATATCAAATTAATGATGGAGAATTAACTGGCTTTATTTTGAGTAAAATACAGGTCGTAAACTTATTGTATGCGAATAAGCCCCATGCGGAAGATATCCAAGTAATATTATCCAGATTGTTGCCTCAGATTTTTTTTTGGGCAACAATCTGGATTCGTGGGATTTTGATTCCCAGTTTTCGTGGGATTTTGTTGACCCACGAAAACTGGGAATTCTAGAACAACGCTTTGTAATTATTGGCAGTGAACTTGGAAAGTAGGCCAGTGTCAATGAATACACGTACAGTGGGATATGAGCAGAGGTCGAGCGGATATTTTCGTATATCTATAGCGGAAGAAAGCCCAAAGTTTGACGACAGTAGAGGATATGATAAGCGGAAAACACTTTCGCCCGCTCATGGCGATCGCTAAGGAAGAAAATGGAAAACCTTTAAACTAGGCAGGGGTGCTGAAATCCAGAGGTTGCAGTCACTCCACGGAAACAATCTTCTCATATTCAATTAAATACGGTGTTGATTAAAAATTTGTCCCTCTCAGTGATTCATATTGTGTTAAATACGAGCAGGTGCATTGTAGGATAAACGGGGCGCAATGTAGCTTTTTGGCAGAAAACTTTTAAACGATATAGAGTGTTTTGAAAGAATTCCTTCATGTGCACCAGAAGGAAATGTTGGGAAGTTTTGTAATAAGTTCGAAGGTCTATTTTTTATTGAGCGAATAAGGGAAACAGCGATATTTTTGAAAGGTCAAAATGGTCAGTGGCGAGAGCAAATGTAGACCAAATCAAGTGCTATATAAACGTAAAAGGATAAGGAGACTGGCAAATGTTCCTTATAGAGTTTTATGGGTCTTGAGCTAAAGAAAATTGAAAAACCCTTAAAAAATTTAAATACAATAAGATTTTAAAAAACATATACTGTGCCGATTTGATTCTAAATCCCCTTAATTTCAGTATTCCAAACGGAGCGGACATTATTTAAGAAAATCAAATACATAGCTAAAATCCAACTAATAAAGTTATTTACTGCAAAGGAACTTAATGTTATTAACAAAAGTAGTACCTGTTTATCATTACGCATGTTATCATGCACATTATTTCGTTCTGAATTAACACTAAATCTGATTCTTGTTAGTCGTATTATCTGCATCTTAACTTAAGTCTACTTCATATTCAGTATTAGATTCTTCTGAGCCGACTTTATCTTCAGTATTCTATAATACACTCTATGACAACAAAAATCGACGCACCAGGAAGGAGTTGTCAAACGGAGACAAAAATTGGTGGGTAGGAAGATTATGCACAGATTAGAAAATGAGTAAAATTTCAGAACACTTGATTGATTTATCAGAGTTACATACTTACAAAGTAACGAGCTCAATAAGGTGTTGACTAACTCTAGCCTGGATACAAGCTGCCACACGGCGTGACATAGACTGATAAAGCTCCCGGATGGTCTCCTGCGGTATTTCTTGCCAAATTTGCTCCAATTGTCGGGCTGGATTATCAACATTCCCTGGTAGATGCTGCCGCCTTCCCATCAAATCCCAGACATGCTTGATGGGAGAGAGATCTGGCGATCTGGCTGGCCAAGGAAGTGTTTGACAAACTGTAAGACAGTTGATGGCAACACGAGCCGTAAGTGGTCTGGCATTATCATGCTGAAAAATATGGCCAGGGTACTGCAAAAGGAACGGTAGCAAAACAGGTCTCAGAATGTCGTCAACATACCGCTGTTCTGTAAGTGTGCCTGTAATGACGACCAAAGGGGTCCGGTTCTCAAAGGAAATAGCACCTCAGACCATAATTTCTTGTAGAGGGCCTGTGTGGCGTGCAATAGTGAAAGCAGGATCGGCACGCTTCTCTGGGCGTCTCTAGACAAGTCCTCGACGATCGTCACGACACAGCTGGAAGCAGGATTCGTCGCTAAAGACTATCCGTACCCAGTCAGCATCATTCCAACCTGATCCAGGCAGGCAGGTGTGCAGGTGTGAGTAGCAGGTGGCCTAATGGTCGGTATGAGCGTAGATTTCGCTTTATCAGCCGTCTCTGAATGGTCATGTTGGATACTCGTGTGCGGGTCGCACGTCTGGTGGTTGATAGCGATGAATCAGGTGCTGCGACAGGTGCTCTGGCAGTCACTCTCTCCTCCTGATCTGTTCTGGCCCTAGGTCGACAGCTACCATCATGACGCTGAAATCCGCCATTGTCCACCCATTCTTGCCAGCATCTTCTAATCGCCGCATCGCTTCGACTCATAGCAATCAAGCGATTCTTCGATTTGCCCAACCTGCCTCTTTCAACCCAATAATACGTCCTCTTTCAAACTCTGACAGTTGCTCATAATGGCCTCGAATCCTGCGGCGAGGCATTTTTTCAGTCCTTGAAAGATATCCTAAATCGCAATGCAACAGAAATTTTTAACAACAGTTCAAGAACAGCTCCTTACATGCATCTGCTGGATGCGCAGTTCCGATGCACTGGAGATAGCACTATTCATTCATTGGACACCAAAGTTTAATCATTTACATATTTGGTCAAAACATTTATGCATACCAAATTTCAAAGCAAGCGGATGATTCCTTCTTACTGCTTTGTTACGTGCATACGGGTTCGTAATGGATTGAATGCACACACAACTGATAAAAGCTTGATGAAATTTATTTTCCAAAAAAAATAAACAAATAAAAGACTTCGCAGCTCTGGAACTTTTTCACACAAAATCATTTCTAGAGCTCTTCTTAGAATTACAAAGCGCAGTCAGTGGCTACCACTTCAAACTACTAAGAATGTTGAACACAAGACAACGCAAAAACCTATCAAAAAGCGTTAAGCTCGCACAGTGATCTCTCAGTACGCTCAAAACTCTGAGTTAAATTCTGGACATAACTGTAAACTGATGCTCTCTCTCTTCTTATACAGTTTTCCCCCTTCCGCCGAGAAGTTTCCAGTATTTTTGAGTTCTCGAAATTGCTGGAGAGCATAGACAGTGACAGATACTTAGGGGCTTAGGATCGGATACAGTTACATAGGGATCAGATCAGTTACAATTTCGTAGGTATAGGACCAAAATGTCGCCAAATGGTCGCCAAGTTTGGCGAGTTTTGATGATTTTTTTTTGTCAAATTGGAAGACAAAAATTAGTCGCCAAAACCATCTCCAGCTTGACGCTCTCTTGCCAATAACCATTTACCTCAATTTTAATGGATTTATCCCTGTAACCCTGTTTTTCCGAGGAGGCTTCGACTTTTTAGACCCTTTTATGTTACATTATATAAGAGATACTGTAGTTTACATACAATTTGACTCGAATTACTTACATCTTTACAAAATTCGTAACAATATCATCTTCTGTGACGACAGGATCATTGGAAAGGCGACGTTTTCTAAACGAGCAAGCTGAGAAAAAACAAAATAATGGATGACGTGCTCAAAAATGTGGAGAAATGGGGGGAAGAGGAACTGAGATTTTGACATATTACCGAATCTAACACTCACCCTGTTTTACAGGCGTTTATGGAGTAATAAGTTCGGTCTTACAGACTCGAAAAAATATAATAAATTTCTTTTAAGTAACTGCAGAAAACGTAGTGAAGTCGGATTTCTTTTAATAGAACTGTTTGATGTACAAAAGGTATAAATTAATCAGTTTTACTCGCTATCTTATATGAGAATGAATGTGTGTACCGTGGACGCAGTCAGCTGATCAGGGTCAAACGAATTAATTCTGTTCCGTCCTTTCCTTCCGCAACGTGAAAGTATGGACTAATTTTTGCTTATGTATGGGAAAACGTGAGTGTTCGTTACTTAGAACTGATAGTGTTGCAATTTATTATTACAAAGGCCTTTTTTTGTTCCGAAATTTTTATTTAGTTTAAAGTATTGTGCGTGAGTGTTTATATGTACATTCATATTTGGTAATTTTTAATAATGTTTATATCCGGAAAACTGAGTACAGTGAAGTTTTTGATTATTTCATGAGCTGATTTATTTTGTTAACTTTACTGCTTATTGTTGTGAAAAGTTTGAGTTAAGTTGCAAAATAAAGCAATAAAATAATTTCACCATTTTCGTTTAATCTTTATTTAATATCATTTATTTTTTATTATTTAATTTCGTTTAATTATTGTTTAATCTAATCGCCAAGTCTTAAAATTTATATACAACTTTAAAGTCGTATTTATTCTCTACTTTTTAATTCTCCCATTCTCATTCCCATGCAGTTCATACCGTAGAGAGTTTCCACGCGATCGCTTATTCGACTGGTCAGAGAACTGGGGGCTCACTGGTGTTTCATAATAATGCTTGTTTAAAATATTTTGCAATTCTCGAATTGCAGTATTTTTGTATGAAAGTATTATCTATCCAAAATGTTCATTGCAATTAACAGAAACATAAACAAGCTCTGTTCATTGCAATCTACTTCATAACTTTCCCCTCAGCCTTACAGAATAGGTACTATATTAAAACTATGGCTCAGTAAAATGATGATTCTAAAGTAAAAGACAGAAGAAATTAAATGCAAATATGTTTCATAATAATCATAACAATGTATGCGAACATCTAATCAAATGTTTCCATCAAAATATTGCAAGATTCCTGAGCGTACTCTTTCTCGTCATATAAATACATTTTCTTTAATGTCATATTTTACTTAAGTTACATACTTAAAGTTGGTAAGCAGAACTGGCGCTGTGGGATGAACCAAACACTGGGTTACGGCGCCCGATGCGAGACGCTCATGAAACCCCATGAAAGGTGTTGGTTGCTCTAGACAGGTGACGGAGGACGGGGACGCCTGACGTATGACAGAAGCAAACAGGCATGTGTCCCACGCCCTCCCCTATCTATTTTGTTAAAGTGTGCAGTAAAGTTGTTGAGTTTTAAAATCGACTCAACAACGATACATACGATTTTGCAAAATGCGTAGAAAATTCGATTCAACTATGAGTGTTGTCAGGACTTTGTGTTCTGTGCATTCTTTTTGGAAACAAGGTAAATTCTGTAAAGGGTTCTTATCCTCAAGTTCTAAGTCCTGAACTGGAACAGGGAGCGGAAGGTACGTTATGTTCTGATGTGACTGCTGGGCTGGAGAATAACTGCACGTGAAAGGGATTTGAAATCCTCTTTTATTAAATCACTATTAATAACAAACCTCCCAATTCGGGAGAGATACAGAAAGTAAAAGACCACACTTGGGTCGAACTTAACAATCAAATAAACTTAAATAAATTTAAATGTAACTTAAATCAAACTTTGCTTCGCAGAGCACTTCGCGGAAGTTGGCCTCTATCTAAAAGGGTGCGTAGCAAGATATATTAAATACTACCGCACTTTAATTTATTTTACAATGCAATTACGTAGTAAGCACTATGGCTTTTAAATTTAAACTGCTAGCTGGTCAGACGAACGTTGAGCGGCGTGACCGTGATCTGAGGCAAAGCTCTCACACACCGAGAGGTTTCTACCTCTGGCTTAAATAGTGCTTGACTGTACTTCAAAATTAGCATAAGCTAAAAACGCGCGCTTCTTCTGACAGGAAGTTGAAGCAGAGAGGAGATAGAAAAGATTTAAATTAAAATAAACTTGGTTAGTTTAACTAAAACCTTACAGTGTTATTTCTCGATTGCATGCCTGTTATACTAAACATTTAACTGGTTGGACAAAACATCCCCTCTCATTGAATTGTAGTTTAATACATTATTTACAACATTAAAGTGCGTATTATTTATATAAGTATTATCATTACCAAATGAATGTGTTCTATGTTGTCTGAGCGTTTTTCAGTCTTAATTAGCATCAAAAGAAGTTGTTTGACTCAACTTTCAATTCAGCAATGATAAATTGCAACAGATATGTCCAGTGAGTTCTGTTTCGTCTATCTTTAAACGTATAAATGCTAATAACTATTAAAATATATAATTGCTTTATCTTTGCATATTATAAATTATACAAATAAATTTAATTTCATAGTGTTTTGAAGAAAATTAAAATTTTTCTTCTTAACATTTTAATTCTGAATAAGCTAAGCAAAAATCTTCATTAATTTATCTAAGAGTAAATATATTTTTCCGACATAGCTATGAAAAATTTTCATCTTCGTTTCCCTCACCACAAATATTATTGGGCAGTATAGGCGAATGGAAATAATTTCCGGACGATAACATAGGCAGTGCGTATAATGATCAAATTAATATCTACGCATAATATTATACTAATACATAAAAACGTTTACTTGCACATTCTGGGATATATCGGAAATAATTTATAAAGCCTGAAATTCAGAATAAAATCTTGTCCATTACACATAAAAGCGTAAAAAAAACCTTAGTTCTTTTTAAATCATAAAACGATTTCTAATGCCTATTTATTTTATCTATATTCATAAATATGTGTTCCTACTGTAGTAATCCGAAATAATCATTGTAGTAAACATAATATAGTAGCATTGCATTTCCATTGAATTGATTACATCTTAAAACCATAATCCACTGGCTGTACGTAATTAACAAAGGAATTTAAAATTTAACTCAAAATTTTATTTTCCGTTTCTTAATCACAAATCTGTGTCAATAGTTAGACCAAACAATTTGACTTTCTGTTTTATCGATCCTTCAGCATCTAAAAGATGAGTTCAATTTTTCAACTATTTTTGTTTATGCTATGACTTACATCCCATGTTAATTATTATGGTTATTATTATTACAATACTTCGGTTTAAATAGTGCTACTTTTTAAAACTAATTTTAAAATATTATTTAATTATTCATAAATTTATAAAAGGGTCATTACTCACCAAGTCATCTGCTAAAATGAATATTATGTGAGGTATTTCTCGTTTTGGAACTATAGCGGAAGAAGTGAAGAATGCTAATAACGTGAAAACTATCGCAACAAGAGCAATCGAAATGAACATAGCGGCAAGACGAGACCATAGAGGGTTAGATGTTCTCTCATCGTCTTTTTCAGCTTTTTCGACCATGAAGACCTGAGACGAGGCACGAAGCGGAAATATGCAGCACACAATAATGAGCCCTTTATCTAATTTTCGTTACACTTTGGCATGTATCCACTCTCTTTCCAATAAATGCTTTGCTTAGATCACCTTTTAACTAGACATTCTGTGATACATTAGGATAGACATTATCCCATTAACTGCTTAATTAAGTAGCACATAGAGAAGATAATACAAGAGTGCTTTCTATAAAGCCTTTCATCACCTTCAAGCAATATCATATAATCCAACCACTGAATTTTCAAAAGTGGAAATTTTTCAAAAAATTTAAAAACAGGCAAGCTTATGTCATTATGTCACTTGCTAATTAAACCAGTGCATCGAGACATTCTTTTCCCATCCTTCATTTCCAATCATCTAATAAATATTTTCTTCATAAACGTGAAATCATAAAACAATTTTCATTCACATCAGCATAAAGATAGTCACACTGTATACGTGCAAAAGTTTTGAAGGATAATGAACGAGAAAAATAGGGAATAAGACCTAAAAAGCATAAGAAATATTCAGAAAAAGAACGCACGCTGTATTAATGCATTTTCGACAAAGGCCTCAGACCGCAAGATTTTTCTTTGACTTAGAGTCATTCTGCTACAATCCGAATGATTTACAAACCTTGTGTTCTGTATAGGAAGAATAAAACAATGCAAGATATTATTTTGGCTGATAGCTCACGCATTGTCCGAAATAAAATCTATACAGACATAAAGAAAACTTTCTTGTGTTGTAATTTCAGAGATGACAGCACTATTATTCTTACTGAGCACTATTATACTTTCTAGCTCCTTGATATTAAAATGTTCAGCTCATCATGTTTATTTTAACATAAATAATTTTTAAACAGTTATTCATAAAATTAGGCCTCATATGAAAATGCAGTACAGAGAAACAGTTATTATTTTAACAATACAGTTATTATTTTAACAATAAGCCTGCTAAAATTATATCTCGTGAGAACTATGTTGAAAAATTTATGTTTTCTAAGTCAGTATTTTTCTACTCGAAACATGTATACGTACTAATTAAACCAGTATTAAAGTATTAGCGACTTCAAAGAACATGAACAGATGCTTCAAAATGCACTGAATAAACCACAGCATTTCGAACAAACTTTAATTCAGGTTTCAAATAAATTTATACTGAATACTTCAAGGAAACTTCATATACGCAATTAAATGCACTAGTATGATGTAAATCTATTTACTTGCATGTTATCAGTCATAGCTGATAAGCTTTTAAAGAATATTAGTACTCCCCCATACGTGCTGTTGTGGTATAAGTCCGTGGCGCGTGTCGCTAGCAAATCGGAAGGTCTGTAGCTTGAAAATAAGTGAGGACTTGTTTAATTTTTCATATTTCCTGATACAAAATGAGCGAAATATCTTCACAGAAATAAAAATATTGTCGACAAAAATTAGTCACCACTTGGATTTCTTGGATTAGGTCTCGTGCCTCTCTCTAATTGCTATTTAAGTGAGGGGGATGTAAAGAGTTATTGTATTACCTTGATGCATGGTCTCGTAGTATTAGAATGTCTAGCTACTTGAAGGAGGCTGGAGGATGCATAGTTCGAATCGATGCGAGTGGGGTCACAACTGATTTTTCATGTTTCCTGGTTTCGAAAAACTTAACAGACTCCGCAAATTTTATTCGGCAGAATATTGGTCCTCTCTCCATATACTACCCATTCACAGATTATTACAGTAATATGCATCAAATGTTAGCAGTAGAACACTCCGTTTTTCAGTATTAATCAATGCCGGAAATTATCAGCCCAAGCATATCAGTATGAGATAAAGTATTTGGTCTAAAGTTGTTGTATACGCATCTAAATAATATTTGTAGTTATTTTGAAAGACATTAAAATAACTTCTTTTTCGCAATATTTTGCAGATTTCTTTTGGATGTTATCAAAAAAAAATTGGTAATTTGAATTGGTTTCTTAAGGGAAATTTTAATTCCTTCCAATCATGTAATTATTAAATTGTTTCTTTATAAATACGTCCATAAAATAATGAGTTTTAATCTTGCAAATTCCCTCGTAATAATTATATGATTAAAACTGGGTATCATATAAATTAAAAACCTTTATTTCCTAATATTACCTTCATCATTGAAAATGAGCAGGCTATCTCTGGAACACCAAATGTCAGTCTCTCCTAATATCTACATGAATTTCCCATGATGTCAATATTAGGCTTCGAACTCGAGTAGAACTCGCCTCGCTCTAAAACAGCAAGCCATGTTTTGCTCTCCAAAGACGTTAGCCACTCTGTCGTAATACCTAGTTGAGTTCCCGTGGAGCGATAGCAGCTTCTCAGCCTTACTGAATAAAAATCTATTTCGTCTTTAATTACATAAATCAAGGAAGGTGTTTTTAGTTTGGCCCTTTTCTAATACTTAGAAATAAGTAACAGTATCGACCGAATTGAAATCGATCTATGGGAAAATATTAGCAGCCACGTGTTCTTTCAAAATTCTAACGTTACTTTGAGTAGGAAGGTAGAGGAATGTAAATGAACGTATTAAACTGACATACTTCATTTCATTGTGAACACATACAGTACCTCTATAAAGGAGTTTCACTCTCAAAAAAAAAAGTATAAAAAAGGAAGAAAAATTTCAAACTTTAACAGACATTTCTTTCATGTCCATTATTTAAAATATGTATTTTCTGCGATAGTTTTGCTTCATTCAATTAGAGGAACACATAGACTGAACGAATGAATATAACATGGGAAAACAATATAAAGCAGAAAACAGAAGTTTATATTCACTTGGTCGACTTAAAAAAAGAACACATAATATCTAGCCTTACGCAGCTTGTATCCCAATGGTCGTGGGAAGCTTTAATATGGTGAAGGGTTACCGTCTACTATATAGTGTTAATAAGATTTTCCAAATATTAGTCTGTAAAGAAACCCATTGTTGAATGAGCACTCTTCTTATCTTCTTAGTTATTCAGTCCGTGATGGAGGGTTATATGTTGCAATTTGGCAGCCAAGAGTGTCCCACGCATATTCAGTGAGACTTACGTCCGATGAGTAAGAGAGGCAGTCAATGTGTGTTGTATAATCACATTTCATGAATTACTGAAATACGTTAGTTATGAGAACATGATCCATTAAATGGAATCCGTTATCGTCCGTTAAATGGAACCCAGAATGTTAATACATTTCTTAAAAGCCTTATATACTAAGGCAGAAGACTTATTTCCCAACAAACTTCAGCACACTTCAGTGGTGACGCACATGCAGTGGTATAAGTAATATAAAGCGATGTCATCCTAAACAAGGATTCCACCATAATGATAATTTTCTATAATGTGGAAACGATAATAATGGGTCATTGACAGAAAAGTATACGATCTGAGTAATGGTTTCATTTATTTGAAGACGGTTTGATTTATTGGAAGCATGTGAGAGCTATGGGCTTATGAGGATGTATGCCTTTGTGGAGGACTTTCTGAGGGAAACTGGATCATATCCACATTACAGATACAGGTGAACTAACTTTCACGGAAGCAGACACCTAGGCTTGTTAGCATCAGCCTGGGAAGATTAGCGTAATGAGGGTGATTTAACTTTTTGTACTAACATTTCATACGAAGGAAATTTGGTAGAGACCCAGTAATAAGGTTCATAAAATCGGTGAGTAAAGTTAATAAGACTGTGGCAGGGTAGTAGGTTGTCAGGCTGGAAAAGCTCGTGGTTACGATACAGCAATTAATAGCACAGTTGATGTTAGTGCCGGAGCCTGAAGAAATGCTTTGGCTTTGTAATTGAAGCTCGACTGGGCGAATTCTGGGCCAGAAGCGCAATTCATTCGTGAGTGAGAGCTGGAGGTCTTGTGATTTTTAAGAGGAATAGGTTTGGCTAAAAGAAGAAGTTGTACATTATAGCAATTCAGGCGATTAGCTGGGGAGGAGGATTTTCGGTAAAACTAAATTTTTTGAGGGGATCGCCGAATAATGTGGGGAAGGGGTAAGATTTAGAAATTAATTGTAGAGCTAAGTCCTGGCTTCACTTTATTTTTATATTTATAAATACCATAAAGAGAAAAACATCATAATGAGCGATAAGAAAATTTTACGTTAAATGCCTTAATAGGGTACTTAGACGCTTATGATTATTTTGATCCATATAATTGTAGTCCATAAGTGGTATAGAATTATTATCAACCTTGATAATATTTCTATAAAATCCTTTAGCAATTTTGGCCATGTGAATAGAGATTAGGTCGATATAAAATTCATCATGAACGGCAAGGTTTCCAACATACCATCTGCATTTACAAATTTGTCTTAATGTGATATTTTGAAGTTTATGTAATTTTACACAGATGCATTTTACAGGCATAACCCCAGAAGGGATAGGCATAGGTAATAATGGGCCGCAACATCGTCTTGTCAATTAGTACTTTATTTTCTAAAAAGCGGGCAATTTAGGGGGTGAGTTAAGCTTTGGTATATCGAAACTTGGAATAGATATGTGATGTGTCAAGACCATGTGAGTCTTTAATCTATAATGAAACCAAGGCATTTGGCTTGCTTAGCACATGAAATAACTGTAATTCACATGCTGATGTTGAGATCCAGTTTCTTTTGTAGGTGAACAGCACAGCTTCATATTTCTCCACATTGATCTGAATTTCCAATTTCTTTAGCCAGAACTCCAGTACTTGGATGTGATTTTGTAGTGACTATACTCCTATGACCAGGGACGCATTTTGTGTCATTATCGCTGTGTCG
The DNA here is from genome assembly GCA_000611955.2 of Stegodyphus mimosarum. Classification (NCBI taxonomy): domain Eukaryota; kingdom Metazoa; phylum Arthropoda; class Arachnida; order Araneae; family Eresidae; genus Stegodyphus; species Stegodyphus mimosarum. The sequence continues at coordinate 324,176 of KK122478.1, forward strand.
TCTAGCTACACGGCAAATAGGGTTTTGGCAATTTCGTTCGCATAAACTGTAAAAAGATTCAGTCCAAATAACGAACCTTGAGGGACACCCGCAAGGATTTGCCGGCGAATAAAATATGTATACTGTAGCGAACAAAAAGTATCTATCTCTTAGACAGGAACTGATGATGTTAATGATGTAGTCCGGGAATCATAGGACTGTAAGTTTATATATATGTCCATCGAACCGTACTCTGTCGAAGGTCTTAGATATATCTAGGAAGTAAGCTCCTGTGATTGATTTATTCCGAAGGCTACTAGAGATATATTCTGTGACTCTGTAAAGTTGGCAGGTGGTAGAATATAAGCATCGGAAGCCGTGTTGCTGAGGAAATGATATTATTCCGGTCCATGAAGTTTTTCATCAAGAATCAAGATGGCCGCTCCCGCTTGGCACTTGGAGTTTCCATACGTCCTACAGAAGGACAATCAGAGGTTTTGCGGTTTAGAGAGCACTTGGCGCATCTCGATTGCAAGCAGTAATTTCCCGAAGAATGGTGCCACTTCTGGCAGTTATGACATTGCGGCACTTGATTCTTCGAGATATACTCAAACGAGACTGCGAAGTACATCACAGTATGCAAATCATATATATATTATCAGTCATTTCGTTCTTGACCACTTGCAGTAAAAATAACGGCATGAGGGCTTCAATTCATCTTCTGGTAACCTGTGTAATTGTGCTTATGGAGTCCCAACTCTGTAAGTGCTATGTCGACTTTGGTGTCTGCATCAATGAGTAGCCCTCTAATAACCACTTTTACTGGTCTTGTATATTTAGCATTCACTTCGTAATGCTGTATGTTTTTCCCTTGAATAATGCACCTAGTCTTTTGTGATCATCGCCCGTACGTTACAAGATTTTTAAAAATTCTATAAATTTCTCCGTGGCATTATCAGCTAATTGCGGGAGAAAGTCTTCAAATTTAAGAAGGCGAAGTTCACCATTGTGGGTGGAATACCAGTAACGGGACTGGGTGTCGTGTGTGGCTGCACGATTTGTTCGTCTGGTTTGAATTTTCATTTTCATCGGTAATCCCTTTACAACTTGCACCAAACATGAGATCAAATTTATTTCTGGTATGAATGGACATTTTAATGTTATCAATTTTTAACTGCTTGGCAGTTTTAGTCGTGATTTTGAAACCTTCCGCATCAACACTTACGTGGTTAAGGTTTTTAAGTTTATTTGCATTAATTTTAGAACTATCTGCTAAATTGCCTGAATTACTAGGAAGGATGCACTTACCTCGTATACCCATGGCTTGCTTTCGAAGTATCATAAGTTTCTGAGTAAGAAAATCAATATAGTGCAAGTCGTCTGAGGCCATAGATAATGTATGCCGACAAAGATCGAATTTTTCTCGCAATCGCAACATATCCTCTGGATCACTGGCTCGTTGAATGATAGAAGTACAGGGATCACGGACTGAAGTGTCCACTATCATCTCGAAAGAGTCCCCTTTAGGCGCAAGCTTCTCCGTATTCTTAGGCATAACCCTGAGTATCCTTCACACACTAAAAAGCGCGAACCACACCCGTAAGACCACAAAAACGTTCATGCAGCCATTCCATTCAATTTACATTATTCACGATATCCTACTATTTCGATGCACAGCTTATTTACACTATTATTCACACAAATTTCAATAAGAAATATGTAATAAATATATAAATTAATACTCCGCGCCTCATTTTCCCTCCTTTCACAAGTAACCTGCTCAGCTTAGGTAATCGCGTAATGTGATGAAGGTGCCATGACTGGAATTCCTGTGTAGAGCACATAGCCGCCATAATCAGTCAGCGACGATGACTGCCATAGAGGTGGGTCCGGTTTCGAATCCCGAAGGAGGCGGGTAAATTTGTTAGTGTCCATACGGAAGAGGCCACTCAAAATACTGACGAGCCGAATGTACTCTCGAGTGGTTTGGTGGTAGAAGGGAGGGGTTGGAGACCTCGGACCATTACCCCCAAAGTGCTCTCCATCAAAACTGGAGCAGAGTTGCACGGCTAATGAGTTAGAACTGTAAAACCAATGGTTAAATTCTACTGTCCAGCTCACTTCTACCTATATCTCAGTATAGTATATAAGGAATTTCATGAAAGCAATTGCTATAGTTAGAATTGACAACGGATCCATGTGATAAAAGAATAAACTTAGTCCGATGAGAAAAATCTCATAATAAACCGAATCGTTCATAACTGTGAGAGACGTACTGCAGCGGATATCTTGAGCGTATATGCTGCGCTGTATGTGAAAGGAAGCGCCGAACTGACACAGAAGTCCATATTTGGTCACGTGAATCATGATTAGAAACATGATAGAGCTAACAAGAGTGAATTTGATACATAATTAGCATTAGTGGGGTGGGTAGAGGGACTGAATTCAGAACCATACAACTTTGAACGGGTAGACGAATAAAATGCACGGTGGGGCTTAAATCGAAGAATGAATAAAGCTAATTATAATTGCAAAATATAAAAGAACTAATTTTAAGAAAGAGCTAGCAACAGCCCCCGGTCTTCGTCTGTTATTTTTATCAATGTGATCCAGATTCGGGGTTAGATTCACTGTTAATATTGCTAGTATTTTTACAAGACCTTTTAGCCAGTTTGACCATGAATTTATCAATTTGCTCAATTTTTTTTATTCTTCATGTGTACGTTCTTGTACGCAATTAAGAGAATTTGAACATTACGTCGAATTCCTGAAAAGCTAATGGTCCGATTTTAATAGTGAGATGAATATGCATTTTTAACGGATAAAGAAATCTGCCATTCAAAAGTCATGTTATGTATGTCATTTTATTTTATGATTATCAGTAAAGCTCATAGTGCAGGGATGTCCCAAATCCATGTTATGATATCGAACTGAAAATGACTCTAATATGAGCTATGGTCCCCCTCATAGCCAGACAGGTCCCGCAGCGGGACAGCATACTGGACACGAGGCAGTTGAGGAGTCCCTGAAACAGTCGATCCCATTCCTGCAACAAGCTAGTTTTCAATTCAATGATAGTTCTTGGAAAGGGATGGTGAAACTGCAAGATGCCCTTGTAAGAACGTCCCAGACGTACTGAATAAGGTTAAGGTCAGAAAATCTGGCTTGCTTATCCATGTGGCGTCCACTAACTGAGCTCAAAACGGACGAGTTTATCGTCCATTAACAGGAACCTTGGACTAACTACGCCCCTGAAAAGCCGAACAAAGGAAGGGCTTTAAGATGTCTCTGTACCTCATAGCAGACAGGGAGCCTTTGTCAAACACATGCACGGATATGAAGCCGTCCAACATAAAGCATGCCCAAATCATTAAACTTCCACCACTGGAACTATCCTTTCCGATCAGGAGAGAGGGATAATATCGTAATCCAGGTTCTCTGCAGGTACAGGTACAGCAAGAACCAGTGTCAAGCTGAATGTCAACTCATCTGTAAAAAGCACGGTGGTCCACTGAAGTCTGCTCAAACGCGCTCTCTTCTGTGATACATGCAGTGGGACGCACACAGCGAATCTTCTGGCACACAGTTCTACCTCATGAAACTTTCGGGCAAGAGTAGAGAGCGAAACTCGGATTCCAGTGGCAGCATACAGTTCACATGAGACCTGTGAAACTGTAGCAGTTCTATGTAGCTGCGCCGAAATTGCCAAATAACGAACCTCATTCGTCATTGAGGATCTTGGTTAACCTTATCTAAGCCTTCTCGATATGGAACCAGTGCTGTGAAACTGTTGCCACGAATTACAAATGACAATGGGCGTTGCGCTGAGCGCTGTAGCCACCTGCGCTTGTGACTGGCCTACCTCCAATTTACCATCTCATTCCGTAATCCATATGTTCGTGGTTACTCATTTTACCGAAAACCTTATAAAATTTAGCCAACTCTTTCGAAGAACCTGAAAGTCGCGAAGGAGTACGAGCACACAAATCGCCAAAAACCTCTCGTTCTTTTATATTCCTTCCACAGTATGTGCACGCTAACGGATCTGACTCTGAATACGTGCATAATTCTTCAGCGGCATATTTATACCTTTAGCGCAATATTTTTCATATAAATAGACATAATTTGCAAATTCTCTTACTTCTGCACGCGACTGTAGAAATATTTCGGATTAACCATTTACTAAAGCCTGCATAACTCAAGACAGTAGGTGCAAGTATGGGGCACAGCATGGTCTTACATATGAGTAACTTATTATCTGTAGATAAAACAGGGCTTCGGAAATTAAGGGAGTGAGTATAGTTTTAATTGCCTAGAACTCAGAAATTATATGTGTAATTTGTGTGTTACAAGTCATCGTTGATCAAGAATAACTGGAAGATATTTGACAGGATAATGATTGTACTTTGCAGAGATATTCGTATCAAACTTTCTCAGTCTAATAAATAGGACTACTTCTGATTTAACGACATTAATTTTTATTTTCCACTTCTGTAGCCAGGACTGCAGCGCATGGAAATGTTCTTGGAAATGAGTGAACGACTGAACTCAAAGCTGCATTTTCCGAATTGCTGTATCATCCGCACATATGGCAAACGTAGTGTCAGTATTGCGTGGTATATCTGTGGCATAAATAAAGAACAGAATTGGGCCCAGTAGGGAACCTTGTGGTATGCCAGCAAAGATTTGCCGGGATGTGGAGTAATTATTCTTACAGGGAATGACAAAATTTCTGTGATGAATGCAGGAAATGATAATATGATACATCTCATCATTTCCTACACAGGACAATTAATTTGTAGAGAAACTCTTCCAATTATATCCAGTTAAAAGTTTTTGAGATATCGAGGTAAAGTACTTCGGTGATTTTTTTTAATCTAACTTGCCTTGTGAAGTTTTTTCGGTCACTCTGAACTTTGGTGGATGGTAGAATGTTTCCGTCCAAAACCATGCTATTATTTTTCTAGACGAAACACTTGATCCTCTGTAGAATAACTACCTCATCAGTTTTACTCACAGCGGAGAACACTGATCGGTGGGTATACGATGGGTCACATAACTTCTTTCTGAGCTACAGGATCGATGAAATGAATGCTGTCTTCCCAGTGGGTCGAAAAATGCTGCAGTTGTAAGTTGTAGATTACGTCCTTTTAGGAACGGAATACTGTGTACAATCTTTTACAGTCAAAGACAGTATTCCAGATAGAATACACAACCTGCTCCGGTCAAGTCCCAAGTTTCTCCGTTTAGTGCAACAAGTCTTCTTGGTGGGTTTTCTTGCAAGTCTTTCGCTTGGTGTTGGAATCTTGCATCGATTCTGAAGAACACAGTAAATATTTCCCGTTCGAAATGTTCATGAGGACTTCAGAGTAGACATAAATAGAGACGATACACTTTCCTACAGCAACCCCTTCGGGGGTCGACGCAGAGAACTCTGCGAAGCTACTGGCTAGGATCTGTGTCTACGCAATCTCGGCTACGAGAGTATACAAATTACGAACCTAGTGGTTCTGGGGGCTCCGGAAATGTCACCTATTAGCCGGCCCAGGGTCTGGCAGGTCTTACAGCAAGGAGGTACTAGTAGCCCGGGTGTGCTGGGTAATGACCCTCTTCGACGAGCAGCCCGAGCGACTAGTAGGTAGAAATTAACGCCCAGTGACCCCTGTGGATTCGGATGCGTTGTGCCGACCCCTCCGAGAAAGGGGTGGAAACCCGGCCCCAGTTCCGAGGGGTGGGGAAGACTCTCAGTGCGATTAAGTTCCGCGACGAGAGGCAGCCATATATCTTGTTTCCTACAGCAATGGCTCAAATCCTGAAATCATATTGGTGCAGTTTTTCTCATGAGACGAAAAATTTATCAGTCTTCATTTACACCCTACCTGCTCTATTTATCTCTGAACTTACTGCTGTCCAGCCGACAGATTTTACTATCTAAACAGTTGCAGGAAATTCATCCTTTAAATAAATTGTCAAACTGCGTTAAAACCGATGAAATTTTTTGCACATAGCTCATATTCTGTAGCTGCTTGAATTCTAAAGTTGAGTAAGGATCTAAAATTTCTCTACTCCTTCTCCTCGAACATGCTGGTATGAAATGAAATGAACTATCAGATATTAAAGCTAATTCTGCTGTTGAAATGTCCAGCTGTCCGGTTCCGATTTCAAATATGAAAGCAGTCATCATAATAATACGTAAAATTCTTACAAGGGGGCATTTCCTACTCGTCATCACCGATTTCGCTCAAATTTATAGGGCATGCAGGGCTTGGCTAGAAATGAAAGTACCCGAAGTGGGAACTCCAGATGGCTAAGCGTTTAGAAAATAAAAATTCTGGCGCTGCTTTCGCACCGTATAAGCCATTTACGCTAGGGCGTTTGCCAAGCAGCGGTTGGCGTGGCGGCAAGAGCTCTGAGTAGTAATGCGATGATCGTGGGTTCGACTCCCCGTGTCGACTTTTCTTTTCTCGATTTTCATATTATTCTTTTTCCAATTAAGCAAAGAAGTGAATATTTTATTTTATTTATTTATTTATATACTCAAAAGGCATACAGAAGGTAAAAATTTCGGACTTTTCAACCAGGAATCGTAGTTAAAGAGCATGCGAAAAGACTTTGTACATGAAAATTCAGAACTATTTGTCGACATTCGATGATTACGTGTCGGGATGATATTTATCGTAGAAACAGGGGAAACAATAATTTAATTTAACTGGGTTCTCAGCTATAATCATATACATTTCTTATAAGGATTCTGAACTTTATTAGAAAATGCCATGAGCATATCATAAAATACCATGGACTTCAAAAGAATTATTTTAAAGGAAAAATAATTGGGAATTAACTTTTGAAACATACTTGATAATTCAGTGCCCTTTTTCCCCCTTTACTATTACATTCAAGCAAAACATACTGTTATATTTCAAATTAAGGAAAAAGACTATTACTAACTACAAATACCTCTAACATCATAAAAAATGGCAATAAACATATATCAAACACACCATTTGCACCATATAAAAAAGTGAACACGTTAAAAAAAAAGTTGCTTGAAAGAAAAAATGGAGTCCTGCAGAAGTTTTCACATACCTACTTTCTAATATGATTTTACATTTTAATTCAGAAATCCCCTAACTCTCATTGTAAATATTAGAATTTTATTATTAACATACTAAAAATTTTCCAAATACTGCATTAAAGAGTAAATACACTCACTGCCATTAAAATCTGTACATCTCAGAGAAACTGTTGGATTGTAATGAAACATGCCATGAAGACACGTATAAGGTAAATACGTAAATGAAAAGACAGCTTTATTGCACATTGGCACTAGAGGGGTCTGAAATACGTCTTTACTGGCAAATAAAAAAAGTACACAGAGCTATTTTGCTAGTACTTAATTTGTTGCAAGTGGCGTGGTTTTTCACTTTTTAGTGATGCCACTATATACATAGATAGCAAAGACAAGATGATCAACTATTGGAGTTTGGGAGGGGAAGAATCATCAGAATGATGAAAGCCAGGTGGTCAGCTCAACGAGCAACCCTCAACCTAAATCATTCTGACTTGTGACAAGGTGTTGGGACCAGCAGACAACAGATGCGTCATGTACACAGTGGCCAGGCTCGAGATGCCCTTGAAGGCCAACTAGTCCACTGCCCACCCACTGTTACCTCAGTTTCCAATGGCATTATGCTCAATAGGATTGGATCATAACCAAATGAAACCAGGTCATCCTAAAGAGAGGTCACATGCATGGTAGCCAGGCTCAGGATTCACTTGGAAGACCAACAGCTGACAGGACAATCATACACACACTGCACCAGCTGCATCACTGTCCACTATGTGAACACAAGCAATACTCATCCTTTCAGTATGGGCTCATGTGGGGTCTCTCTGTACCTTCACAAGGGCTCATCTTTATTTGGTACCGCATCAGGTGTGTGCTGGCAATGACATTCACAACTGTCACCTCAGTTTGGTGAGGCATCCCGCTCAATGGGATTGCATTGTAATTGAATGGAAACAAGTCATCTTCAGTAGTAAAATGAAATTCATTTTAGGCAGTAATGACAAACATGTATATAAGTTAAACCTCAGCTTTATAGAAGCACATGACTCCCATAGCTAAGTACAGTAACTATATACAATTACATACAACATCCGATCATCTATACTAATCCACTGTATCACGACAACTCAACAGTACATTTGTGACATTCTCCAGCTACATATGTTGCCACACACAGCAGGGCTTCCAGAAAGCATTTTTCAACATGACAATTCTTGGTCACACATGGTAAGGTTGTCACAGGAATGCTTCTAACCACCCTTCCCTAACCTGCCTAATCCCCAGATTTGTCACTGATCTAGTTTGTTTAGGATCCTCTGGAAAACGAGTTGCATAGTGTACAGTTTGGTCAAACTTGAGGCATCCTTACAACTGTGGAATGAGATATCACAGGACAGCATATAGAGCCTGAATGCCTCAGTTCCCACTCTTTATCTCACCCACAATAGAGTTGGCCAAACAGGGTACTAGAACCTTTAGTCATTTGTAGTTCCTGTAATAAATTATCCTTTTGCTCTGATTCTCGAATCAATTATATCAATGCATAAATAAAATTTTGATCAATTCTGCAAGCTCTTTCTTAGTGCACAAAGTTTTATGGTAATGAGTATGTCTGACCATTGGTGAGGAACTCATGCATTACAAGACAGAATGCAAAATACAATAAAGAGAAAACAGGAAAAGACAGCAGTCAGTATGCCATGGGTCTATGGAAGTATATAAGTTTACTCTGTTCAGACACATGTCAAAAACTGAAAGATTTACGAAACCCTACATATACACATGCGGTATTTCAATCAGCACTTTGAACAGATTGGAGAGAAACATACATTGTTGTATGCATTTGTGTATTGAATAGATACGGCATTCTTTTCTTGCATCTACCATAATAGATTTTGTCCACGCTTACTGAAATTTAATAAATCTATTAGTTAATTGTACACCTGCCTACTGAAACATGTGATAACAAAACGGTATAACATTTTCAAATTACAGTTCGAGAGTTTTTGAATTGAACTGTCACATCTTCAAATCACTAATCCTTTTTGTATTTCCTAAAAAAAAAATTTTCGGGACAAACCTGCATTCTACCATGCACTACATACTTAGATGCATTTATAAGATTTGCAATGCTTTCTTTTTTTTTCAAATATACTAGGATAAAACCAAGAATATTATAATTGTAACATGCAATATACTGTAAAATGATGTCAAAATACCTAAATAATGTCTCCTATGTCAGTGGTTGCTAAAACTTCAACAAAACATTTGAACAACTTAAAAAAAAGTCCTTTTAATAATTTGACACATAAAATCGAAAATCAAACAGAACAGAGCAAAAGGCAGTTTCCAAAAAGTCATATACATATTTAAAAAAACTTGCATGCACATCAAAATCACATTTATCTGAATAACTTTCAAGACACACAAATTTTCAAGTACTTTTACAACTGTAAGTATGCAATAAAAAGCAGGTACAAAAATAGCAATTTATGAAGGTTTACTTTAAAAAGTCAACTCCAGTATCATTATCCTTACACTAAACAACATTGTAACAATATATTTTAGAGGCAACAGTTTGTCAGTGCTCCAAAGTAGACTAAAAAATATGATGGAATGGAAAAACAAAAAACTCAGACAACATTGCACCTCCTCTAGGAACAGTCATAAGACATCAGCACCAACAGAAAGTATATGCAAATATACAAAAGTAAACAAATAAATATCTACACTTTTTTTAATTCGAATAAATGAAACTTTAAACAGAAACTATATCTATAAAACACAGTTTAGAATACTCTAACTTTGCTTTAATTTTATTTAAATTTCCGAAATTTCAAAATTTTGCAAAATAAATAATTTAAATATTTTATCTTGATGGAACTAACTGAAAAATCTTCCTTCTTAATTTAACATATTGATTTTAATTTTACTTCATCTATTTCGGAACTATGATTACAATTTAACTAGCCTGGAGATAAACAACTAAAAAATTATAATGTGCAATGAAAAAAATGAAGTAGCAGACCCATCAATAACTCAATTGGAAAAGAAAACAGCAGTTTATTATTTTTTCTGGGCTCCACAAGCTTGGGAAATGAGTGCATTCCCCTCCATTGTATTCTATGCTCATACTTCAAACTCGATAAGAGATCACTATTTTTCAAATCACGTTTTTGGTGGGGGGGCAATTCTTGGGGGTGGAACACCTTCAGCTGGAAACCAGTGCGCTGAGATAATACTATAGATACTACTTATAAGAATGCTTCAGAATTTATAAGAAGTTTTAAACAAGGAGAATAAATACAAATTTGTTACTATTATATAAAGTGTTATGAATATAAAACTAAATTCAAAGACAAAACTTTCCTATAGTGAAACCCAATTCCAGCAAATAAGTTTTATTTATACAGCACAGGAGAGTTCACTAGTTTGCTGTTCTCAAGAGTCTAAAACCTGGGGTGCATACTTTTTAATCATGAATACCTACTCTATAACAGTTTGCTAATCTTTGATTTCTATTTTTATTGTCTTAGAAAGTAACATCCAAACTTGTACAAGTAATAAAAATTAATTCCATCTTTTAATATTTAATAAAATACTAATCTTAACAGCATTAATTTCATTATTTTACAAAACCTTCTTTTAATTTATAATACTTAGTATTATTTACACAGTTGAATTCAAAATAAGAAACAAAGAGACATTAAGCAGATATTGTTAATCAGGTTTTCAATTTTGCTTCAGTGAGATTATACTTGGAAAACTGAAAATAGAGAAAGCAAGCACATTTCTCATTTGACAGCTAACACTGTGAAATTTTCGATGCATGCTTTATAACTCTTAGCTCATTCATGCTAAAATTTTCATTCAAAGCTTACAAAATACCATACGAAATTGCTATAAAAAGGGAGGGAAGAGAAGTATAGTTAAAAAAACGAGAATGTATACTGGAAAATTAATCTTGAAATATTACTCATTTTGCTAGTTTAGATCCTACATCTTTATACAAAATATTCAGCTTAAGAAGCCATGTATGATGATTGTCAAAAAATTTCCAAAATTATGCTAGAAGTAAATCCCATTCCAAAAAATATGATGTCACATGCGAACTATACGTAAACATTTTCTTGAAATTTGGTTAATATACTTTTGTATTTATTATGGCTTAACTTTTATATATAAGCAATATAACATAGGGCTATACATAACATACAATCCAATATAGCATCTAATAATCATTTAACAAGTCTTAGATCAAAAGTGCATAAAGTTACAGAATTTAAAATGAAGTAAAAAAAAAAAGGTCAGCATGAGATAGTATATAAAGATATCTGTTTTTCAGCTTTTTCCTAATACCATATCAAATAAAAGTTTATTCCTATACTGATAACGCAAGGCATCACTGAACCACAGATACATTTGGGCAATGAGTATCAAGGCTTTCTGAAAAATAGGAAATAATTTGTTTAACAATTGTTGTTCATTAATTTATTCAGCAACAACAATACATTTAAATTTTTAAACATAATTAAAAGAGCATAGAAACCAAAAATGCAGCAAAATAATAAAGTATGGTTTTTAACAAATATAAAACAAAACAAAAAATAAATTAGAAAAACGAAAAATATTACAGTAAACCGAAATATATACAACAGAGCATCTTAGTATGTTATATACATGGTATATATTGATAAAGATACAGTGGGTGTTGCTTAATATGATCATGCTTCTCCACAGATATTTTGATAACATTAAACGATGAGAAGAATACCCTTTAAAGAAAGCAATGGAATTTGATTAATATAATTAGAAACATAAAAATAGGTACTTTAACATTTTAGCTAAGAAAATGGAGATTTTTTCTATGAACTATTTATAGTATCTTTTATGCAAAAGGGTATTTATGAACTGTCATCTCTAATTAATTTTATACTAAATGTTTAGGTTTCTACATAACATGTTAGCAAGAGATATGTTCATATTTTTTCCAGAAATTATTTAAATGATGCTGTACCCCTATGCTCAATACACAAAGGACATCACTCATTGGAAGAGAACTTTCCAGAGTAAAGTTTAAGCAAAAGGAGCAATCTTGGTTTGGCATAGATGTTTCCAGAAAATTTATATTTCAAAGGGGGAAAAATTCTACATATTTTTTTTATTATTATTATTCCTGAAATAGAGTAACGCTCTCAACATTGATGATCTCAAAAGTGATGACTTCTGATCATTCTCAAAACTGATGGTGACTTAATCCCTTATTTGGAAACATTTCTCTGTCACTTGGTAATTTTTAGTATCAATTTGGAACTTATTTGGTGACTACTGTTTAAAGTATTTAGTTCACAATATTTTTAACACATTAACAGAACTGTTGATCACAATAAATGCTATATTTTCCATGTTTTGGTGTATAAATGGGCAATTTGATTGCAATTTTGAACTGATAACATTAAATGTGATCATATCAGGCAGTGTCTACTGCACCCAGTGTTGGCAGAAATTTTTCAACTAAAGTAGCAAAAGAAGACTCAAACTATGCAAAAATCGCACATAACATCAGAGATCACGTGATTTTTTATGTCATAGTTACGCATGCTCACATGACCTCCGACATCATCACAAATTTACTGTCTATTAGTTCTGTACATTACTGTATTCGATTCCGAGTCATTTTAATTACGTACCTTAGCTTTAACAAAAATTTTAAAACTATATTGCTCATTTTCAATTGTTTAATTAACCATTTCTTTTCTAATTAATTTTCATTTAATTTAGGTTTCTATTTTCAAATTAATGTGCATATCCATTCTTCAGAGATTCCTCACATTTAGACTGTTAGGGCTTTTGCACTATTTTTTTTTGAGTTGGCAATTAATTTTTTTAATTCTTTTTTTCCCCTTAATTGTGAGCATTTTAATTGAGGAATGCTTTTCAGTGAGATTTCTGTTCTGTGCGAAGGATTTATTTCAGATTCTGATTACTTAAAAAAGCCTTGTTCTTTCACTGTTAAATTTATTTGTGTTGTTATTTAGAAAAATGTCCTTGCTTTTATTTTTAAGTCATTTCCATTGATTAGTTCTTAACAATATTATAATCAGGAAAATGAATTTCATTTCTTTCTCCGTTTGGATATTCAATATATGACACACAAGCTGCAAGTTTGTTTCTTCAGTTCACCACAGAACTGGGGGAGAGACTGACTGAAAAACAAAATGCAGGGGGGGAGGAGGGGGAAGGTGAGAGGTTCTGAAGCAGCTTTATTTCTTTCTTGCATAGTTTTTTCTTCCCCTACCCCCTTCTCGTTATACTGGCGTCAGACTGCGTAACCCTGAAAATGAAAACCCACATGTATACAGGATTGCTAAATGCCGACTTTTCAGTGATATATAACGAATATTTAAGCCTAAATAAACTTTATTATAAATCCTTATAACAAAGTTTGCCTTATAAATGCCATGTATAAAATTATGCCTAATAAATTATTTTTAGTTGATACATTTTAACATAAAAGCATTTTACGATATATTAAAATAACTTTCTCAAGTTGCAAAAAGTAGCATAAAAAAATTATGGATGTCGAAAAAATTTCGCAAAATTGCAAATGCTAAAAGCTTAGTCGCACAAGGTTGTCAAAAGTCGCAAATTTGCGAAAAATCGCACGATCTGGCAACACTGACTGCACCTCTCTAGAAGATAACAGTGCAATCCTAAGTCTCCTCTTCAATAAAAATTTAGATCAGGCTCATCTAATTATTATCCTCAGTGTCACTATTCAACTCTACAAAAGTATATTTCAAGCCATTTACTATTATTTGAAAGTTCACAAAATTCTTAAATTTGAAAAAACAATTCAGACCTAGCATTAGAGGGATATAAATTTGTAATGTCACTGACTTTTTTCCTAATGCTTTTGTTTTTATTCTGCTTATGTAAAAAATAAAAGCACTCAAGATATTTCATAATGTCTAATTTTAAGAACAACAAACTAATATACAACTTTTAGATGTTTCTGAAAGAAACAAATACACCTAGAGAAAATCTTTGAACTGTGAAAAGAAACATCGATGAATAAGTCATACAAAAAACTATGTATAACTCCAGTTATGCATTGCATTAGTGAATTATTCTAATATTATCATGAATAGATCTAAATCAGATTAGAGACGAAATGAAATATAAATGAGAAATGTATGAATGTTTCTTCTCCGTGTTACTTTTATTTTTCTACATAAAAATTTTTTGATATTACAAAGGTTATCACTTTAGAATATTATTATCACTTTAGAATTATTAACATTTAGAATATTATTTTTTCAAGGCACTGTGGTTTCAATTTCCTTCATACTTTTTTCTTGACCCTACAGTCTGAAAAGGCTCCATGCTAACCTATGTAAACTGCCATTAATAGTTGAGTGATTGTTGTAGGGGATCCAGCACACTGATTTTCCCAAGGGACCATAATGCTGTTAAGACAGCACTGTATATAGTATACTAACAAATTAGCACTGGAATTCAATTCATAGGTTCAATTTCCTTCATAGTTTTTTTCTTGACCCTAAGATCTGAAAAGTTAAAAACTTCATGCCAATAATTTAGATTATAAATGCATTTAAAAAACTCCATAATTTTCATTATAATTCATATTCAATTTATTTATTAATTAATATTTTTTATTTATTAATTATTATTTGAATTAATTCATATTCAATTTCATTTAATTTAATATTTTATGGCATAACCTTCAAAATTAATGTAATTTATTATAAATACAGGTTTAAATTTATACAAAGCGTGCTGAAGGCATTACCAGCCGAAGTCTCAGATGCTTATAGAACAAGATTTGACAGCCTAAATTTCAAATTGTTTGCTTACAGAGCATCATAATAACAAATAATTGCTATGCAGATTGCTTACACTTGTTTCATCACTAGATTTTCAAAACTATATCCGCTTCACTAACTTCAAAATTCAATTTTTATAAAAATTTGGCAGCATTCAAAAACTTCTAAACCTGAAGTAGCATTTTAGGAGCATCTATCTCAACAGTTCTTTAAAGCCCAGACATTCTATGAGTAAATATGTATGCAATTTCAAAAACTATATTTTTAAGGCAGATTGAACCATACCTAAGAAAAGTGTACAGTCTATGGTTAGAAACATTTAATTATACACTACACATGAAAAGTCCTTTTATATTCAACTCTGTAAGCATTTAAAAAAACTTTTAATGGCCTTACCTTCAAAAACATCTGAGACTTCAGTCAACAAAATAAGAATACTTTCCTGCTTATCTAGGGCTAAAACGTTTAAAAAATGCATTAAAATTCGTAACTTTCAATTATACAATCAGTGCCATCTTAATGCACGGGCCCACTGGGCAGTTGTTCATGAGCACAGAGCTCCATGCTAACCTATGTAAACTGCTATTAATAGTTGAGTGATTGTCATAGGGGATCCAGCATACTGATTTGCCCAAGGGACCACAATGCTGTTAAGAGAGCACTGTATATAGTATACTAACAAATTAGCACTGGAATTTTTTCATCTAGAACTACAGCTTAAATCAAAAATCAGACAAGCCAAACTTTTATTTACAATAATACAGGTTCAGAATGCTTGAAATAACATGAAGTAGGGTTTTTGCACTGAAAGAACAAAACATTTTCATGTTTCATGTACACGTTAAAATATGCTCAGTACTTCATCAGCAAATTAATGCCCATATCCTTATTTTTTCAAATTTTTATTTCCTATTTTTTTTGTTTCAGTTAATTTTTATTATAGGTCCAAAATAAGTTATGGAAATAGAGTTCATACTTAAAAACAAAACTTGCTGCTTTTGATCACAAAAGAAGAAGTAAAATTTCAATCTGTGCTATGAAAAGTTAACACTAAAACATAACTTTTAACTTAATTACATTTCTTCATGGAATTTGCAGTTCTCAGGATGAAATCAATAAACAAAAGGAAGATTATAGTTTTCCAGATAATGAAAAATTAAATTCTCAACACCAATGTAATGTGTTAGATGTAATAACTACAATTAAATATATAACACTGGAATTAAATTAGGTGAGTAATAAGAAACCATCAGCATATGACTACCAGTTCAGCTCATACATACACATCTACAAGGTGCACTGAACATGTCTACACTTTTTAAAAACTCATAAAAATACATCAGTTAGTATAGGAAGGTGCAGTTTCCATCAAAATTCCTATCATAAATTCTGATTTTTCCCCAGTATATCACACCAACAAGAAACTTTAATGAAGAGTTATTTTAAGGTGAATTGGTTGATGAGGTATTTTTAGTAAAATTGTTCTACCTAAACGAGGAATCAGATGTCTCACATAGTTGCAACAGTCTTAAACACAGAACCAGAAAACACATGCTGAGGTCCAATGACTGGAATAGCTACGAAAACTCTTCACACAATGTTTTGAGGAACCTGGCAGTTTGGAAAATTAAGTTTGCATTGGCAGACTGTTTTTAGTCATTTCCCACAGAGTACAAGTAAACACCAGCAGCAAAATCAGCAAGTATTGATTGTAGCGCTTGGGAAATTGCAAGAATCACAAGTTTACCTTGTGGATCCTGCATGATGTATTGCTATTATATACTTACAAGCTGCAACCAATTTATATCCATAATGGAAGAAATTTGCCCATACATATTGAAAAAAGTTGCTGGTGATCTACAATGGATTCTAAACATCCTTGACATATAAAGTACATTTTTCATTTCATGGAAGTGCTCATACCTATAACTGTTGAATACTGGTAAAGGATAATGTTAAGCCTAGACAGAGGAGATATTACATTCCTATGTCTCACTGTGTGGTACTTGGCTGTGCTAAGCGGTAAATTAATTATGGTACCACTTGAAAACACAAAAATTTGCCAATTACATATGATTTATAATCCCCAAAGCATTACTATTCTTAATAGTTCTTTTCTTTACTGGACATTGAGATTAGACTCTGTCCAATCTGGATTAAAAAATGTCTTTTTTTTTTTTTTGCATACATTTTGCAGCTAAACGAAAGAAAGAAATCTATTCAATGATATTTTTTAAATAAATTTAGGTGTTCTATATTTATTTAGCAGCATACATAAGCAATAAATATGTGCATTAAATTTCGTGATGTTATGTCATCATACTGCTAGAATTAGCATCAGGATTATGCTAGAAAAGAAATTTGAAAATATTATTTACTAATAATAAATAAATTTAGTGGAAAGAAGCAACATTAAATGATATGAATAGCATTAAAATAATTAAAAACTGAATTACAATAATCAACGATATTTTGGCCCAATATAATTATATTAAATGGTTAGCCTAGATGACCGATTACTATTTTTTTTTTTTATTTTACTGCAAAATGCAAATAAGGCTTTTATTCAAAAAGAAAAATTTTTTAAAATGTTTAAAAGATTTTGCGGTAAAATCCTACTACACGCTAGGGGCCTAAGCCCGATTTTGAAAATTGCTGCCAACACCAAAATGACCCATTTATTGTTCATCATAATGTCGCCAAATCCCGTGTGTACCGTACATGGAGGTTAGAATAGTAGAATACAGTATACTATGATTAAACCGATTTTGTTTTACACAAGAATACGTATTTTCTTTAGTTCAACATGCACTGCACATGCGAGTCTCTCGATTCTCGAGGTTACTGAAAACCAAAGCTGCTGGAAACTTCCTTTGCCTTTCTAAAAGACAATCTGATTGGAACTGCGAAAAGTGGCTCTGTGCCAGCTGCCCATATAACGCTAACGCGCGTCAAGAAAGGGATCGCTTCCAACGTCGGCGCAAAACTCGCGTTTCTTGGGGGGATCGCTGTATGAAATTCCCTGACTTTTCCAGATTTTGACTAAAACATTTAAATTCCCTGACTTTTTCCGGTTCTCCGGTTTTCCAGGTAGCGTGGCAGCCCTGATGAATGCAGCACCATCTATCACTTAAATTTTGAATTAAAACTTTTTCTTCAGCCAAAAGTATCTGAATTCACAGATTGAATTCTGGTAAAAATCACATAATCATACAACTCATTCATTTTTTATGAATTATTTGAAAGCCTTGTGCAATTTGATTATTTTGAAGTATTTAAGATTCTGATAAACTGTGAAAATTAGTATTCATAAAGTTAGACAATAAATAAAAAGATATATATATGAGCTATTTTTTACAAAATTCCAATTTTTTACAAAAGAAATTTCATTAAATCTGACATATGTAACCGAGACAAACCATTTGCATGAATATTTGATGGTAAATGATTAAATACACTTCCATAGATCTCTAAAATTTGAAATAATAAACGGTTTATTGTCACATTCTTGTTCAGCATAACAAATTTACTACAGATTGGTTACACTTTTTTTAATGGAATTAGATCAAGGTAATCAAACTAAACTCAAATTTTTTAACTCAGGAGAAAATATTTTTATTTGTTGAACAAAATTTGGCTAAATCACTGAAGAAACAAGCCTTCAAATAAATTAAACCAATCTTAAAATTCCCAGTAGTTATTACTTCCCTATTCACAAAAAACTCTTAGATTCTCAGAATATGCTAAGATATTCTTCACATAAAAGTAGCTTTAATTTAATCAAATTTAAGAATGCAATTACATTCAAAAGCACATATACAATTATATTATTCACACTTTAATATTAACTTATGAATTCATAATAAAAACATTTTATGACATAGCAATATTAAGATTCAACAAACTAACCAAAATGTTCATTAAAACTTGAATTTCAGAGCAAAAGAAAAATATTTAAATGATATGAAAAATTTACCTACTTACTGAAACATAGTTCTAACAACCATAATCAAAAAGTCTTCATAAGAAATTTGAATAATTCCAGTCTGTTGTGTATCACGAGCTCTAAATGCAGCTGTTAGAGACTACAGAAAAGAAAGCCTCACTAAAAAAACTGCCATATATTACAGTTTATATAAAAAGTTTATATAATACCATATATTAAGTTTCACAGTACAATATACAGTAAACCCTCATCAACACGTATCCCAAGTGACCAAAAAATCAAGAATTCATGCTAACTGGAGACTCAAATTTTATTTTTGAAATATCTTTTTTTCTATTCACTAACCAACCATTTGTAGTATATAGTTACAAAAAAGGGGGAGGGGGACAGTTCAATACCTTCCATTCTACCGGCCCAGTTGACGAAATTCAACTGTCACTTTTCATATCTCGAAAGCGCAGCTTAGGACATGTATTAGATTTATATATAGCATTGTTCTAATATAGGTATATCGACACAAAATCGGACATTTTCTGACACGCCATTTTTTTTCCCATATTTCGATTCTACGACTCAAATTATGCCAAACTGCCAAGTGTTGTAAAAATCGTAAAGTGGTTTTCAAAAAAATCAGCTATCAAAATTTTAGCTCCTCCATGTTAATTGAATTTGGTATATATTTATTAATATCTCTTTTTTATTAAACTTACTGAATGCTTCCTTTCAGATTTCGAAATTTAGGTTCATTCCAAATAAAATTCATCCATTTCTTATGACTTATTTTAAAAATTTGCATTTTTAAATAATTTTTCTGAATTTTTATAAAAAATTTTGAACTAAAACCTATAAAATTTTTGCCATCATCTTAAAGTAGATGTATTTCTAAGCATATCTGCAAAAAATTCAGAGTTTTTTTATTCAAAATTTCACAAGATATACATGAATTTACATTTTGGTATGCTGTGGAATTTGGCATACTTATTATAAGCGATAACAAAAAATGTGGTTTATGCAATTTGTTAAAATTATTTGAAAGTATGAACAATGGACCTTTTTTCCACTTCTGCATCAATGAAAAAAAGGAAAAGAAAATAGGTTCGTCATAAATTACGAAGTTCATCACGTGTGCTATCTTTGGTGCAAACTGAAAAAAATTCGCCAAGATAAATTTTTAAATTTCTCTCCAAACTCCGCACCAAATTTGACAAAATTTAATATTTAGGTATAATTTGAGTCGTAGAATCGAAATATGGAAAAAACTGGCATGTCATTTCAGAAAAGTCCAATTTTGTGTTCATACTATGGTTCATGTTCAAACAATGTTATACATAAATCTAATATATATCCTAAGTCGTGCTTTCGAGACATGAAAAATGCAATTTGAATTTTGTCAATCGGCCCAGTAGAATGGGAGATACAGAACTGTCCTTTTTTTTTACGTAGTGCACATATGTACTACAGTATATTATATATGTTCCTAAGGAAAGCACTGTAGTACTACATAAATTATTCTATCGCAACTCGAAAACATTTACTTGCACATTTTTTGAAGAAAAATTCCTGTATATTACACTGTTGCAGACAGATGTGAAAATGCATGGTAACTTCACAGCCAACCACACTCATGGTTTCCAAAAAAATTAGCATTCGATTTGAAGTGGAATGACATTTTCTAGCACTTCAGACACAACTGCTTTTACAAATTCCACTGGAGCAACATTGTTATCTACACTAACAAACTCCTCAAAACTAACACCAGAGTATGCAACTTCTTGTAGAATTTTCTATTCATCATCAGATGATGTGGTATCATTGTCATTATATAACTTGTGAAAAGGATTAGTCAGGCTTGCTAATAGGTGTGTGTGCAGCGATGATGTTGTATATTTTATACCTCCGAATGTCACGAGATGTAATGATTAATGCGATTTCCTTTTCTTTATTAGCTTGTCTTCGAAGCGTTAAAATGACGTAATCTACGTTTTGGGCGATCTACCAACTTTAAGCTCTCATCCTTAGTTATCTAGTCATTGTAATGTTGATTGCCATTGTATGAATACTTATCTTTCCAGTCTCCTAATAAACACTTATTCCTGTAATGAAGTTATAATTCAATTTATTATAACATGATACATATTTCCAATATGCAGCAACAGCTTTTATTGCAACAAGTGCACTCAAAATTGGATTTTCGTTTTCTTTTCAGGAGTGCAAATTTCAGATCTTACAAGTCACTTGCGATAAGACCTCTTCATAATAGCAACACTACCTTAATCCAAAGGTGAAAGGAGACTTGTTCCATTTAGAGGGAAAGTAAACCTTTACAATAGTTTAGTTCAGATAATACAAGTTATGGGCCTGTCCAATATCATACGAACATACCTATTCTGAGCCACCATTTGACTATTAAAATGAAGATGCCACTTACTAAATGATTAACTGTCGATCCCAGCTTTCTTATGGTGAGATAGATACAAAATAAAATACTGTTTATGTTCTTAAAACAACTTAGTTTCTGAGATTTACCAATCACCCAAGGACGGTATTTCTCATTGCCATCTGCATTGCATACAAGGACAACAGTTAAATGTTTACTGTGTGCCCCACAATAGCACTTTTCACCTTTTATTCTGAGAGTACAACTTGGAGAAAGATAGTAAAGAAGTCAAGTTTTGTCCATATCGAGGACATTACACAAGACATACTTTTCTCTCATTAGTCAAATTCACACAACCATTTGTTTGCTCCTTCTTCATCAACTTTGTTTCACTTCAAATCACTAATGACGAAATGAGTGCCGTTTTTGTAACCAGTACAGACAATCAGCAGAACAACTCAATCTTGAATGGCTAAATTATTTGCAATCTTGTTTGCTTTTGACTGAATTGTAGGTCCACTTAAATGTACACTGGAAGTGCGCATATGGTTGAACCATTCTGGATGTAAAGTTTAGATACCTTCATACATAACATAGCGAAGTTGCTTAGATTCATTCCCGAAACCCAACTTAGCAGCATTAAGATTTAATATTGCTCTTACTAGCAGACTTTTAAAGAATGAAAAAGCATATCTGAAGACAGAATTGCATTTGTTGATTGAAGCTCATTGTTGATGTGGTTAAAGCACATTGTTGGTACTAATCATAGTTAATTTTAGATGTGATAAGCATGACTGTCAAGCAATGTTACTCCTCCTGGCTATGTTTTAAACAATACAGGGTATTCTGTGAAGTTTTCAATTAAATGGAATGGCACATATCTGAATGCATCCCCAGCACACAAACAACTGGGGAAACACACATATGAAAAACTTTGAAAGTTCATGTTAAATGAAAAAAATCTAATAACACAAAGGGTTAAAAAATAGTTTGTAATTTGTGATAGCCAAAATCTGCATTAATCAATAAAACTTTCTACAAGATTAAATACATCGCTGACAGAACCGAAATTTTGCTTATGACAACCAAGTGTTCAGTTTAAGAGAATTTGTGTTAAGTAGGGTTACTGTAGTATATTTTGGAAAAATTCAATATAACAGCTGCATATAATCATTCTGATGTAATAATAATTTATTTAATTTACCATGAATTCAAATGAAATTAAATGAATAATACAATAATAATCAACCTATTTCATTACACAGTCAAAATATAGCTATAAAAATCTTGAATAGATCTAAATCAATTGCAAAAGCCATACGGAGAATAAAACACACATATTTATTCTCACACTAGCATCTTTTTAGTGACACACTTAAATTACAAAGAAACAAAGGGGCAGTTAATTACAATGAAAAAATATTTAGACACTAAAAACAGTTACATAAAACTTGGTCATTTAATTAAATTTTGTTTAACCCTCTCAGCATTATGGATGTAAAATCCCATATACAAGGGCGGCTTTCTTGTATAGTACACGTAAAAATTTCTGCAAGGTTTGTATTCGATTTTGGATTGGATGCATATTGGAAGAACAGGAATCAAGGTACAAAGCGAGAAAATCGTTTTTTAATTATAATCAAGAAAATACCATTTATTCATGGTATTTTGAGGAACTTTGAAATTTCAGTGCTAAAACCGTTATACTCAGAGGGTTAAATCTACTTATTATTTTAAAAATATATGAATCTTAAATACATCTTCATGCAAAAAATAAGCCAACATTCAGAGTCAGCAAAAATGCTTTCTCTAACCAAACAATTATGAGGAAACAACATCTTCATAACAATATGTCACAAATTATAAAAAACAGCACCTTTATATTAAACATCATGTACTGCCTATACACTGAAACAACTGCATTTTAGATTAATTTCTTTCTCCTAAAAAATATGTATTTTATACACTGGTTATAACTTAAGCTATCATACTCGGATCTGCCTAAAGCCAGTTCTATCTTACACACACACACACACATATATATATATATATATACACGCACACACATACGCTCATATAAAATGAATCACAGGGAAAAGAAAACAACAATAAAAACAATAGCTCAAATTTTGACCACATATAATTCGATGACAACACTTTTCATGCAATTTAAAAAGGACATTAAGAAGATTAGGAACTCTTCAAAATACATCAATGCCATTAAATCATTATTTCCTATGCTTTTACAGAAAAAAGATTGAGCTTTACTGACAAATTTGCATCGCACTGTGAGAATAGAGAAGTTTTAAACAATCAAAGAATGGTTTGAAAAAGATGATTAACAAATTTGTAGAGACTAGTCAGTTGGGTGTGCTGCCTTTAAGAGGACTGAAACAATTCAAATAAAACTGTGGAAGTAGGCATTGCCATAGGACAGAGCACCCTGTTCTCGGTATTCTCTGACAAGTGCTGGAGTGGTATCACATGATTTTATCTTTTGGTCTACAATACAAAAAGTTTTGCTATCCATTTGAAAGTGGTATCCATAAAAGATCTACATGGTGCAAGCATTACACCCTCAAGGCCTGTATGAATGCACTAATATTTGCCCCAGAGGGAGTAGTGAATGCTTAGAACTCTTTCATAGGTTGCTCTCGTTTCTAACATTTGTGGAATTCATTAGCATACAACTTACTAGAGTGCAAATATTTCCTACACTGTAAACATTGACCGAAAGCATCAATACAAATTCTTTGATAGTAATGTGCCTACACAATCAATGTTTGTTGGGGTGGTAGAGACGTTCTCCCTGCTCTCATACCCAGTTAAGCGCTTAACATCACTCAAAATATGGGTCCTAGACAGACAGACTTTCCCATACTGAGCTTAATGTACCTGCTAAAATATCAGATGACTGTGTTTTCTCGAATAAGAAATTTGATCACGATGCATAACTCCATACCTGAAGAAGTTGCTTTCCATTTACAACTCTAGCATCTGACTTGACTGAGAAAATTCTAATCTGCACTTCAGATAAGGTCGCAGTAGTGGCTGTACTCACCCAGAGACAAACAGCACTGTACAAATGCAGTGATTCATATGAGCAAAAGTCCCAATCATATTTGAATTCCCTTGTATACCATCACGAGTACTCACGACTGTAAACTTCCGCAGCAACAAGTCATTCCTGCATTATATGAATGAGAATGTTTAGGGATTACTTTCTTCATGCAAAATGATTAACACTCCTTATTGGCACAAGTGAAGGAACTGCTATGTGCTCCCTTCGAAGATGATAAAATATAATTAGGGGAAGTTTACTATATGCATGGCCTCCTTGTTCTCCAGAACTTGGAATCCCTATGAATTTCTTTGTGCCGTTGTGGCAGTGGTATGTCATCAGTAGGCTAGTCCCCTAAAACTTAGTGCACTGACATTTTCAAGTATATTTTTACCAAAGATTCAAAAGGATTACAAGGAACATGATTTTACTTCTTTTAAAGCTGCACACAATTTCAGTCTAGTTGGATGGATGTTCACTTGACAGGAGGGAGCTTGAATTTTGTTCAGTCCATGTCAGAAAAGACTAGCTATCTTTTACCTGTTCCCATAGCTGCCATAGAAATACTGCTAACTATTGTGTAAAATCATTAGAAAATTGAATTTTCTAGGAATTCTCAGAAGCGAAATTAATTAAACTTTTAGTTCTGTATTTCACTTCATCTCATGAAAGCATTCTTATACTGTGTAAAAGGATTCAAAGCAAAATATATTGATGTAGTAATTTAAAGGTTGAACTATGGAGAGCAAAGCAGTACAAAAAAGTTAAACCTCATGCAAGACATTATACAGCATGCACAAGCAAGCTCTCAAGCCATTTCATCACGATGTGCACATTAGCTGCTACTGTTATTTCTCAATGACAAGATTATTCAATCCATACCTGTTGCACTGAGAAACCCTTATCTTACTCAGCGTTGCAGACCTGAAAACATATCTTATCCATAGGAAACTTATTTCGCAAGAGCCATCAACACTGTGCATGATTAAAAAAAGATATGTGATCTCTAGGCCCTATGGCAAAGGACTGCCACAGTCAGCACATCCGGCACTCCAGAATCAGCGGGTTCATAAGCACGATTGCTCCAAATTGAAAAGCTGTGTTTAAATCTGAATGTGGAGATATATAACAGAAAAGTGTTTCCAAAATAGGAAATCTTTAAGTTTGCAACTCTAGAAGACCTCCTGAATGGCTGGTGGTAGGAGAATCTTAAAATTATGCAGTGCCTGTCGTGTTCTCAATTCAATATTGGGATGGTCATGAGCAATGTAATACTTTTCATCACTTGTGTTCATGAATGGACAGGATTATTTAAAATTATGGCAAAGAACGTGAGGGTATTTAAAAAAATAAATATCTTTATGCAGCACTTTTTAAGGGAAATTTTCTTTTCATTTTCTTTTTTACTTCTAGAATGGAATAGACGTTAGAGTAACATCTTCATTTTCTTTAGAAATTACTGATGGCTTTACGAATTTAACAAATAAATTCATTAAAAATTCAAAAAGTTCTCTTCTCAATTTATGTATATAAGAAGCTTGCTGTTGCAAATTAATATTTACTGTTATAAACAAAGGCAAAGTATTTTTCAAAAATAACAAGTACAATTTGGTGGTAGGTTACGGTAACATTTTTTAATGTTTTGCAATCTCTTTCCTTCATTCTCACTGTTATCTGGTTGATCTCCAAAAAAAATTATCACAGCATCCCACTGTTCCAAAATCCTTGTTATAGATTCTAAAAGAGACAACCATCTTGTACTGCAATATTTCAAAATTTTATGAGATTTTGCATTCTGTCCCAAAATGTGTTGAGCAACTTTGAAGCTATGCTTCCGTTTCGAACTTTTCTCCAAGTAAAAATATATATCTATTATAAACATTTCAATTTCTGAGCCAATTAATTTTTCAGTAGACTTTTTTGCAGCTATATGCAAGAGGTGGCACGGACAACCTCTAATGATTATACTTGGTTGATGCATTTTGATAAATGATGCTACACCTTTAAACTTTCCAATCATATTACTAGCATTATCTGAAGAAACTGATAAGTAATTTTTCCACTCTAAACCATTGTTTTTTAAGTTTTCATTTATACAATTAAAAATACCTTCTCCTGTATTATTCGTGCATTCTAAAATAGAAATCAATGATGTAATTATCACTCCCTTTTCTTTACAGTAATATGTTATAACAAATGGGTACAGCTTGTTATCATTGTTATCATTACTTTCATCAGTACTTAGAGAAAATAATGTACTGCACACTGATTTTATAACATCAGCAACAGTACTTTCTGCAAGCGTTTTCACAATAGCAGCAGTTTTGGTATGACCGCAGCTAAATTTTTTTGATATGGCAGAATCTGGAAACATTGCTTTGAAAAGCTCTTTGAAATGATCCAAAACAGAAAGCGGTAGATTATGTTCAATTAAAAAAAGAACAAAATAGCATTTGGCTTTTATAGGATCTGTTTCATCATCTTTTATTAAGAAATTTGTTACTTCTTTAGATTTTACAGTGCCAATTTCTATATGCTTTTGAGAAAAAACATGCCGTTTACAGTCATCTTTTCTGCCATGAGCAACTGAGAAGTCTTTGTTGCATACACTGCAATGTGCGTGATTCACAGAAATTTCGGACGCTTTAATGCATGGAAATTCTGAAGAATATGGATCTTTAAAAGTTCTGCTTTGATAATTTTGGCTTTTTCGTTCGAGGTAGCATTATTAACAAAAACCTTCCACCTGAATCACAGTTCAAAAGACACAAGCTAAGCTCTCGCCATAAACTACACAATAAAGCCGAACACAGCCTAAACATGCATCAGCGAGGAACCTGGCAGACAGACAAGTAGACAGATGTTTGGGGGGAACTATTGATAAGTCGTTAACGGTTGGAGTTACTGAGTTATAAGTCGTTAACGGTTGGAGTTACTGATCTACGACTGGCTAATTCTTCAAAACCAGGAACGCACTCAACACGTGATATATGATAACACGAGTATTCAGCCAATCATCGGATGAATTAGTTCCGCTTTGCATACTTGTTCTCCTGCTCTTGTTTCTGTAAAATCCATAGTTTTTTCCATACTTTTCGTAGCTCGTAGTTTTTCATGAATTTCCGTAGAAAACCTGCTCTTGTTTCTGTAAAATCCGTTGTTTTTTCCATACTTTTCATAGCTCGTAGTTTTTCAGGAATTTTGGTACAAACTACGGAGAATCCGTAGTAGTTGGGAGTCTATGAAAATGTTTCACATTTACACAAACAAGCTTCACTATCAAAGTCTGCATTCATCTGACAGAATTCTTCATGAAATTATATTTTTCAACAACAAGAAATGGACAAAAAAATATATTGAGAAATTTACAGTATAAAAATTTGTGAGCAACTCCCATTACGTAAAAGACATTCCAAGTGAGAAGAATTATATCAATAAAATAATAAAACAGTACATATAAAGACAACATAGCATCACTAATCTATACAACTTCACCTTTTTTGTGAAACAAATGAATACTATTTTAAATAACACAAAAATATGAAATATTAGAAAGTATGAAATACACTAAGTTACATGTGCAATTTATCACATAGTCAATTTAGAGCCAAAAAAATAGAAACCTGTAACATCACACAAGCTTGAATGTAATCATCAAATGTGATGGAATTTGTATTATTTCTATCGAACTTTTTTATTAACAGGTCATAAAATACATCAGAAAGCCGAAAACCTAAAAACAAATGAAAATCAGATGAGATCTCAATTGCATGATTACTATAAAATACAAAGATAAATAATTTTTAAGTACAGTAAATCATCATGGGTTAAGGATACAAAATAAATATAATATTTTACACAAGTAAAATACATTAAAATTTCACATTCACCTATCACTAAATTTTCCATTACACAAATTTTAAATTATAATTCTCTGGAAGAAAGAATGCTATTCAAGACATCTGATGGTTTAGACTTTAACTTGAAGTAACTCTAAGTATTTCAGCAAGTAAAATGCAATTTTTTTTTATTCAGAAAGAGCAGCATCTCTTATCATTACATAAAAGGAACAGATAAGAAACATTTAATCTTTATCAATATATTTTCACAGTTTAAAATCACTTTCTAGAAATATAAATGAGCACTGATGAAAAAACTGTATCAGACACAAATATTAATCCTCGAATGGTGACACGAAACTTCTAGAATGTTAATTGCACTGGGTCATGTTAATTCCATTATATTTTGTTCACTTAAATGAATATTTAATGCATATTTTTAAAAATTTATATTTTTCTATATTATTAGACTTATAAATTTCATAAATA
The DNA here is from genome assembly GCA_000611955.2 of Stegodyphus mimosarum. NCBI lineage: Eukaryota > Metazoa > Arthropoda > Arachnida > Araneae > Eresidae > Stegodyphus > Stegodyphus mimosarum. Next base: position 352,783 of record KK122478.1, read on the forward strand.
AAACACTGAGTTTAAAAATTATGCTTTCTCTTAAACCATCTTTTATACTTAATATTTAAAAGAAAAATTATACTGGGTGTTAAGAAATTTGGCTCTATGCTGTATTTTGTTATCTATTAATCCTAAATGCAACTTGTAATTTGAGTTTCTCAAAATTTTGTAAATAATTTTATTTCCATTTCCTTGCAGTGAATACAGTCAGTATGGTTCAATTATTCATTTAGTAAGCCAACCAGTTAATGAACAATTTCTATTAGTGCCCTGTTTAATTTAAAACCAAGTCTTAATAATAAAAAAATCTTTGATTAACATTGCAGATTCCCAGAAGAATGGAAGCTGTGTCATTTCTGTGTTGAAGTGAGCAGAAAAATTATAACCTTAGTATAAACATCCACATTAAGGTACAAAGTCAACTCAACACGAACTGTCACTACCACAGCAACACAAAGATATCAGTATGAGAGATAAATGAGAAAATACAAGTTCAAGACAGGACTGAAGTAGAAACAGGATTTATTTCATAAATTGGGTAAAGAGAGCAAAGCTGTATTCCACACAAGTTATGCACTGCAAGAGACGAAGAGATGATAGCCAAACTATCAAAACGTTTTAGGAATGGTGATTTTACTTTAACAAAAAAAACTTTTCATCAAAAGTGCTATAAAATGGGCTGGATGTGCAAACGCATTTCAAATTATCTCACTATCCTGTAATATAATCACTAAAAAGTAACTGAACTGGCATCCAATCTCAATGATCAACTGAAATTAAGAGTATTAAGCTTTACAGCTTATTCCAATGTACGTGATAAGAGTACAAATATCAACGGTGTATCATTAGGCGTATTTCTTCGGGCTTGTGATGTGGAATTCGACGTTTTTGAGGAACTATTGGATATTGTATCAAATATCCAATAGTTACAAAACATTACAGCTGGAGAAGATATAATTGCAGCTACTTGAAAATTTCTACAAAACTGCGACTTACATCTGTTTAAGCTGTTTTATGTAGCCAAGGATGAAGCACATGCAATGACTAGAAAAAATAATGGCTTTATGGCACACCTATACACAGAAATAAGTAAACCTCAGAAAAAACCCAATTTCCATATGTCCACTGTATAGATAGATCTACCAAAATGTTATGTGCAAAACCAATTAGCAAAAAAATTATGAATCCATTAAGTGAAACAAAAAGTGAATATTTTGGGCTTCCCTATTACACAGAAGTGCAACTGCTACCCCGTTCCATGAGTCGCAAAAGATTTGGGAACACAATATCAAAGACTATCTTTCTGAATATCAAAGAACAAGACACCAGCTTACTGGCTGATCCTTCATGATTCAGATGGTATACTTTATGGTTAATATTACAAAATATTTGTCAAATTTGAAACTGGAATGAAAAGATTTAATTATTTTAAACGTGAATAATCAGGTAAAATCATTTGAACATAAGCTACTGCTCTGGGAGAAGCAGTTACAAAACTAAGATTTGAAACATTTCTCAAATAAAAAACATGTGCAAGGAAGAAAGTATCGTACAAAACATTTTCTCAGTTCCAACGTCTGAAGACTGAAAGAAAGGTTCTACAGTATTAGATCTGTCAAAGATGAACACTCCCTGTTTTCTGCAATTTTTTAAAAGAAGCTGAGGAAATGCCAGCCCATTCACAGATGAAATTAACAGAAATTTAGCATGATCCAACACTGAACATACCATTCAGCATATTTTCTAATTCAGCATTTTGCTTTATAAAACTAAAGCAAAATGTCAGTGAAATGGGTATCTCCCAAATTTTACACAAACACTTGCCTATGTGGTTCCTAGAATGTCATAAACTTAAATCATGTGATTTTCATGTTTGTAGCACATACTAGTATAAACATTTTTTTTTCCAGTTATGAAAATGAAGAAGTCCATATCAAGATCCAAGTGAGCAAACATTCAGTTCGTATTTGTTCTTTAAAATGTCCATGTGAACATCATGTTTTCACACCACAAAAGAATCAATGGGTACCTATTCACCACCTGGATTTCTTTATGTTCCTCTGAATTTTTTAAAGAACGGTATTAGGTAATATTTTATGTATTCACTCCATTTTAAACACACTATTAAGTATGAAAATGGCTTCCTTTTTTCCAAGGTGACCTCCATTAATGCAAACTAATTACAGCTTGACCTATTTAAGATACTGAGTTTGATCTCACTGCAATATTACTTCAACGCATTTTTAGAAGTAAGTTCTTTACTTCCTAGAAAAATTTCCCTATCATTTATCTTGCTTCCTCTCTACACATTTTTTCCCTTGTACTACTATTATTTTCTTTGTATTTAACTGTATTTGAAAAATATAATAATTTCATATTCAACAAATCATGATTAAAAAATGCTTAAGGTTCAAATATGTTTTCGTTAATTTCTTATGAGTAAGTAATCCAAATTTAATGTAAAAATATCAAAGAGTTCTATGAACATACCTTAGGCAGACCAAAGTTAACACTTTACAAAATTCTCTTAGTCTCAAGAAATGCAAAATATTCAATTGTTTTCAATATCATTAAACTACTCGGACTGAAACTATGCTCCCCATATTCTCTACCTAACTTTACTAAATGTTTTCATAATTCTCACACTGTATATCAGGACAGTGGCTGAAACCTGCATTTTCCCTCCTTCATCGTCATACGTGTAAGTTTCATTTAATATCTGATTTAGTATTTCTTAAAAAATATCCATTTCTAAAATCGTTTAATAAGAATATGCATATGTCATGAAATACACATGCAGTTGATGCTGGATGCTAATTTTCTCCTCCCAAGGAAGGCTTAAGTGAAGCCCAGGATCATAAATAACTCAAATAACAAGCAGTTCAGTTAACGAATTATCTAAATAACAATTGCCTTGGATGACCAATGGTGCCTTGAGTTACAAACACTTAAGTTGGCAACAAATGACTTTTAAAGGTATTTTGAAGTGACCTACACTACAGAATTAATACTCTGGGACATCTTCAAACATTATTTTACTATTTTCATTGCTTAACTCTCCTTAACAAAGTCTGGTAGCAATGACTTACGGGACCAGAAATACAACATGTAGGAAATTAATATGCAAGATTATATTGCAGGCAGATATTTGAGGGCTTTGACATTTAGGACCTTTTTTCGTTTGTTATCTATGATACCATATCTCTACAGTTAGGTTTGAAAGTTAACAATGAACATGTGGAGGAGTTGCTAGAGGGTCCGCAAAAATGAACTCAAGAAAGAACTGCAACAGTTTCAGAAGCAACAACAAAAGACGATTTTAAAGGAAATGTCTTCAGAGGAAGAGAAGGAAGAAAAGATGACTAATTGTCTGACCTGCAAATTTCAAAAGCTAGAGCATGTACATTTTCAATAACAATACCATATCTCATTTTAGAAACATTTTAAAATATAGATGACAACATATCATAGGAAACAAACGTTTAGTGAAGCGAAGGCTCACTGAGTATCAAACAGAATGGAATAGCACTACGAAAAGATGAAAGAAGAGGCATTAGGAAGATGGTTACCTGATGTTTTCATAGAAAGGAACTCCTCATCCAAATAATAATATCTCTTTCCTTCCTCTTCCTTATCATTCTCTACTTAACGCTATTAACACTTCTTCAGGTACAGAATAATTAATTTTCATCTATTTTTATCTGTTTAGTACTGTTCACCTTTTTTCTCTTAGATTTAATGATTTCCATTGGTTTTGTGCTACGAACTTGTACACAAAGTTCTGCTGTAAAGTTCAACTAAGTAATTACGTGATCCAAAAATAAATTAATCCATCTGAATTGCTATAAGAAGCATAGTTTTGATTTCCAGACTTCATGGGTGATGAACAGCTTTCAGGAACAAATTAAAATTTGTGAACTGAGCTTTCACTGTATAAAGAAAAAGAAGAAGACACATTCTGAAAATTCTTTGACAATATCATGTGATCATGTGTGGTATCATGTGTGGTACTGAAAAAGTTAAGGCTCGTTTATTTTTCAAGGGTCATTATTTTAAATTTGATACGGGCTGAAAAAGGATCCTATAATGCCAATTGTGTGTTAAACAAAACATAATTTAAATGCTATTACAAAAGTAATTATTAAGATTACATTAAATGTCAACTTACTACACCATGATCGAATATATATTATCTGAAATTGTCAAAATGTATACACACCAAAAGAAGAAAATGCGGTTTTGAGCTCATTCTTGTCAATTGTCCCAGAACCATCTTTATCAAAACTTTTAAAGCAATTTAACCAATCTGTAACATATTTCCACAGAGCACAGAACTCATCAAAATTAACTGTTCCATTGCCATCCTGATCAAACATTCCTGCAAAACAATGGAAAATTAATAGCCCATTAATCAAAATGTAACCAGTTAATGCATATTTTAGTTACTTATAAATTTAAAAATTCAACAGAATTAAATTTTCAATCAACCATGTTTGTTGACTGCCATCAAGTCAAACAGTTGGTGGAGATCCCACCAAAGTTCAGCTAGTCATTTGGCATTCATCAATTTCTATTATTTTGTGAGGTCATCCACTTTTACCAGAAGCTCTGCTTAGAACACTATGAGCACAAACTTCTTGCAAGTAATTATACTACTGTTTCGTTGGCTATATTTAGCTGACTATATCATGTTCAATAATAAACACAATTTTTATGGTATGATGTCCTTGCTACTGCATAGAAGGCAGATGGTTTTTCCATCATCAACTAGGCTTACATCTAAGAAAAGTGCAGATAATAAGAATATGTTATCATGTCATACTTATCCATAATTGGGGCTAAATCATGCTGTTTGGCAACATTCACATGTCTCACAGGCAATATATAAGTAGGCAAATTTCTTTTTCACAACCAATGCAATACATATATGCACATAAGGTATAATCTTCCAGCATTGCATTTACATCAGCTCATCTCTTGTGTAATGCAGTTTTTTAAGTGAGTTTTGAAGAAATAATAAAGTAACATACTAATTTAATCTACTTGTGATGTTCATTTAATATGAATAACTAGTTATTTTATGGTTTTAATCTGTACTGTAACTTCTGTTTTCCCACCAGAATGCAAATTAGTTTATGAGTATTTGAGGTTTTGAGATTGCTAAGACAGAGCATGTTCTACCACTCGTGGTTACATTACTAGGTTTGCTACTTTAGATATGAGTTCCTATTTTCAGGAACTTATAACTGCCAGTGGTTGAAATCATCATCCGTGAAGGTCTGAACCAACTTAGCATTTTAATTACTCTGTGTAACCTTTGGCTACTAGTTTATTTAAATTTAAGCTTTATCTTTAACTTGCTGATTTTCAGTTTCTCACCATAAATCTTGACAGAACTGTAAGCACAAGGAGTGCCTTCTGTTCATCTTCTGTTCATTTAGTTTTAAATAAAGGATCTTTTTACCCTTCCTAACTTTCTGTTATACTTAGCAATAAATTATTTATCATCTACATAAAGCTTAACTTAGATGATAGCCAAGAGAGTTAAACTTTACATATTATATATTCCTATTTGAATCAAAGAAATTTTTCCAATACTGTAAAAAGTTTTTGATGCTACTGTTCTAAAAAATCAGCTGGCTTATTGTCAAAAGCCTCAAAGACCTGTTTCAAGTGCATCATGGGAATTGTACTCCATCAATGAAATTCACAGCTTTGAGCTACACTATTCAATACACTTTTTTAATCTCAAGGTTATAATGCATTTTAAACATGGCCCTTCCTGTAGTTAAGACTAATGAATATTGGTGGTTTGATTACTGGACCAGTATAATGGGTGCTGCTGCACCAAGTGGCAAAATTTACAGGTAGCAAAATATTTCGAATTTGTGGAAGCACATGTGGGAGAATTTAAGAGCTTCAGTGTTTGCATCAGGAGCCAAAAAAAAAAAAGCTAAAATTAACACTCCATGTTCAAAAAATTTGTAGAAAATGCTTCCAGGGTAATTTTATTCTATTCTAAATGTAAATGTTCTCATATAGTATGTAATATTCTATTCTAAATGTAAATGTTCTATTCTAAATGTAAATGTTCTATTCTAAATATAAACGCAATTCTGAATTACATTCTATTCTACGTGTAAATTCTATTCTAAATGTAAATTTAATATTTAGTCAAAGTAACATCCCATCTAAAAACACATGGAATGCTTCTTTCAGCGTTTCTTAAAGACTAGATATCACTTGCTTCTGGATCCCTTCAACTGTCCGACACTGAACTTATTGAACTATTTTTAAAAGAGGATAAAGGCATCAGCAACAGTAAACTGACAAATCTGGCGACAGTAGTTGATAGTTTGGTTATTGTCAGAAATAAATGCTGTTGGTTCATATAGTATGATGTTTACATTTTAATAAATGAATGCTAGTCAACTTCATGTCTCCATTCCAATATTATTTCAAGACAATACCTTCCATTACACACAGAAGAGCCAAAACATTTATGGCCACCTACTCAATACCATGTTGTATAGCGTTTGGTCTACAAAACAGCTGTAACTCACCTCAACCAAGAAATATATCACAGCAATTTCAAGAATCCACACAGGAATAACTTGCTTCCAGCAGCTCAACCAATTCTACTAACACACTATGTGGTCCTGGATATTTCAAATAAGATCTAGTACACATGATGAGCAACAATGTAAATCTCACAACTGATAGCATTTGTATGCAATGTGGATGTGAAGGCTGTGCCTCTTTTATATGCAACTTACTACATTCTCAAATAAGGTTCACCATAATAAGGTTCCAAGAAATATATCACACTAATTTCAAGAATCCAGCACCCATGAAAATAACTTGCTTCTGCCTTCCAGTGGCTCAACCAGTTCCACTAATAACACTATGTGGTGCCACCCGTCCAAGCTTTTCAGATTCAAATGTAACACCAACTGCAACTCAACAACTGAAAGATCTGTGCCCAAAAATAAATAATCATTCTGGATATTGCATTCGAACTTGTACAAATTAATGTGCATTAATACATGTTATTAATAATGGAATTGAAATACAAGCCATATGTGATCGATGTGCAGATGCACCATTACTCAACAATTTTACATTTTAGTTGATGTTGTTATTCACCAGTAGATTGATGAACAGTTCCAAGTTGTTGATGATGAAATAAATGTCACAGGTGACATTTTTGGAAATGTATTAGCAGGTACTGGATGAAACAAGTACCAATAATTCTAATATCAAGTGCTAAAAAATATTTTTTTATTTTATAAAACATACTTCAATAAACTACTATTATAACTTCAATAAATGAGTACGTGTTCTAGTAACTAAATCAAAAATTGCAACAAATATCTGACATAATTAAACAGAATAACAAAATGTATTTTTTCTATGACTTATAAAAAGTATTAAGCAACTTAATATACTCTATCTATACATCAACTATACATAAAAAAAGAAAATCGACAAAATTGAAAATAAATCAGGATATCAAAGAAGAAACAAAGACTATTACAATAAACATAAAAGAACTTAAATAAGAAAAAATAGATAATATATTTTATAACATGGGATATTCACAAATTAAATTATTAAAATACAATACATATATATACACACACACTCGTATATAAATATATAATTTGATTTAAATATAAATAAAATTACACATGAAAACGCAAAATATATGCAATTTTTCTCAAAATATATATCTAAAAAGATATAAGAATGTCTTACCAATCATGAGTCTTACAGTTTCAGGATTAAAAGGCCGCCAGGTTCCTAGATTTTAAGAATTTAACTATTAAAAACAAATGCTCTATATAGCATGAAATTATTTTTACATCACCTAAAAACTTCAGCTGTTATAATTCTATAATAATCTATATTTTCCCCACATATAAAATAGCTAATAACCCACATTTTTCCACATGTGTAAAATAATTCAATTTATTTCACCATGTTACACATTCATACAAATATACACACAGGCTGCATCAAAAGTTGCTAGAGTTTTTATAAAATCATAAAAGATGAACAAACTATGTGAGGACAAATTTTACACTAACATTACTGCTACGAATTTGGAATTTTTTTAGGCAATTTTTGTTTAAAATTTCAACAGATAGTGCTACATTCTCATCCTCCCACTCTTTGATTATCATTTAATGAATGAAAGCTTGCTAAACCACATTGCAACTATAATAAATTTCAGAAGACAGACCAAAAATTGTAGATTTTTTTATCATAGAATTTGAAAAAAATTCCATATTGAGATGAACAATACGCAAAAAATATATATATATATATCAAAAATAAAGTACATATATGTATATATAGAGAGAAAGAGAGACAGAGAAAGAGAGAGAGTAACATAAAAATTACAATTACGTCTGTACTGTTGGCTTTTTGCCTCAGGTATGTATTAGTAAGCTTATTTTACATGAAATAGTTCTGGAATGTTGACTTTTTCAACAAGGTGATAATAAATATTTTGCATAGCTTTATGTTTCATATTATTATGCATTTAGAAATTTTAGCTATAACTTAGTATTTCACCTTAGTATATTTTTTTTTAAACAAGGAACAGTGCATGAAGGATAATTTTTCACACATTTTAAAACAAGGAATGTATGTGTATTAAAACATGGGAATTACAACAGCTTCAAAGCCATTTTATATGCAATTCGTAATAACACTTTATTAAGCACAATGTATATGTAAGAAAGCAGATGTTCCACAACAAATTCAATAACAAAAAGGAAAAAAAAAAATTCAGACTTATTCTTAAAGTCAGGTAATATCATCTACATACACAAAAAGTAAACTAAAATAAATAATACGAGATAGTAAAAAGTAAAACTTTGCAAATGAGATGCAAACAAATTGAAATGTTTTAAGGAACTTTCAGCATTTCCTAGTCTGTCCACAAAATTTTTACAATGGATTATTTTTAAGCTTTGAATAATTCTTTAACCAATCCACCAGTTGAATCAAAGGTATAACGTTCAGGGAAAGAAACAGTTCTCCTACTGCTGTAATACAATTCTGCTTTCCTGAGACGCACTTGGTAGTTATCAATTAACGAAACAACTGTTATCTTTGGGTTTTCCATTTGATTTTAACTTAGAACAGATGGTTCTTTTAACCAGTAAACAAACATATCCTTTGACTTTTGTACAACACAGGAAGATGTTCAATAGGTGTCAAGAATAAGCGGTGTAATCAGCATCTTCCAAAGAACAGCAGCATACTGTACTCACATTTTAGATGTTAAAGTGGGATTTTGAGTCATAGTACTAAAGGTATTGTATGATGATTTTATAAATCTCTCAGCTGCTTACTTTTTCACTTGGAAAAAATTCTAAAATATTTCAGCTAATCTTTTAATCAAAGATGTTCGAATTAATTGTATTATTTAAAGTTCATGTGTCTTTTTTTTTTTCTTAAGTTTTTGTAAGACTCGTGTAATACTTTGTGGAGCTTTCCGGTTAGTTGAATGCCAAATGGTCAGGCTTTTACTGTACTGCCAAGTATGTTTCTAAACTATTGAATGTAGCAAGCATCTCAGAAATCATCACAATAATGTCCTTTTTGTGTATATTATTTTTCTCTTTTATGTGTGTTTTTACCCTTTGAATCAAAGATGTTTGAATTAATTGTATTATTTAAAGTTCATGTGTCTGTTTTTTTTTTACTTACGTTTTTGTGAGACTCGTGTAATACTTTGTGGTGTACATGGAAATATGTTTTTTTCAATAAAAAAATAATGCTCTTTTGAGTTGATTTTTCAGTTTGGGATCAGTTAGGTAAACTTGATGATAATTCATGA